>PVKZ01001124.1:0-479762 GCA_004027375.1 Macroglossus sobrinus | reverse complement strand
AAAGAAAGAAAGAAAGAAAGAAAGAAAGAAAGAAAGAAAGAAAGAAAGAAAAAGAGAAAGAAAGGAAGGAAGGAAGGAAGGAAGGAAGGAAGAAGGAAGGAAGGAAGGAAGGAGAGGGGGAGAGAAAGGGAAAGGAAAGAGAAGAGGGAAGGGAAGAGGAAAGAAAGAGAAAGAACAGTAAAAAGCAAAGCCGGGTGGGTGTGGGGTGGAGAGAGAGGGAGGAATAAAATATTGTAGCCAATGTCACAACTCATCATCACCATTAGCAAAAGATGGATAGGTATGGACAAATCCTTGCCTGTATATTGAATGGAGCGCAGTTGATTAACTTGGATCATTTATACATATAATGAAAGTAGCATATGCTTTTACAATTACGCAGTGTTGAAGCAGAACATCAGGGAGAAAGGATAGTTCCAGTCACATGCTTCTAGATATCTTTATCTTAAGGTCATCAGATCAGGGCCAGGTTGCCACAAAGTGCTCAGTGACCCATGGGAAATGAACGTGTCTTCATTCCAGGGCTTAATATATGCATTAGAAGCAAGCAACTCTGTGGTTGTTGGCTCCAACATGGATTAAGGTCAAAAGTGTCCCCAGAGACCAAATTTCCCTAGTAAGGGTTTGCCCACAACTCCATGTGTCATTCGCTTCTGAATTCTCTCTTCTAGAAACAACTACTAAACACCACGCTTCCCAGTCTGGTAGTATGTCTACATAAGGTTTATTCTTCTGACAGCAAAGAACTAGAGAAACACAAGTGAGACCGTTATTATGGGTTAAATTGTGTTACACGCAACTTGTGGTGAGGGTCCCTTTTTTTTTTATTGTACTCTGATTTTGTCGTAATGAAGATTGCTTGAAATAAAAGGGTAGTTGACAGGGGCTTAGAGATAACAGGGATGGTTAAGTGATTTTTATAGCAGCAGTACTGGTTGTACCAGAATTTGACCTGCATGTTTCATATTTGTTTTATTCATCACATTGGGAACTCGGCATTTCCATTGTTCATGCCATAATATGCAAAGCACTGTAGCATGAAAGTCACTTACAAAACTGTGAAACAACTCTCTAAACACAAAAGTTCAGGTAGGAGGAGGTTTTGTTCAGCTAAATGTTCTAGTCAAAGGTTTTTTTCCTTTTAGCCCCTGAAAGGTGTTTTGTTTTTACCACTTGTGATATATTTCTAAAATCTTTGATATGCAAATTATTGCCTTCTGAGTATAATTTAGTTTCTTTAGATGTGATACTAAGGGTCATTCATTCTTTATTTAGTTAAACTGTCCAATGACACAATGAGGCTTTTAGGGGTCGAGAAGTGTATAGAACCATTTTGGCACTAAATGTTCCCATAAAACATTGCTTTTTGAGCTCTTCAGTCTACTGAAAATTGTTTGGCTTCTCTATTACTGTCAGGTCTTTTCCTTCTTGACCTGTTTCCTCTAGAAGTCTGTTTTTTACTCTTAAATTTAATCTGCTGTAGGCTTGGAAACCAGACATCAAATGTCTAGAATTATGTGTGTAGTAGAAATAAAAAGGTTCTAAGTGAGTGCTTTATGGGTAGATGTGTGACCTTTCCTTCATGTGTTTGCTTCATAACATTTATTTCAATTGGCCAGAAGCCTTGTTTGCTTAGTTCCTAGTTCTCAGTCATTTTTGAATGGGACCATCAGAGGTTCCAGATTTTTCTAGTTTTGTCTCAATTACTCATTGTCAAACCACTTGTTTGGATTTCATGTTCAGGAAATAAGGATAGGTAAAGCCGATGAATGGTCAAGCCCAAGCAAAAGGATCGAATCCTTAAAATGGTATGAAGGTTGTGGGCCATTTTTGTAAGATGACTGGTATGCTGTGGCCAAGATGGCTACATTCAGTAAATGAACTATAAAATAGACGATCTGTGTTTGCGGTCCCTTTCCAACAATACAAAGCTGGCCAAATGTCAAGCTGTTGAAGATGCCTTCAAGATATTTAATTACAGATTCAGTGTCAATGTTGGCTGACTTTCAAAATTCCAAATCCATGGCAAGAGAAAACTCTGGCTTTGCCTTCCCTGGTGATTTCATTATTTATGTCCTCGGAATAAAGAAGATAAAGCAAGTCTGACAGTTCCCTCCTAAAAGTGTGATTTCAGGTCAGGAGAGTATCACTGCTACCCTTAGCTCTCCTTTCCTCACTGTGCACTGTACTTCGCAGACAGTAGAGAGCGAAGTCTAAAAAGGGACAAATACCTTTGCCCCAAGGCCATGCTATACCTGTGACTGGGGGTGGGGACAGTGATGTTGTTCAGCAATATAAGGTGGGATCACTGCAGCTAGAAAAGATTAACAGCAGGGGTTGTGAGGTCTGTTAGACCTGGGTTTAAATCCCTGCTTCCTATTTATTAGGGTATGACCTCAGGCATAGTATTAACACTCAAAATTCCTGAGCAATAAAATAAGGGGTGATAATATTAGTGCTGTGAGAATTAAATAAGATAATGTGAAAAGCAACTAGGACAGTGCCTGGCCCAGAGAAAGAGTTCACTAAATGGCAGCTGTTAACAAAAGTGAATAATGTTTAACCTGGAAACTTTAATATTTAATACATACAGATACTCAGCAAGCCAGTTATTAACTTGTCTTTTGTTTTTGTTTTTTTTCTGTGACATCTTCTTCTCTCATTAAAACCTACAGACTGATTTTCTGCCAGGTATACCTACCTCTGGTGCCTTGTCACGGCCAGGAGATTTTCCAGGCAAGCTGCAATTTCACCCTTTTATGAGTGTAAAGGAAATGGGGCCACCTGTGAGCTGGACCAAGCAAAGATCAATGAAACAAAATAAAGAGTTGTGGCTTTCAGAGAGAAAGACAATAAAATGAGAAAGGGCTGGGACAATGGGATGTGGTGTTGAGATTTTGGCACCAGGAAGTAGGGGAGAAAACCTCCAAATACATTGTGGTTTATTAAAACACAGACTCCCAAGTGCTACAGTGCGTGGCAATCCCTTCCTGCCAGGCAGAAGTGTCCTCAGCAGCCGGGGAGAGAAGCAGCAGGGCCTAATGACTGCCATAGGAGACAGACAGTCTGCAGTCCTGGTTTCATTAGCATTGCTCATTGGGTGACCTGGAGTGACGGATCCATCTCCCTACCTTGGTACAATTTCTCCAAAGTTCACATACTCTCCTGCTAATTAAAGTAGTCTGATGGAGACAAATTTGTTAAAAAGAAATTTAGAGCAGGGTTCATAAACCATAGCTCCTCCAGACAAACCTGCTGGTGGGTTTTAGGATATAGTTTTAAAAATTAAATTTTAATGTGCACTTTCTAGTTTACATAGTATCTACTGTCTTGAGTTTTCACATTTTGACTCCGAGTATACGATTTATTTACAATGCGACCTCTGGTCCTTATATTACAAACTAGACTAGAATTGCTTCATTTACAACATAATTCTATTTCTTCATCAATTACGTCAAATGTGTATTTCTAAGGTTCCATAAAGATGATTTTGCTGGCCTGTGATTTGATCTATGAAGATGTTTTTTTTTTCCTAAAAAATATGCTAAAAATTAAAAACTGACCTCCCCACTGGTTAATCCAAATTGTAAAGCTTTCTTATTTGGAAAACATCACTCAGGACCAAGTATTCTTTAGGTTATAATCTACTGTGCTCAGAAAATTTAACTTAGGGACTGTTTTGAGAAGAAGACGTATCAACATAGCTCTACATAATGATGACTTTCAGTCTGTCCTGCCATTTCCGAGACCTCTTAAGCCACTCCAGTCAGGATTAAATGAGACTCCCATACCTAAGAACCAGACACCATCATCTTTAGCATTATTACAGCTGAAAATGCAGACCATGAATATTTACACCCAGCAGGGTCCTTTGTGCCCAACTCTGAGAGACAAATGGTATTTCCAGTAATAGTTTATTGATTTCCAAATGCACAGGGGCGCTGAGTCCAAACATCCTGGGATAGCAGTAAATCTCTCTTACAAAATAATTTACAGTATGAAAATGATATACTGAAACATTAACTCAAACACATAGTTCCCTTGAAAGATTGAGTGTTCCCTTGTTTAATGGAAAGGGTAGAAGGGGAAGATGACTAAGGAGGGAAAGTGTGCACAGAAAATCAGGCAGAAGACAATGGGTTCATTGGTTCTTCCCACCCATGCAGTGTGCCCTGCCTGTCACTGTAGAAAGACTCGTCAGGTTTAACTCCCATTAAGTACAAATATATTGTCCCCTCAAGGCCATATCAAGCCCAGCATAGGCTCTGTGGCACTTTTTTTTTTTTTTGCACCAGTTTACTCGCAACTGTCTTTAATTTATTTTGATTCTCCTGCTGTGACATTTGTTCTGCTGTTTCTGTTGTGTTCTCTGTTCCAAATGCTACTGTTTTACCTCACAGGCCACCCCGAGGGCAGGAATTGCCTGGGCCTTATTGGCACTTAAGAATGGGCTGGGGTGGGGGCTTCAGAAACACTGCTGGGTAGAGGAAAAATTAATGAGATCTGAAGTCTCCCCTGTGGGCTTTCTTTTTCTCTTAGGGCTGGGCTGAATCCATCCATAATGAGATTTGTTTTTTAAAAAGAAAATTCCAGATGTGCTAGGCAACGCTGCTACTGATTTTACCAAAAAGCATGGGTTGAACAACCATATGTGAATGTGAAATTTCAGGTACTGGCAGAATATTTTCTAGGTAAGGGAGAGGACTCCTAGGCCCTGCCACTACAGTAAGTTATGAATTCTGCAACTGTGCAATCAGGCTTGACTGGAGTGGTCAGACTCTCAGGTGATTGAAATGGCTGGGTAACCAAATTTCCCACATCAAGACAACTTAGTAGGGCCGAAGCAAAATTTCCTTCAGGGCTGTCACCTTGGTTTAATGCTTTAGTAGCTGACAACATTTTCCAAGGAGTTGCTCTTCTTGTTAGCATCTTGTAAATAAGCACCTAAGTTCCAATTATCTGGTAACACTTATAATCAGGGCTGGCAGAAACTGTTGCTGTGGTATGCAAGACAATGAGGGGCTGCTCTGAATTTCCCTTAGTTCTTAAATTGTGTGTGTGCCTGTGCATGTATATACACACACACCTATCACTCGTGTGTGTATACATACATATATACATATCAGATATCAGCTAGAAATTCTAGATCTACTGGACTTTGAATTACCATATCCTCACAGAGCACAGAACGGGCTAGGTTTACTAAAATATAAAGGTTTTCTTTTCTGCAGCAGTACAGCAGCAAATAAAGTGAAAGTAAAAACCCTTCACTCTTACTATTTCTGAGAAGTTCTATACTCTTAAAGGCCTAGAAACTATTTATGGGAGACCGCAACTCCTGGGGACAGGCTTCAGTTAGCAATGTGTACTTAATGCATCTGCTAAAGTAAAAGAATAAAGCTACGTCTATGCCATTTCTGAGCCCAAGCTACAGAAACGAAATGTAATTTAAAAAAGAATTCATAAAGTGGGAGGGTCAGACTGTACCAGGGGAACCTGAAGTCTTTTCTCCTTCTGTACTTTAGCTATAGCATGGGTCACGGAGTTAAGGAGATCTGGGTTCAAAATCTGGCTTCAACATTTCCTAGCTGTGTAACTCAATGGAAGTGACTCTTCCACTCCAAATCTGTTTTATTATCTGAGAATGGGGGCGTATGACAGGTCCTGGCTCATAGTTACTCCTCAATATAGGTCATTTCCCTTCCTGACTGGCAGAGCTGAGACTCAAGCACTTTTTGGAACTGCCCTAGATTTAAAGACAACAAATCAAAAGACAAACCCCCTCTCAGCCCCCAGACACCCAATATTTGAAAGGCAGCCAGAGACTGGGGATAGAATCCAGTTCATTCTGAAGACATTCACTACCTGCCTCCCTTGATGACTTGTCCCTAGGGATTTCTACCAAACCTGCAGCCTGAATCCAGTCAGGTCACAATTTTGAGCAGCCTAACTTTTACTGACCTGGCAGGAGGGAAGCCTCATACTGCCGGGGCTTAAAGCTGAGCAGCATGTTCCAGCTTTGGGGGAAGCCGGTGCCACCGCAGGAAGCATTCTAGTTCTTACATCCATAAATGCTGCCAGCAGGAACTTAGGAGCCTGGGCAGAAGCTGCTGCACTGTTTAATGCTTCCCTGGTTAAAGTTTTATCAGGTGCTGAAGACAGCAGGAGCCCAAAAATCAAACCTGAAATCCTTTCTAAATAAAAAGGAAAAGTGCTTTCCTTGAGGCTTACGGAGATATGATAATTTATTAAGACAGGTTGGCATGTATTTTTATATTTCCGTTAATATCCACAGCATAAATACTTGAGTTTCCCAAATACTGATTTAAAGTGATAATATATGATTGGGTATGGTGAGGCCAATGTACTGCCCACTGATAAGGCTACTATTTAGAGATTTAAAAATAATTACTTGGGAAAGATAACATAAGCTTCCAAATCCTAAAGACTTCTTAATCTTCTGATTTTTAAATAGAGGCCATTGGTTTTTCTTTAAGGGTAGTTTTGTTGGATATGGCTGGGGTTGTAATTAGTGGTATGCCAAATTCTCCAGCTTTTGTGGGTAGACAGATAAAACACTGAAATTGCCTAAGCCATTTGTTAGCCACCAGTCTGAGAGAAAAATACTTATTTTTTTTTTAAAAACTCAAACTCCTCTCAAATTTATAAGTTAAGTCCTGACATATTTAGTGAGCTAGGATAACCCTAACCCCAAACTATATATGTCTGGTAGCTGCCTGGCATCAAAGGAACAATCATTTCATAGCATGCACAGGTTTGAACATAATATAAATAGGATTTCTACAGTGAGTAGGTATTGTTTCTGCCTCAAAATCATCTTGTACACACACAAAACAAGCTCTGTGATAGGTACCCAGGTCACAGACAGGCAGGCAGGCAGGCAGGCAGGAAGAGAAGGATTTCCCCCAGTCCAGGCTCCTTTGATTCTGCCTCAGAGGCACTAGAAGTCTAGACCCCAAGTCAGCAGCAATCCCAAGGCTGTTTGGATGCAGTTAATTATACTTTTCAGAAATGAACACCAAAATACCACTACAGACAGTGGAGAGGAAGCACATACCCCATCTGTAAATAAAAAATACCTGCAAAGTTTCCCATTTTATATTAACTAAGTTTATGAGTATGAACATTCTATTTCATCACATAACTGTGTTTGTTTTATTTAAAAATAAGCTCATCTCCTGACTCCAAACATTTCTTAAGTAAAATTGATGTTTCGGAAGATGCAGGTTATTTAGCTTGCAGTTTTGTATTCTCTAGGACATCACTGCTCATTTGAGCATGAAAAACTTGGTTGTAAGGGAAAGTGATTTGGAAGTGAAAAGCTAGAAGTCCAATCACAATTGTGTCTCTACTCATGTTACTACAGAGGAGAAAGCAGGACAGGGAGATGATCTGCAGATTTGTTAGTTGGGAGTGCCAAGAGAAGAGGGGTTCCAGACAGAATAAAAGGAGGGTGTAGACAGAACTCAGAGATCAATTCACACACCACGGAATTGAAAAGAATTCTCCCCTCACAGCATTTAAGCCAAGTTAGGCTAGGCAGGTGGGGAAAAGGCGGGGGGCAGTAAAAAGCTACACTGAAATTCCCATTTGGTAATATACATTCCACTTTTCACGTGACAAGATCCATAAAATCTGCAGAAGTCACCCAAATAATTCAGGTTCCATCAGATCCTTTAGTGACTATTTTGGAAACTTGGGCAATTTGAGTTCAGAAATAATGATTTCAACTTTTAATCAGATATCTTTGGTCCTCCTCTTTTTTTTTAAGGTCATTTCCTTTTTACCTCTTCAATCATTTTTTTCATTTTCATAGCACTGAATTATGAATCTGAAGTCCTGGATAACCTCAGGTACTAAAAATATCTCTCTATATTTCTAAATTTTAACTCTTTCTCCAACCCTGTTTTCGAGCCATCCATCTTATTTCATGAAAACACATATTCACAAATGTATAACTGGGCTTTTAGAGACTATTTATGTGGGTTCAGTTGTACTTCGCCCTCATTTATTTCATGCTTCAAAATAAATAGAGTGGGGTTTTATTATTTTTTTATGAAAAAAAAATTCTGACTGCCCTTAAGATTATTCCAGATCCTTCCTAATGAAAAGATAGTATTTGTGTATACGATATTATAGGGGCTGACTTTCCTGAGTAAGTTCAAAGCAGCCACTGAGGGATTACCCGAAGGACCCTTCTGAATTACTCCTGGTTGATTGATCACGGGGGCACTTTCCTTGACCTACACATAGTCAGTAAGCATAAAACTGGTCATCCGTTGAAGAGATATGTGCCTGCTGTGTGGGTCTGGGGTTGTATCTGGTGGAAGAACATTTGTTGCTGGGCAGCTTTCACAGAAATCAGAAGCCGTTATATATACACTGTCACATACACACAAAGGGAAGGAATGATTTTCCACTGGGGATGGCAAGCCTTCATGTGTCCTCTTCTTCACCGGCACCACTACAAAGGAAATGAGAACCAGGTGAGTTAAGACAACATAAGAAGGGAGGCAGCCTAGTCTACTGGTTGAAGGTACAGGCTGTTGTCAGATATCCCTGGATTCCAGTCCTAACCCTACCATCCACTGCTGGGCACTGCGGCCATGGTCAAGTCACTTAGCTTCTCTAATTTGTGATTTATTTGACTACAGGGATAATGATGATAATAAAACCTACTTTCTTGGGTTATTGAAAGACTAAGTAAGATAATATATGTAAAATGCACAATGCTAGGTACACACAATAAGGAGTGGGTAAGGTAGTATTTTTTTAAAACTTACTTGACAAAATAAGTTGCTGCTAAAAATAAGCAGTTTGGCTTCCCCTAAGCCTTAAGCCATCTATTGGTAGGAGAGAAAGACAAAAAGAAGCTATTATTCTGTACTCCCAATGGCATTTCTCACTTGGAATAAAGCCAAGGTTTCAATTCATGCCACAGGGATAGTCACTGGGTTCAAATGTCACCTCTTCAGAGAAGGTACTCTAAGTAGAAATCCCTGATTATTCTCTATTTCTGTCTTATTTTTTTTACCTTGATCACTTCTTTTAAATTGTTTGCTATTTACTCTCCCTTCTACCCCTCACTAGAGCATAAAAGGATAGCAATACTGTCTATTTTATTAACTACTGTTTATCTAGCACTAGTATTGTGTTAGGCACATAGAAGTGTTCAATAAATAGTTTTAAAAAAGGTAGTGAGAAATAAAAAATGACTGGAAGAGAAGAGGGAGGGAGTTGAAAGGCATAGTCAGTTATTGCCCTGACCAGAGGATCCTAGATGTCAGTGATATTCCAGTGGCCAAAGCAATGAGTTGAGAGTTCCAGGGGCTGGCTCGGAGCTCAGATGCTCAAGGTTACAGCCTCCCTGGCTTGGTACTGGGAAAGAACACTGTTGATAAAGGGATAGGGGCGAGAAGGCAGGGCTAGAAAAAGAAAGGGGGCAGGAGCAAGCATATAAGAAGTGGAAAAGTAGCAAACTTGCTTAGTTTCTCCAACTCCACTTCCAGAGGCCACAGTCCTTAAAATCATAACAAGAGCCAATCAGAGCAAGTGCTTACTGTGTGCCAGGGTACTGAGCTGAGCACTCCTCACCACTCTAATATTCCTCATAACAACTCCAGGATGTAGGGACTATTATTTTTATTATCCCCATTTTCCATATGAAGAAAGTGAAGATCAGAGATGTAAAATCCTCGGTCACATAGTAAGGTTTGTGTCCTTAAAACTTAAGGATTAGTTTTGGATGGATCAAGTCTGAAGTAGTTGAGCTAGGGTGCTTGGAAGGCAGTAAAATCTCCTTCCTCCAGAAGAGACAGGAACTAAGGAACAGGAAAGCTTTGGAGTGTACCAGCTCACAACTATGACCTAGACATTTTTTCCTCACGAGTATCTATGTCTATATAAAAGCTGTGTTCTTTTGCATCCATTTGGGAAAGACTTTAAGGGAAAATATCCTAGACAACTAAGTTGCAGTACCTCTGCTACCGGTGAAAATATTTCAAGACACAGAGCCTGACATCAAGGTGAGCGTACTCTAAGGAGCCAAAAGAACCAACTCGGCAACCATCATTATCCAAAACTCTGCTGTTTACATTCTGTTTTCCTGCCTGTTGTCCAATCACAGAATGAAATGAGTGTGATAGGAAGGGCTAGACAGTGGACCGTCATTAAGCAGCAGTGTCTGGTGACATGTGTCCCAAAGGGAACAAAGGATCTTTTATGAAAGTTTCTCACCAGAATCAAGGCACAGTTGGAATTGGCGTCATATTCTCCCCTTTGGTATTATATCCAAAGCAAGCTCTTATTGTTCTCTTGTCAATTTTCCTTCAAATTCAAGAGGTCTATCATGGTGACTGTGCCCTTTCCTTAAGCTACAGTTCACATTCAGCATTCCTGAGATGCATAGTTTAAAGGGTTCATAAGCCTACTAGAATTGTATACAAAATTTTGTCTGGGTGTTCCTTTGTCTGAGGCCATAATTTTCATCATATTCACAAAGAGGTCAACACCCCTTCCCTAACTGAGTATAATAAAATTATAAGTAAATTAAGTTCTTTTTGAGTTGCCAGGTTCATTACTATAAGACTTGTAGAGTTGTCTTGGGGAAAAGGTCATAAGCTACGAATGATAAAATCTTTTCTCATTACCCTAAAAGAGAGCCATTCATGGGCCTGAATGATATAGTTCATCTCACAGTTTAAAAACCCAAGAACTTGGGATTCTGGCATATCACTGATTGATTCTTTCATCTGCTAAGTATTTACTGACTGCCAACTGAGTGTTAGGCATGTTGCTAGGCATGAGTAAGATGAACACAGTAGTTGCACTCCTGGACTCAAGGCCTAGTGAGAGAGACACAGACAGAGACAGAGACAGAGACATCCTACTTAGATCTACCTTCTTCTTGTCTTGAATTAATACCTACTTCCACCTAACTTTCTTCCAATGTTCCTAGCTTTGGCATCTAAAACATTACATTCCAGAGCAAGTATGTTCCTCTCCTCAAATGCCCTTCAGACAGCTGGAGAGCAATAGTATCTTTCTTTATTTGCTTTGGGAAGGGTTTTTGTTTGTTTGTTTGTTTTACGACAACTCCAGACATAATGGAATATGGTATTAAACAGAACGAAAGGCTGAGTTCTGTGGTTCTGACCCTTCTACTTGAACAGATCTCTATAAAAGTCAGCCCCTGCCAAACACTTGTAAGGTCAAATACTGAGAGATGCCTAGGTTAACTGGTCTCAGTCACAGACTGATCTTGTTTGAGAGTGCTGTTGTATCTAAAAGCAGTGATTTTAAAAGTGGGGTAACATATACCCTTGTGGTGCATAATGACTTTCTAGGGGGTATCTGGGAATGAGTACTTTTAAGAAAATAAATGTCTAGATTCTTAACTTTCATCCACACTCCTTCTTAAAATTAACCTTTCCAAAAATGTGTCTGTGACCTATAGGTTCTCTCTTTAGTCACGCCCACTTTTATAATCAGCTTACTCCAACTTCAGAAAAACAAATGCAAACCTCTCACCCTCTTGAATCTTACCATTTTAGTGCCTTGGGACAATTTTAGTGCCTTGCTTCTAGAGGAGTCCTTTGAGAGCAGGGCAAGGAATTGTAAAGGAGTAATCTCTTCTTTCATCTAGGTGATAAACTCTTGGCAAGGCTGTATGTCATCTGTCTGTAGACTAAGAATTCATATTCAGAAGTGAGATGGTTGTCATGAGGTGTGTACTAATATGTTTATTTGAATTAAAAAACAAATCAAGCTTGGATCTGACAGAAAGCAAGACTAATTTGGGTGAATGGTTTGGCCATAAACAGTGTCTTTGTCAATTAGATTATACAGTGAATCTTGTCTGTAAATTTAATAAGCTAAATCTTCAGTACCAAAGTTGCGGCAAAACGTATATAAAGCTCATACTATATAATCTGTCAGAAATCACATCCTTTTCCCATCCTCTAAACTTGATATATAATTTCAGAATTTAACTTAAAAATGGAAAAGGAGGCACATAATTTAAAAAATATATATATTTTAAGAGAATAAGAATAAAAAGTTTAGCTAAAGGAGCTGAGAGTTCCTAAATCCCAACTGGGAGGGTGGTCAAGCATTTAACACTACCCTGGCTAGGAATAGGGGTCAGAGTGACACAATGAAACTAAGGAGGCCTAGCCAGAAGAATGCTGGGTCTCCTCTGCCAGTTGGCACACTGTCTGATGAAGAATCTGTTTTGTTTTGATTGGGTGCCTATGAAGTTGAAGGAGCTGTTAGACACATGCCACGAGCCTCAGTCATATCCAGCCCCTAAACACTCTCTGGTAAAGTGATTATGATCAAGGAGCATTTCACTTCCTGATGATTTTTTAGCCAGCCAGGCAGCTAAGCTTTTCAGCTTCTGTCCCCAGAGAAGGAGGCTATAGAGGAAGTTAATAAGAGAGGTGACAGGCACTCTGACCTTATAAGTTTAACAGTTTCTTTTCCTGACTATGATACATCTTAATTTGATTTGGCATCACTCATATCTGCTGAGTCCTTGGCTATTTATTGCTGTAAAAGGATAATTCAACTCAGGAACATAAAGAAATTAAGGGGTATCAACAAGGGAGGAAGGCTAGATTCAACTGAAATCAAAAAGACAGATTTAATGTTCTCCAAGAATGAAGCCACACAAGTATTGCACAGGAGCTAATTAGAAAGTCTCTATTCACCATCTGAGGCTGTGGCTGCCCAGTTACAGTAAGTATGCAATTGGCCTGGCTCAGGGAATGGGCCAAATGCCCAGACCCAGAAATACTCCTCTAACTAGACAGAGCAGAGCTGCCACTTTTGTCTCCCCTATCACCTGCCCCAACAGCCTGGACTGAAAGTGAGGACCAGGTTAGTGTGCTATAGGAGATCAGAACTTATGTATTTAGCAGCCAACTGTGGAACTGAGATATAAGATAAAATGAAATGTCCTCAGTTTATTCTGGGTTGGCTAAGAAAAACATGAGATGACTTCAGAGTTCTAGTCCTGGCTTTGCTGTATGACTCTGGGACCCAGTTTCCTCAAATGGGAAATTCGGATGCCTTACATTGTAAGTAAAATTTAGGAAAATTCCAAACCATACAAGAGCTAAACTCTTTTCCAACTTTCAAACTTGCTGAGCTAATTAATTAGCTCTCATTTATACTATCTTCTCTCTTACTTCCTGTGCATTTCTCTTTCCCATTCCTCCCAATTCAATCTGAAGACTGGCCTAGATGTTCTAAGTTTTTTTACCTCTTTTTCTGTCTGGGTCCAAACACCAGGTTAATTAATAATGCTGTTTGATTAATACCTAGTACAGACTCAAGAGTAAGCTCTGGTTTGAGCAAAAAGCTCCATGATTCTCCAATTCATCGTGATTCTTAAAAATGTCCAAAGTGACTTTAGCCTGTTTTTTTTCTCAAATCATGGGAAAGACAGAAAGAAGGGCTTTTCTCTCTCTAGATCATTCTACTTTATATTGTGCCTTTTCTCTCCTTTAATAATAATCACTATTTACAGAGGGCTGACTTTATGTTCCATGTACTGTGCTAAGTAATTCATAGATACACAAACTTGTCAAACCCCCTAACAGTAGCTTTTGGATAGTTATCATCAAATCCATTTTACAGATAAGAAAATTGAGGCCAAGAGAATCTACATGGCTTGTTCAAGGTACACATCTTATAAATGGTGGATCTAGATTATGCAGACTCTAGAACCCTCAAAAATGAAATGACTTGGGGAAGAGGTGAGACATGCACCTATATCTTCTGACTTCCAGTTACCTAGCCAGTAAGTAACAGCCACTAAAATTCTATGAGGCCCAATGTTTTCACCTAAAAAATGGGATAATAATGTCCTACATCCAAGGGTTTTTGTAGTGAGATGGAAGGCACGTGCAAGTTCTTTTTTAAGATGAAAAAAGAAAGCCAGGTAAGGTTGGGATTACTATAGAAGGAAAAGGATATACAGACACTGAGTTTGTCTCAGCCCTCAAAGCTGCCTCTGCTTCTACAGACGTATGCAGGTGCCTCTAAGAGAAATTTGGATCTCCAGCTTTGCCTCAGGTCCACACTCTAGCCACACTACCAGGTTTGATTTCCACGTACCTTGAGATTTGTTTACCATTTTTACGGGTGGCTACCTTTGCATTCCCCAGGGGCTGTGTATATGGTGGCCTGTTTCTATGAAAGATGGAAAGGTGCCAGCAGGCATGTCAGGCAGTGCCCTTCTATAGGGAGATACTGGAAGAGAAGTAACAGGCAAGCTTAGTAGCCTGCGATGTCTCATCTGTTCTTAGAACTCCTCTCTTTCATACTGAGTCTTCTGTTGCTACTACTGCTAGATTTAAATGGAATAATTTCTAGCCTTTTTTTTTTTAATTCAGAAAGTAGCTTTTTTTTGGTTGATCTGTGCTATCTATAACAAGTATTGCTTCTATAAAAAGGGAGGAAAAACTTATAGTGTTATCCACCAATGATAATCACCATTAACACATTAAAATATATTTATATATACTCCTTCATGCATATATTAAAATATTTACTTCATAGTCTCTTTCATAATCTGCTTTTCCAGTCAAGTGGCAATCATAAATATCTTCCTTATCAAGAATTATATTTCTATAAGATTATGATTTATGATTAAATGGTATAGATTTACCATACCTAATATTGGACATCAATTATTTCTACCTTTTCACTATTACCCATACCTCCATGACACACATCCAAGTGAATGCATTTTTAGGTTCATCCTTAATTGATTCCAAAATAATATTTCCAGAAGAAAACTTATGTCAAAGGGCATGGTTTTGTATTTAATTAACTTTGTTTTAGAATAACTTAAGATTTAAAGAAACATTACAAAGATAATATGGAGGGTTCTAATACCTACTTTCCTCTATTATTAACATCTTGCATTAGTATAGCACACTTGTTATAGTGAACCAATATTGGTACATTGACATCAATTGAAGTTCATATTTTATTCAGATTTCCTTAGTTTTCCCCTAATGTCCTTTTTCTGTTCCAGATTTCACCCAAATACATTACTTTTTGTTATCACGTTTCCTTAAGTTCATCTTGGTTGGGATGGTTTTTCAGATTTCTTGTTTGTGATTACCATAACAGTTTTGAGAAACACTGGTCAGAGATTTTGTAGAATGCCCCTCCATTGGGATTGTCTGATATTTTTATCATGATTAGGCCATGGTTATAGGCCTTTAGAAAGGAAACTACTGAGGTATAAAGTGCCATTCTCAACATCTCATATCAAGGATATGCACAATCAATATGACTTAGTTGTTGATGATGACCTTGACCACCTAGATGAGACAGTGTTTGTTAAGGTTTTTCCACTGAAAAGTTACTTTCCCCCTTTTACCATACTGTCCTTTTTGAAAGGAAGTCACTATGAGCAACCCACACCTAAGGAGTGAGGAGTTACACTCCCTATCGTTGAGGGTAGGGTATCTACATAAATTATTTAAAATTCTTCTGAACATAAGATTTGTTTCTTCTCCTTCATTTATTTATTTATTCAATCATTTATTTATATCAGTTTTGGACTCATGGATATTTATTTTATACTTTGGGTTTTAATCCAATTATTCTGTTGCTCAAATTGTTCAGCTCTGGCGTTTGGGAGCTCTCTTGGTCAGTTCTGCGACTCCCTGATATTCCCCCAACGATGTGTTTTGTTTGTTTTTGTTTGTTTGTTTATTGAGCACTTATTAACTTCATGGCACTAAAAAATGCTCCAGGCTCATCTTGCATATTTTCCACCCTAGTCCTAGAATCAGATAGTTCTCCAACCATCAAAGGACATGCATTTTTAAAGGTATTTGATATATTATTATTAAACTGCCCTCCAGAAATCATCTTACAGTAATTTAGTCATTATTCATATAAGTTTGAGAATGCCCATTTATCCCACACCCTTGCTAACACTGGGGCAACTGCAAAGTGTCTCCTAGGATGAGACGGTGGGGTGTGTTTATGTGTGTGTGTGTGTTTCTCCTCTTTGAAATAAATTCCATGTGATTATTTAGTCTGCTGTTGAACTTCAAGAGGAAAAGCCAGAGAGGCAGTAAGCATTCTCTTTTCTCTGTCTGTTGGTCTTCCCCACTGCTCACCCCTCCCCCCAGCACTGCTGGATTTCTCATAACTGATGACCTCCTGTGATGACCGCTGAAAAGAACCTTGCCCGAACCCTCTATTAGGTCCCAGGCAACAACAAGGGTGTGGGGGTTTGAAGCAGAAAATAGCCCAAGGGTTTACCTTCCCTGCCTGTTTTCTGCTCCTTCAGGAAATCCACCCGACCCAGTTTCCTCATCTTTTCTTGGCAAGTGAATAATGGAAACAAAATCTCTCTCAAGCAGTTTCCTTTCATGGAAATCTTAAACATAAGATTTAAGAAAATGCTAGACTTCAAATTGCCTGTTGCCTTAGCTGCTGTATCTTACAAGTTACCAAAAGGAGAGAGAGAAACGATCAATAAATAAAATACACTCTTGACACTAATCTCTAATCTCTGTATGAATGGTAAGCTATTTTTTTCTTTAATGTGTCTCAGATTAGTTCTCAGTAACTTTGAGTCCCATGATAACCTTGAATTGAAGTCCTGAAGTTGTAAAAATTGGAAATTGGAAGTATACCAACTCTCATGAACTAGTGCTACTCCTCATATCGCAAAGGGTTATAAATGTGGATGTAAGAGTTAGAAATATTTAGGTTTCAAGTCACAACTTTGCCATTTACTAGCTGTGGGATTTTGAGTTTGGTGTTCTTACCCGGAAATGGAGGACAATTTAGTACCTACCTGGAAGAGTTGCTGGGAGGATTAAATGGGGATTAATGTATATAGTGTGCCTGGTATGATGCCTGGCACAAAGCAAATGCTCACCACATTTTATGGTTACTTAGTAACATCAGATGAAGAAATCAAGGCTAAGAGACTAAAAAGTCATACAGTGAGGTGATGGTGGAGTGAGATTAAATAAAAATCAGAACTTCTGGTTCCTGAATCCACCTTTATACCTGCAAGCTCCATTTTCTTTAGGAATGCCATTTATTAACAAAAAAACTAACACTATTGTCACACATGCACTGTAGGGATCATAGTGTCATTTGAATGGGTACAAGATTCCTCCTCAAGCCTATTCTCTTGGTGTTTGAGAATAGATTGTTTGTTAACAGAGAGAGTAAACAGCTATAATTTTTTTGAGTAGTTGATATGTGCCAACCATTGTGCTCAAAACTTAGAAGCACCATCTCCGTATCCCATAGTGTACTGGCAAGTTCCGTTGACTCACACTGTACAACGCAGCCCATTTGTCCACTCCTGTCCTTCACTTCCATCACCACCTCCTGCTTGAACTGCTGCAGTTCTTTCTGACTGATCTTTCTACTTCTACTCTTTCACTACTGTTCAGTTTTCAACTGCATTCAGAGTAATGTTTTTTAAACGTGTGACAGATTATGTTACTGCCTCACTTAAAAATTCTTCAGTGGCCTCCTACAACCTCAGAATAAAGCCTATGGCCCACAGATCTCTATCTGATTTGGCCCCTGCCTACCTTTCTAAACTATTTTGTGCCACCTGAAGGCCACACTGGTTATATTTCTGCCCCTCAAATAAGAAGAGCTTGTTCTTGCCTTAAGGCTTTTGCATTTGGTGTTCTGTCTCAAAAGCTCTTCCCCTCACAGTTTAGAATGATAGGCCCCTTAATATTCAGGTCTCAGCTCCAATGTCACCTTCTCAGAGGCTTTGCCAGACCAAGCAATTTAGAGTAGCCATCCCATCCCTGCACTATCATATTAGATGGTTGTACTGTCTTCACTACATCGATCACTATCTAAAATTATTTCGAAATGGTAAGGGTCCTTAACTATTTTGCTCCCTGCTATCTCACCAGTACTTGAGAGTGCCTGGCACCAGTGAAACCTCAACAAATATTGTTTGAATGAATGAACAGTGAATGATCAAAACAACCCCATAAGTATTATTGATCTAAAAACCTTCCAAGGCTTCCCAGGCAAACAGTAGGCAGCTTGCAGGTCTTAGAGGTACTACCCAGGAATCTCAGGGATAACTTTTTCTACAGGTGAACCCAGGTTCCATTTCTTTTCTAACCTTCACTCCTTTCATACAGCACTACATTTCTTTTCTAATTGTCACTGCAATCACCAGGCACATATAACCACTGGGGGCACCATGTGTGGATTAAAATGCTGTATCATAAACAATGGTTACTCTTACAAATGACCAGGCCTTATTGGTAAAGAATGGGTGTGTTTGATGGACAAGTTATGTGTCATTGAGGGCAAAGCAGAAACAAGCTCATGTCCAGCCCTCCCCAAGAAAGAAACTTGAAGAACCAATTCATCTCCATGAGGAAATGTTCTCATCTGGCTTCCTTATACAACAGCTGCACTTTTGGCAATTTCCAGACCCTCCTTGATCCAGCTGTGAACTGGGCTCAAGGTAGGCTTGGATCCCAAACCTTTAACCATCTACCCCTTACCCTAATGATCCACCAAAGGAGAGAGGTGAAGATGGTATCAAGTCATCCAGACCGAGATGGAAGTAAATGGTACTCATTCAGAGTTCCCCTCCTTCTCTCAGATGAAATATCAGCTGAGGCATGCAAGCATAAATGGGAGACCTGGGTTAGTTATTGTGGTAGCAGTGACAGTGGGAAAAGCACAACAGCTAAGAATCAGAGGCATGGCTTCAAGACTCCATTCTAGCATACATTAACAGTTAAGAGTTTGGGTGAAATCCCTCTTTAAACTCAAGTTCCTACATCTGTAAAATGAGGATAATGATACATGTAAGTACTCATTAAATGTGCGCCACTATTATTTGGTAGGCAAAGAACTAATCATGTCACCAACATTTCTGCATTCAATGTTCATAAACATCATCCTGTGTAACAGCATTAACACTCTATTTTACAGATAAAGAAAATGAGAAGCAGAGAAATGAAGTAACATTCTCAAAGTCCCACAGCTAGGCAGAGCTGGAATTACAACCATGGCCTAGGCCTTGTTTTAAACCCAGGGAAGGGAGACTCAATGATGACTGAAGGCAGCATAATGAGGGGACTTGTGAAGTTCACTTGGCTGCATTATCAAGCCAGGTTACTGGTAATGCCTTATTACCAGTAGCATAGGTGATCTCTGCTGATGGCTAAAGATTTTTCGAAGGCTTTGGTAGATTCAAACTCCAGTTTGGACACCAATTACCAGAAAACTTCCTCCTTGCTATTGGGGAGCCAAATAATCTCTTATTTTAAAAAAAGATACAGCTAGTTTTTTTTTTCAGTTTTTACAACTATAGCCAGTTTATGACTTTCCTATAGTAACCTGGCTTCATGGTAACCATTTCTCTCAGATTCTTAACTTGGTTCTTGTGGGCTTCTGCAAATACAGCATGCAAAAAGGTGTGCAACCAAGACCCTTCTCCTAGACTTAGGACAGAATCTCTTTGGTATGCCATGAGTTTCGATTCCAATCCTGTCTGTCCTGAGGTAAGAGCCACCCAGGTCTTACTCTTTTAATTAGGTTGTATGAAAAATGTCTTTCAAGGCTTCAGCTGATATTCACTCCATCCACCAGGCAAAAGAATGTGAGTTAAGTCACGTGATGCTCCTTGTCTGCCTTCGGGGAACCAGTGATGAAGGTAGTCTGATGCATTCCTGCTTTGCCCATGTAGCCTCTAGGGATTCAGGGATTCAGCACACCTTAGCTGGCTCTATTGTAAATGCCAGTTTTTGCCACTTGAGCTTCTGAGAGGCTGAATTTATCTTCCATATGCCGTTTTGTCCCCATTGTTCAGTATCATACCTGACATTTAGGATGCATTTGGTGGCTGGCACATAGCATCTCTCGGTCTCCTTATCTGTGAAACACAGTCATCCATTCACTGTTTCAGTGAATAAATATTTATTGAGCACCCCCCAAATATGTTAGGCACTGTAATAGCTGCTGGCATTATAGTAGTGAGCAAAAATGAAAAGGTTCATGTTCTCATGGAGGTTTCTAGTGAAGGAGACAACAATAGACAAGTAAACCAATAAATAATTTCAGATAGTGGAAAGTATTATGAAGAAAAAAAAGTGGGATGCTGGGATAGAGAATGGTGGGTGCATGTGTGTTGGAGGCCATTTCAGGAAGGGGCAAACATCAGGATCTACCTCTTAGAGTTAATATGAGTATTAAATGAATTAGATAATGGATGTGAAGTGTTTAGCGTACTTACTAACAAGTAATGAGTACTCAACCAAATCCAGCTGCTTGTGTATTACTCTTCTCCTGAAGTCAGTGGTTTCTCTTTCACCTCACAGTGGCTAAGCCTCTATCATATGCCAGTGCCAGGAATCCAGAGGGGAATCAGATAGGCTCCCTACCCTTAAGGAGTTCACAGTCTGGTAAAGAATGTAGCCTATGTATTATGAGAGAAGGAAGAAGTGGTAACTCCACCTACAGAGTCAGAGAAGACTACCATACAATGTTGGCAGATGGATTAGTATTTTCCAGGAAGACTACAGGGCCAGAAGGAGGGCAAGCCAGGTGGAGGGAACAGCTTGAACAAACTCTTAAAGATATGAAACAGCTTGGTATGTTCAGTGAGCTGTGAAAAGTTCAGAATGGCTAGAGATGGTGTACAGTGATGAAAAGAAGTGTCTTGTCAGCAGTTCCTAATGCTTATGTTCATGGACCATGCTTGAAGTATCTCCTAAGAAGATGGGATGGTGGGGGAGAAAGTGGATGCTAAAGAACAGGAGATGAGGAGTGTCAGGGCTCCATATGGCGTCTACCACACTGCCAACACTCCAAAATGTGAACAAGGGCTATGTTTAAAATATTCAGGCTGGGTTCTGTGTGACACTCCCTGAAGCAGCACAAACAGATGTTTCAGGGAAAAAAGAAAAAACAAACACCCAGTGGTAACTGAATAAAAGCCTGAGTGGGGGGTATGGGAGGCAGGCATCAAGTTGCTCAAATGTGATTATATCGTCAGCGCAAGTCTGAGACTCAGCTTAGGAGAGTAATGCAGGTGCCAGTGCCTGATGCTGGTGGTCTAGAGTGAATGGACACATGCTCCCAAGCAGAGCCAAAGCCAGACTCACTTGTCCAAGAGTCTAAGACCCATGCTGGGAGCAGTGAAAGGGCTCTGAAATGGGAAACAGGAAACTAGGTTTCTTGTGTCTAGTTAATAACTAGATATCTCTGCCAGCACATCTTCTCTGCGCTAAGTGTAACTATAGAGTGGACATTTGTGTAAACGAACCATTCAGACAGGGGCCTGGTTCCCTGCTTGTTTATTATTCTGTCTTATCTCTGCCCTTGCAGTAAATACTATTGTTATGAGTCTCCCTAGGAAACAGAGAAGAAGGTAAGAAAGCTATTCCTATCCCCAATATCCCAAAAGCTCATGATAGAGTCAAAAGGTCTGAACTGCAGGAACCTGCCCCGATTGGGAAGAAGACTGCTTGGTGCAGACAGATGAGGAGATGAATATCACATCCAATTTACACTCAGCCATTCTTACCAGAGGATCTCCCTAAATCCCAGTCAGTGCTATTAGATGAGAGAGCACTAGTCTGCCAGAAGAGAGGAAGATGACCCCAAACACATGAACACACCAAATAGGAGAGCCAAAGCAGAGAGAAAAGAGGAACTGAACACTGCATGTCTTTATCCTTCACATGCCATCACCCAATTTCATGAATGAACAAAGCCCACTGCTCTGAATCAAAGGGCTGCCTTAGGCATTGGAAGAAGAAACAGATACCCAACATGACATCATGTATTGTCACATGACAAAAGACCTTATCAAAGGTATTCCTTTAGTATAAGGTACTGCACTTCTGGCTGAGCACCCAGGGTTAAAAATCAGTAGATATTATAAGACTGGAGTAGGCTATAAGACCACCATAAACCACTTGAACACAGATGAGTTTCTGGGTAAGCCAGCTGTCATCTTACAAGCTGATGAGATGAGGTGGATGGTTAATTTCTGCTAGGAAAAAAGAAATGATAATCTTTAAAGGGCCAGGACTATGGTATAAATAAATACAGGGTGCTAAAGGAAGCAGATAAACATTATTAAAGACACATTCTGTCTTCCTCCTACTTTTTCCTGAGGCAACCTCTGCTGACACACTCAAATGACATAATCCTACCACTTCAGACCTGTTTCATCCATCTGCAGAAGAACTTGTTTATGGATCAGTCTCAACATAAATCAGATGTCATAAGATTTATTTATGATACCTGGAAATCAATTTTTCTCCATTGACCCAGTTGCAAGGCTCAACCAGAGCAGACGATCCCAACAGCCCAAAGGGCACTAGGAGAATGTTCCCCTTAGTACTAAGGAGGCCCAGTCACTCTCTCAGGCTACAGAATTGCGGGGCACCTATCAGCTATCTAGATGGTTTCTTGCTGTCAGACTCAGCTCTGGCTTTCAGACTGAGAGGAGGAGGAACACAGAGAAACCAGGGACTGAATCCAGTCCTTCCACTTATTGACTGGGTTCCTCCTTGGGCAAAACTTTCTCCACTGGGTCTCAGAGTCCTCATTTGTAAAAGACAGTCAATGATTTACAGATTCTTTATCAATGTAAAAGCATACAACACATGGTAAATGCTCATTAAATGATTGCTTTTCTCATGAAATGGTGTGCAAGATAGTGTCTGCCTATACCAGACTATACTACAAATCTTTCTGTTCTCTTCTTCCTTCCTAGACAAGATGATTTCTCAGGCTCTCACGTTCTGAGTCCTGATCAGAATTAAATTTTATATAGGACAATAAATATATTGGATGGCTCTTCTACACCACAGGAGAAGTTAACAAGAAGTGTACAGATCTTTTGCTTTCCCCACCTACTCACCCACTCACTATTTAAAACATTCCCCTGCAGTCTTCACTCAGCCCAGCACAGAGGGGTAGCAGGGAGGGAATGACAACAAAATAAATATTTCAGCTAATTACTTTGGGGAAAAGATGAGAGAATTCTTTTAGGGGCTGTTTTTAAATTTAAAAACATTTGCTATGAGACAACAAAGCCACTTCCCTGTAATAAAAAGTATTTTTAGGGCCCTTGGCTGAAATATATGAAGAAAGAAAAAATGAGATGTTCAAAAGAAGATAATTCTATATATAGAAGTTTAAGAAAAGCCTATAGAACTCCTTGTTTTATGTTCAGCTGGAAAGAAAAATCTCATTTCTTCTCAAACTGATTCTCCTAAGTCTGATTTCTCCCTACCGCTTTCTTGAGATATAACTGAGGTACAACACGGTAAGTTTAATGTATACAATGTAATGATTTGATACACCTATATATTGTGAAATGTTTACCACAATAAGGTTATTTATCACATATTTTCCTTCATGTAATTACCATTTTGTTGTTGCTATGACTCAAGTCTGATTGCTGTACTTGGAGCTCTGGTGGGATGAAGGATGCTGGAGGCTAATCATATATGTCTATTTTTGTTCACTGAAGAGGATGGGAAGACCAGGCTTTGAAAAGGGTTCAGATTAACTGTGGGGCCTAGCAACCAAAGCGGGAAGCACTGGTCCTTGTGAAAGCCACTTGGCTCTTACTCATGTTAACTGGCCTGAATGATCACAAACATGTCTATAAAGGACACTGCAGCTAATGGGCAAAACTAGACTTTCAAATTAGGCCTAGCATAGAAATGTAAAAATGGTCTGGAGGAGGAGAGTAGAATGATTCCATGAATCTGACATTACTCCATACTAGAGGCTTTATTTTCTCTCTCATTCCAACTGCCCGCTCCCTTGCTCTCTGGTAAAGAACAGTAATGGCATTGAAATCCACAGATAATCCTTAAATCTCTGTGGCAGCTCTAGTTCTAAACTCCTCCTTCACAGTAAGGGTTTTAACAGCTGTTAACAAGTCATAACAAGGACCTTTCTCGCTCTAGACTGGAATATTGATATCTTTTCTCTTTCTCTACTCAAAGCATAACCAGCCTTCAAGTCTACATCTTCCATGAAGGTTGACTACTCATCATTCACCTCTCAGACTCACAGAGTCTGGGTCCTGCCTGTAGAGTCAAGGGGAACTTCAGAGGTTATACTGTTGATGGGGAGTGATAGAAATGTAAGACCTTGAGGGCTGGTGAGACCATGAGAGCTAGAAGCAGCCTAATTAAGAGAATATGTGCGAGCCAAAGGGGCAAGGCTGGAGTCAGAGCTGCTGAAGTGGGGCTAAGTGGCAGCCTTGAGCAGTGAGCCACATTTATGAACTGGAGAATTAATTACAAAAGTCCAAATTTCAGGAAGTCCAGGAAGGTTAGGAAGTGGAGTGCAAGGTGAGCAGGACTGCAGAGCTCAAGATGGAGACTGTGGACAGTGGTGGGCACTGGTAGTCTCTTCATGAAGTCCTGGTTGTGTGGTTTGGGGCAAACCCTATATTGTTCATGAGAGTCACACAAGATTGGGCATGAGGCACTTAATGTAAAGTTCTATTTTTCTGGTATTGATCCAGATACCACAGCTGTCTCCTGTGGTGCTATTAACTCAGTGTGATACGTGGCTTTTTCTCCTCTAGCCAGAGAGCTGCTGCTGCTCGAGGGCATGTACTGTGATTGATCACTTACAATCCTGATGAGCAGCTGTGTGTCTGATATTTGTGAAATGAAGGTATGTGAGATTTGCATTCTCCCCCACTCCCACTTCCTATACCTCAATCACCATCCTTTGGTGAAGTCACAGAAGGTTAAAAAAAAAAAAAAAGGGAGGATGTCTAGGCCCCCAGGTGGCAGGCCATGGAAAAACTGATGGTCGGCTCTAGTATATGCTGGATGACCCTAAGGGCACTGCATTTCTCCTCACAGTCATAACAGAGACACTGCTGAAATGTAGCTGCCCTTTGTTTATTATCTTTGTTTTTATTTTGTTTGATTTTTGGTCTGTGTTAAGAATATAGAAATTTGCCCGTACCTTAATCCTCTACTATTATACTTCCAGACACACCGAACAGAGCAATCTTGGGAGTCACTCCTCCAGCTGCCTGCCAGCTAGCTGCTCAGGAATCCAACATCTTGTTTTGCTGGAGCAGTCTGCCTCCCTCCTCCAGTCCCTGCTCCTTTCCCAGAGGTCAGCCACAAGTTCACATCAAGCAACAAGCAGGGATTACAAATTGAGTGCCTGCTGGGAATATCTTTCTAGTGTCAAGCAGCCATTAAAAGCACTTAAGAAAATCACAAAAGGGAGGTGAGAGAATACTTTAAGGAGAGCCACAGGATAGAGAGGGAGGAAGGGAAAGCATCGGCCCACCTCCTACCTTACAGAAAAAAATAGGCCATGAAAAACAAAGTTGGTTCAAAAGAATGGACCTGCCTTTGGGAAACTAAAGAACACTGTATTTTTCAATCACTCTCCTGCTGGAGCCAAAACACTTCAGGGTGCCAGGGAAAACTTTTGTTAACTCAATAAAATGACCTTTTAAACAATTATGTTATTTTTTAAAAAATATTCAATGCACATGCATTACAATAAGTACTTACAGATAATTTCTCATCCAATTTGTCTGTGAAGAAGACTTTATGATTCCATTTTCACAGATGTTGAAACTGATTTTCAGAAAGGTCAAGCCCCTGACAACACTGGAAGCCCAGGTTTGTCCAATTGCAAAGCCAATGTTCCTCCTATCAAAAAGAATGTTGCGCTGGGCTGCGAATCCGTTCTGACTCTGCATTATTTTGACCTACCTGTAAGTAGCTATTACTCCTGAGTTACTTAGGTAGGTGGTCTATAGGGCAGAGTGGCCCTCCTGTCCACCTGATTAAAGGAAGAGTGAACCTATCTATCTTAAATGGGCTTATGGAGTCTCTGATGGAATTTTCAGTCTTCTAGTTGTCAATAACCATCTATCTAAAAGGAAAGGACTGGGGACTGAGATAAGTAGATAATGTAACCTTGGGAAAATCACTTTCCTCTCTTTAGGATCCTCATCTGTAAAATGGGTCCAATAAAACCTATGTAATAGAGTAGTTTTAACACTATATAAGACATTAAGGTCCTTAATATTATATCTGGCACAAGGTAAATACTTCATAAATGACAGTTATTACTGTAGTTTCCATTTATCTTGGAGAAACAGTTTTGGAAAATACACGGGATACACAGGTTTAGTATCAACTTGTTCTCATTCAGTAGGTGCCATTTATCATTGAAAAAAATATTAATCTTGAGTTTGTTTCATGGCTAAGAACAACTACAACAAAAGAATGGTAGTGGAAGTACAGACAACTTGAGTTCAGGAAAGAGCAAGCCATATTCTTTCTGGGGCTAGTTCCTTCCCTTGCTGTTCAATCATCTTAGGGTAGACTATAAGCACAGCCATTTAGAGACTAGAAACTTAAACTAATATATATGTATGGTGGGAATCTTGAGCATTTTAGGAGTTGAAAGACAAGTGTAGGATGAAGCAAAGCAAGTGGCTTTGCTTCTTGTTATATAGTCCCCTGAAGACTATATAACAAGTTGTTAGAGGAAGTCTCTCATGATGGGCAGCTCCTCAGGAGGACCGGTTGGTTCCCAGGCATGCCTGCCAGCTTAACCGAGCAGATAGCAGTGAAGAAGAAAATCAGACTGATACTGGGTCTTTGCCCAGGCTCCTTACTCTGACCGCAGCAGGGGCAGGGAGACCCAGAGCTTCTCAGGTTTTAGTTTACTACACTTCTGACTCAAAGCCGCTCTAGTGGTCACTGTATCATCTGTTCTCTATCCATAGAAACCCAAAGTCAGTGCTGTAAGAGAAAGCTCCTATTTCTGTATTCTGTTCAGAAAGGCTTTTTTTTGTTGGAGCAAGGCTAACCCTACCCCAAGGCAAAAGTAAAATGTGCTTCCAATCAACTGCCCCTAAGGGAAGGGGCAAACAGTGAGTGGGGAAGACTGCCCAGGCATGCAGTGAGCTGAAAATGTTTGCCTCTTGCTGTTTTCTTTTAGAGAATACACCAGGCATTATTGCCATTTGAATTTGCAAGAATGGGGCTCAGAGATTCAATTCAGAGCTAGATTCATTTGTGTTTTAACTAATCCTACCAACAGTATAGTTGTTCTACAGAATTTCCTATAAAATAGTAAGCTTTCCAGCATAGAACAAGTGTCAGTAGCTTTTTGGCATGAAGGAAGCAAGAAAAATAACTTCTTTAAGGTTACTGAAGTGGTCTTACCTGGGCTTATATTTCTAGGTAGATTTGGGAAAACTCATTCTTTCAAGTCTGTTTTTCAGATATTGACAGAAGAGTCAGGTGATGCATTGTGTGAAAATTAAAGCTGTACAGACTCAGAAGGAAAAGTATGCCCTATGAAACAGGGAAGTACAGAACTAAAATTCCACAGCCTAGGTTTTTGATGGTAGATTTTCAACAATAAAAAGCTGGTGAGATTTAAGATCACTTAGGGCTATAGAGAGAAATTTTGTTCTCTCCCAAGCTAAATTTTAGAAAGGGTCTTGCCCTTTTCTGTTAAACATCTCTAGACTCACTATGTGCACCTTGCGTATGTGTGTATAGACATATACATTTATACATTCATATACACAAAGACACACCCGTTCTTTATTGTTTGCAACCTCTATTCCTTCTTTAATTTGCCTTGCAATTACTGAGTTAGTAATCCTAAAGTAAGTAGACAATTTTTATTAAGGGGTAACTCTTACATATTTAAAAGATTTAGCTGGAATAGATGTGGCATAAAAATGTAGAGTTTTATAGAAATTTAGGATACTCATACTGTTAACCACCACATCACCCACTTTTTTAATTTCCTTGAATGAGGATTCGTAATATTGGGTCTTACAGGTTATCAGGCAAACAATTCATTCTGACCAACACATTCTATCTGCTGCATAAATGCAAAAACATATGCACACACACAAGGTATCCCTCATTTCCTCTGAGTAATGGGAGCCTGGGCAATACTTTAAGTATTCAATTTCCAACATAAATTAGAGTGGAGCATTGCAAACACCAGTGACATCTGCACAGATACAAAATGTATTCATTATGGTCAGTGCTATTACAATGAAAGGAGATGCACTCATAATGGCAGGACATTTGAAATAATGTGTTGCTAGATTCTGTGTCCATAAAAGCAATAATGAAGAAACAAGAGTGTGTCAAATAAATTAAAAAGAGTAACAGGGGCATGAGGTGGCTTCAAGGGCTCTAGGCAATGTCAGTGGGAAGGCACATTCACTGGAATCACAGGGAAAAAGTTACCATAGTTTAAAGGTAGAAGAGGCAAGAAGAGCATCAGGCTGGCATTCTGGAGAACTAAGGTTTTAATCCTGCTCTGCTATGTCCTAGCTTTGTGATCCTGGACAAATTATGTCAGTATTTCCTTACATCTCACATTGCTCATCTATAAAATCAAGACGGCTTACCTCACAGGACCGCATGAGGAGGAAATGAGAGAACACATATAAAGAGCTTAGCATAGAGTCTGGTGTGCAAAAAGCATATAATCAACATTAACTTTTTTTCTTTTTGTTATCTGTGATTTTAGGCACCACCTAGCTCTCTAAATCTCAGTTTCTTTATTTGTAAAGTAGAGCTAATAATACCTGTTCTTCCTATTTCAGGAGCTAGTTATGAGAACCAAGTGAAATATTACTGCTTGGCTGACTTAGTCATTCCGGACTCATCTTCCTTGTTGCCTTCTATTTTATTCTGTAGGATGGAAAAGTTAAATATTTACATACAAATCCTATATTGTAGTTGAGGGGGCCATGTAGCCCAGTTCAATTCCAGGACACAGAAGGATAAGTATTCTGGTTTTGCGTGGGGTTGTTGGCAAAGTATTTACTTTTCTGATTAATGGAGACTAGCCCTTCTTCCAACCTGTTCTTCATGCCTGAACATGGATGTGATACTCAAAGCTGCAGCTCTTTTTAAATCATAAGGCAACAAGCATGAAGGGAAAAGCTCAGGGAATCTCAGAGACACAAGCACTACTGACATTAGCCACTGAACCTAAGCCAACAGTCAGTCACCTTGTTTTAAACTTATGTGAAACAAATAAACCTTTGCAGAAGCTACAGATACCAGAGTTTTCTCTTATTCAAAGCAGAGCACAATTCTGATACAATGTGTAAGTACTCTGGAGAATTAAAAGTCCTATATATGATTGTATAATATTTTATCTGCCAAAAATATCATTCCTTTGGACCTATCTGGCTAATTTATATATGCCTATTCAAACTTAGATTTAGTAATATCTCTTTCAGGAAGCCTTCCAAGACCCTATTCATAGCTAGATTAGCATTTCCCCAATCTTTGGACTTCTCAAAGTACTCCATAAACACCTCTATCAGTATGTGTTATACTATTTTGTAATTATCCATTTATTGGTCTCTTTGCCTTACCAGTTGTTTACAACGTCTCAACAACAAGAAACCCTATTATAGCCATTTAAAAATATTCCTAACACTTGACATTATACCTGGCACATAGTAGATAACTCATAAAGTAGTTGTTGAAATACTGAATAAACCAACAAAAGAACGATCTAAAAAGGAATGAAGTAAACAATAGCTTGTGTAGCCTTATTATCTATACATATTTTTGAAACACTGCAAATAGCTTTCTAATTCCTGTCACCAGCTTCAGGGACTCTAGGTTGAGAGGCACAGACCTAGGTAGTGATTTTCATTGTTTTAAAAGTTACTCTGCTTGACCCTTGAGTTCATGACATTCTCCTAAATTACTTTATGCTATATTTAGTCCATACTAATCTACACAAAAATAATTTTATTTTTTTTCTTTGTTGTTTTAGAATTTATCCCTTGTGATAAACAAAGACATTCTGGGAATAATCCCATTTGGCACCAAATGTTCACATCTTCTTTTGTGTCTTTTCTGGGTGTCTGAGAAATGTCTGTGTGACGGGCTTCTGGAGGCTTCCTGCTGATTCTGCCATATCTGGATCCTGACCATCTCTGAATGCAGCTTATAGCTCCTAAGGTTAAGCCTATATAATATGTGGTTCCCTGTTAGGGAACAGATGTAAACTCTTGTGTCTTCTCCCTTTTTATAAAGCCAGTTTATCTCCATGACCTGTAGAGATCACAGCCTTCTTAAAGTAAGATTACTAGCTCCACCAAAATACCCAGAAAAATAATAACATCAAATAATGTAATATTATCATCCAGATTACAAATCAGAAATGTTATCCAATGTTATGAGCATTACATTAAAAAGTCTAAAACATGAAGTGGTCTTCCGGTGACAGTCTCCAATGTTCAGCCTCAAGTCTGAATTCCCTGTTCCCTTTGCTTATAATGCTCCCTAAGCTCATTTTTGTTTGGCTGGCTCCTCTGTTGTCAGATTTCAGCACAAAAGTGACCTCCATTGCCCTTCTCTGAACACTTTATCTATCGTAGCTTCTTCTCCCCAGTCTCTACCAAATCAGCTTGTTTCATTCCCCAATACTGCTATCTGAAATTATTTTGTTAATTTAGTGGTTTACTATTTTTTTTTGAGGGGGGGGGGAGCATCTATCTCTTCCCACTAGAATTAAATTCTACCAGCGAAGGAATCTCATCTGTCTTGTTCACTCTGTATCCTCAGCAATAAGAACTGTGTCTGGCATAATGTAGGTCTTAAAAAACATTTGCCAGAAATAAATAAAAAGAAAGGCAGTATGTGTTTATTCAGCATTTTGCTAGCCTTTACTTGAGTTTACTTTAGGGAGTGGGAATAAGGATGGTGTTGATGGCCATCATGAAAACTTAAGAGGTGGTAAGATTGGCTTTGGGAGGCTATGTGGAGTTATGAAAATAGTCAGAGTCCTCATCATGACATTTACAAGATGTGCAAGAACTGGAACATATCTCTTAATCTCTCTGAGCTTCAGTTTTGTCATCTGTATAGTACACTGTTTCACAGGATCAGTGTAAAAATTAAGTGGGACAGTGACAGCATATAGTACATAAATTAATTCCTCTTGCCTATGAAGGCTGTAAAAAAAAAAAGGAAGGAGTCCAGAAGCCCTGGGAAAATGGTCTAATGCTTTTTCCCATCCAAGCAGTCACCTTAGCAACTGCAAGGATTCTTCACAGAGAAATCTCAAGCTGCTGTATCAGGCCAATTTTGAAGTCCTGAGTAGATTCTCAAGACACTGAGCATGAGTCCACCTTGCACAATTATTAGAGATTTATTACTTGCTTCTCAATCTTATATAAATTTATATTAAACTGGGGCTGCTGCTTTGCCACAGAGGTAAGCTTATAAATCTGTTCTAAAGCACTTTGGGTGCTGATTCTGCCATAACATGTGCTTCCTTTAATGTCATCAAAACTAGAGCATTCAAAGTCATCAAAAATCCATGGTCTCCAGGCCTGCTGGAGACCCTTTTAGTTGTCATCATCCCTGCCTGTTTGAACACAATTAACTCCTTAAACTCAACTCATTCTACCTATTCATTTGCTCATTTAACAATCAGCAACTGAGTGCCAACTACGTGCATATCTAGCCCTAGTAATAAGAGTCACCATATACTGGCAGTTATTAAATGTAAATACTGTACCTAACCTCTTATGAGCCTCAGGTCATTCAATTCTTATTTCACCTCACAGGCACTATGAGTATTCCATTTTACAGACAAGAAAATTGAAGTTGAAGAGTTTATACAAATTGCCTAAGTGGGCAATAAATAATGGGTTAGCACTCTAACTTAGGTTTTTATAACACCAACCCCCATTCTATTAATCACTATTACCTAGCAAGTAGGTTTTTTGCCCATGCACATGGTACTTATCATAGTGCCAGATGCTTTCATGAATTAAAAAGAAACATGGCTAGACTATGACCTTCCTCAGGGTGGGAGCTCCATTTTACTCTGCTTTGCATTCCCAGCCCCCGAAACAATGCCAATAATGTTTGTTGAAATGATGAGGGTGTGGCTCCTGTTCTCAAAGATACAGTAGAGCCAAACAGACAAGTTTGCTCTAAAGACCTTCACAACATAAGACACAAAAGACATAAAATTGTATAGGGTATAAAAGATGTTAGTGATTACAGCCAGGGAATGAATTTAACCCTATAACCAAGCAATATAAGGAATGAGGAATCTGGACTAGCCCAGGCATTACAGATTCAAATGTTTATAGGGGCCTGGAAGATTATATAAATGAATGAAATAAGTGAGTTGGACCAGGTGGAGAAGGGTAAATTGGAAAGTGCATGCCCCATATAAGGGGCCAGGTGGTCAATATCATGGGGAATGTGGATCCAGTACTGAAAGAACTTTAGAATTTTCAAAAGAAGATGAAAAAAATCTGCTGTGAAATCTAATTTTAAAATGCTGGTCAGTAATTCACAAATTGAAAAAACACCTTATGAGCCAAACAAAACACATCCTTCAGCCAGATTCAGTTGAGGAGCCATCAGGTTGTGGTCTTTGGATTAGACTATGCTTCACAATCTTTTTACCACCAACGATCCCCATATACCCTCCATGGGCTTTAGAATTTAAAACTCTTTGGCAGTGAAGCATGATAGGGAAAATGTGGGATTTGGAGTCAGAACTGAGTTGAATCCTACCTCTTCAGCTTACTATCTGAGTGACCTTCAACAAATCATTTAGCTTCTGCTACTCATTTGCAAATTGAGAATAATTTGTAATCCATGTTTTTCTCTTATCATCACCATCTAATTAAAAGAAGCACCCCAGATAACAGTCCATTTATGACTATTATGATTAAAATGGTTCCAGTTCAAAAATGAGCAATACAGAAGGACTTCTTTAATGAACAGGAGTCATAATGATAGGCATGCTGATGGAGGAGCTTGCACGTATTACCGTCCATTACACCTTTTATTCAAGGAACACCAAGAGCTTGGTGACAGCATAAGATTTAGGGATGGAGAACCAGGAATATGGTGTGCTTATGAGTTCTGTCTAAAGCCTTAAGTGAGCAGATGCAAGAGGGTCTATTTCTTAGTACCTCTTGCTGTCAAATAAAAACATATCTTTGTTCTTATGAAAAACTGAACTCCTCTGTATAGTGCTTTAATAGTCACAAAATCTTTCAATACACATTTATTATGTGTATTGAAATACACAAGTACCCAGGGACAAGTCAACCCTATTTCCACAAACAGGCTCTAAGAAGTTGGAACTAGTTTACGTTCACCAAATTAGCAAGAGATGAAACTAATTCTAGTGACTCAAATTCATGGTTTTTCTCACATACCCTGGCCAGCAAATGAGAAACAGGGGTGCTGTTACAAGCTATATGCTGGTTAAATGATTGCTATTCTATTTATCTGTGAAATGCTAGGTGTGTAAGAAATGGAAGTGTTCTGGAATAGACACTAGATACTAACACTTATGGGCACTCTGTTGTCTAACTATTAAAATAACTGTGTCTAGAAACCCTAGATTATACACTAGGGTTTGCCTTTTTAGGGCAGCATAATGGAATATAATTCAATTTTGCCTATATTTCCTAATTTACCCTTCTGCCCTGCCTCGGCCTTTGGGAGAAGCCCTATAAACCACAAGACCTCTCCTCCTGCACACCTTTTTTTTTTTTTTTTTAAAGTGTAGCTGACTGGATGAGGTACGACAACCTAATACAAAGACAGCTAATTAACAGACAAATGAAACTGGCTTGGTTTTCTCCTGAGACTGTGGTGAGGCAAAATTGAATCCTGTATCATAAAACTGCTATAGATCTGGGGCCAAAGTGGCACCAGGGCAAACTGAAGTTACATGGGAAGAGGACAGATAGAAGTAAAACAGAAGAGGCTGCTCCACAGAGTAAAGAGAGAAGCAGGAAAAGGAAAGAAACAATTAAAAGAATGGAGACTTATATCTCTTTTCCTAACCAATTCCCACTCTGATCTCCACCAGGCACAGAAATTCTTCCTTTGACTACATACATCCTGAGATGTACCAGTTCCTTTCCATACCCCACTGTGTTATCTGAAGTAGTTTGGATGAATTTCTTTTCCTTACAATCAGTCTCTGATTAATAAAATAAGAAATAGGAGCCATAGTTATAACAGAAAATAAGAGAGTAGATGATGGTTTAAAAAAAAATGAAATCTCTTCCTTTTAGATAGCACAAAAAGTGAGAGAGGATGAATGGATGAATAAATGAAACTTCAAAGTTAAAAAAAGCCCCAAATTATGGCAGCCTCAAAATTTGCCAAGTTTATTTCTATTATGGCCATGCATTTTTGAGAACCAGAAGGATAAGTGTTAGCAAAGCTTTCTTCTGACATAATAAAGCACGATGCTGACAAAGGACTTAGATGGTGATAGAGTACACACTTGCCCCTTGTGAACCACAGTTCAAAATCCCCTTATAACTTACAGATCTTACTATTATAATGTCCATTCTCCACCTTCCTCCAGTCAACTTACTGTTGTATAGCTCTGTTTGAGTCACTGGTTTGAATAGGTCAACATCTCCCCTGATTTCTTAGGAAGAATTAGTCACTTTTTACTCTGACTCCCATAGCAATTAACACATTTCTCTATGTGAATTCTTCTCAGTAGGAGAATTATAATTCTTTGCTCTTGAGTTTTATTTATCAATTGGACCACAAGTGCTTTGAGAGCAGAAACTGTGGCTCATTCTTTATCTCTGTTGTGCCTCACACAGTGTCTGGCACACATGCTGGTAGAATAAATCAACACCCATCAGCTTCATCTCATGGGAGAGGTCCTGGAAACAAAATTCAGATTTAAAATTTTTCTGTTACAAATCTACTGGGTTACAACTACATATATAAATTGGTTTAACCATTTCAACTGAGCTTTTAATTTTAGTAAAAAAAAAAAGTACTAATATAATGTCAGAATTTAAATATCTTCCAGTTAAAAAACTGCATTTTAAAATACTGCATGGGATATATAGAATGGGAATGAAGATAGGAAGATTAAAACCCTCTAAACTATTAAGTGCAACTCTCAGCTTTGTTGAGCTCATATTGTACAATAAATTTAATACTGAAAAGTCAAAGTAATCATTAACTGAAATGACCACTTTAAAAAAGTACAAACACAGCATTTTGCGTGCAATAGTCAGAATGCCAGGATATGGAGCTGGACTGAGTTTCCTGGAAACAGAGTTTATTGGTCAAGTAGACACTGGTTGATGGCAACTCAGCTTTGCAAACTTCTTATGATGTGTGGTGAGAACAGCCTCCTCTTTAATAGTAACTGTACATTCCTACTGGCAAAGCTGAGGAAAGGGGAAAGCAAGTCATTAACAACTGCAATGTAATGTCGAAAGGGTTCTGCTGAAGGTCATGGTGTCACTTTTTCACTGTATTCTCAAATTTCAAACTAGGAGTGAGAGACATAATAAGCTAAACTTCGATCAAGGTACGACTTTTGTTAATAAAGACCCTATTAATAAAATATAGTACTGACTGAGATGGACTGGTGTCTGCGGCTACAGTAGGTTCCCCTGCCACCTCTCTCACTGACTTAAAGTTATTTGAATCCCAGGGAAGGAATTACTTAATTTACTCATCTAGTCATTAATGGCAAGTTGAAACAAGGACCTATCTGGGTCCATCAGAGGCAATTCCTTCCTAATCTGTTTACTGCAATAGATAGAAGAGCAAGGATGGCCCATCCTGCCTAAACCAGGTGATCCAGGAAAGTAAAAGAGAAGAAAGATATGGCCACGTTGTCTTTTCAGTGCAGTGATTAACACATTAACACTGTACAACAGAGAAGAGAGGCCAAATGACTGCCACACTCTCACCAATCAGACAAGTTACTCTTCTCCCCAAGGGTAGGAGTAAGTAAAAATAAAAGAAAGACAAAAGCATGCCCTTGAGAAGGAGGAAAAGTTGGCAGAAGTATATAATTCTATGGCTATGTGGGGGAGGAAAAAATAAGATTTCTCTCCAGACTCCCAGGCTGACACTGTGATGTCACCATAAAGTAAATATGCTAGAAGAGTATATAAAGATGCTAGGATACCAAAAGATGTTGGAGAAACATTGTACGCAAGGCTACATTAGTCCCATGACCTCAAGGCCTTGTGTGTTTCCAAGAATCCCACTTCGGAGATGAAAAATAAATTCTATCTCATTTTTGGATTCACAACAAACCCAAGGAGAACGTATGAGCAAAGGCAAAGAGGAAAAGCACACACCCAATGGATGAGATAAATGCAAAACAGTTATTGTAACATTTTTCTTCCCAAACCAACCTTCCCTTCCAATAGCACCACTCCCAGTAGTCTGTGGTCTCCTAAGACAAAGACCTTGGAGTCTTGGAGCAACAGATGAGCAGAGCTAGAAGGAACTTCGAGACCCCATCAAACTCAGACCTCTCATTTGAGTTCAAACTCAAGCCTAGAGAGGTGCAATGACTTGTCTGAGTCTACATAACTAACTAGTGGCAGAGCTAGGCTAGGAAGTCAGTGCTCTTGATTTAGCTCCATTTTTCTCTTTTATTCCTGAAATGCAGCCACTCACTAAGTCCTCTCCACTTCCCCTACCCATGTTTTCCCCACCTAGTCTTTTCTTCCCCTTGCTACTGTTCTTAGCCAAGCGTAGAACTTCAAGATCTTTCATCTGAATCATTGCAATAACGTTGTAAACTTGTAGGCCTTTAGGATACTTCCCTCCATCTGAAATCACTTCTCATTCTGCCTCAACAGTGATCCCTTGCTCTACTAGGGTGGGCTGCACACTTTGCCACTGCTCTTTTCCCTTTGCCAGCATGTCCCACAGAGGGGGTTTCTGAATGGCAACATCTGTATTTGATTTTTATCTCAGTAATACACAGGAGGTCTGTTATACTGTTCACTAACTATATATATGAGCAATACTTTGCCATTTTCTTGCACCCTTGGCCATTCCTTAGATAGTAACAAACATGGCCATAATCACTAACACTGACTGAGGGCTAACTATGTGCCAGGCGCTGTTCTAAGAGTGTTATGTGTCATGATTTCATTCAATCCTTACAACATCCTCACAGGTGAAGAGGCTGTTACCACCCCCCATTTTCCAAATGAAGAGAATTTAAAATGAAAAAATTAAATAATTGGCCCAAGGTCACATAGCCAATAAATGGTAAAGGGCCAGGTTTGAACCAAAACATCTGGTTGCAGAGTCTTAGCCAACTTCCTCAGAATGAAGGAGAAGGGAGCTAAAGCTGAACCACAGTAAACATGTAGTATGAGAGAGAAATAAATGTTTGTTGTTATCACTGAGATTCCTGGGGCATTTGCATATCCCATGCACTTATAACAGTGCCTTGCAAAAAGAAGGTACTTGACAGGTATTTTTTTTTTTAACTAAATGAATAATAATGATCTTCTTAATCCTCACAGCAACCTTATTTTAGACACTATTGTTATCTCCTTTTTCTGGTGAGAAAACCAAGGCCTAGGGAGTTTAAATAGTAGGGCTAAGGTTAAATAGCTAGTAGGTGATAAGGCTGGAATTCAGACCCCGAACCTCTGACTCTAAAGCCCATATTCGTTAACCAGTGAATCAAACTGATTCTGAAAACTTTTACAGCTGCTAGTTTGAAACACACATTTGGTTTTTAATTATGTATTATCTAATTGTTGTCTGATCATTTCACATATTATAATCTTGACTAGCTTCCGCCATTTCCCCTTGGTTGTAAGCTACTTCCATTGAATCACAAACCTAAGCACCTGGTCAAGGTTCAGTTAAGACTTGTTTTACCAATTGATGATGGCTGATTCAGGGCAAAAGCTCACCCTTCTTACCTCCAGTCTTCAGGGGAGTCAGATGTCTGGCTTGAGCTCTCCACACCTTGACTCAGAACTCCAGAGTCAAAGACTGAATTTTAAAAAACTTTCAGGTCGGATGGAAACATAATCTTTAGAGGGGGAGATCACGTCTTTCTTCCAAGATGTTAGCCCTATCACTCAAAGGTGGGCAGGAAGAGAAACGCCTTCTAGACAGATTGTTTTAAGAGGAAAGAGGGAATGAATGGTCAGGCCTCAACTGGAAAAGCAGGAATTAGCACAAAAAGTCTGTCTATTTTGGTAAATATCTCAGAATTATATATTTAAGTTCGCACCCTGATTTTCCAGACAGCAGCCTGCACTACTGCTGGCTCAGACAGAATGCTGTTCTCCAGTCTCGTCATGCACAAGGCACACAGTTCTGAAGCTGAAATGGTGGCCACTGTTATGAAAGCTCCTCTGCAGCCCACCACTTGCCAAGGACAGCAAAAGCACTACCCGAACCTCTCCAGGGGTTATTTCACCACAGTCCTCAGAGAACAGTCTACTCCCTGCTAAACTCTCCCTGCTGCATCCCTGCCCTTCTGAGAAGGCTCAAACAGCAGACAGGGCTCATGTGTAGCTTTATACGAAAACAGCAGAGAATAGTTTAGATTAAAATAGTTAAATAGAGTAACACTCCTCTTTAGATTAAATATGTTAAATAGAAAAGATTAAAACCTCTCTTTAGAGCAGATGTACATGGGAGAACATTTAAATTTATTTACTAAATATTAAAAATTTATTTATTTATTTATTTATTTATTTATTTATTTATTTATTTCCATGCAAGCCTACAATAGTGATGTGAAGAAGGCAGTAGAGAGAGGTGACTAAGAACATAGACTCTGCAACCAAGATGGTTTTGGTCCAAACCCTGGCCCTTTACCATTTATTGGCTGTGTGATCTTGGGCCAATTATTTATTCTTTTCATTTTCAATTCTCCTCATCTAGAAAACAGGGGTGGTAACAGCCTCTTCACCTGTGAGGATATTATAAGGATTAAATGAAATCATGACATGTAACACTCCTAGAACAATGCCCGGCACATAGTTATCCCTCAATCAATGTTAGCGATCATGGCCATGTTTGTTACTATCTAAGGAGTGGCCAAGGGTGCACAAGTCCCAGTCAGTCATTTTCCAAGTTTGGAACATGCAAAGTATTGCTCATATATATAGTTAGCAAACAGTATAACAGAACTGCTATGTGTTGATGAGATTTAAAAAATCAAGTACAGATGTTGCTATTCAGAAGTTCGCAGGCTGTTGGTGTGACATAGCATACAGATAATTACAAAACACAGGAGAAAGTAGTTAAGTCCAAAATTAAACTATAAAAACTAGAGGATCAAAGAAGGATTCAAGGAAGAAGACGGAACTAAGTTGGACCTTGAAAAAAGGTAGGAGTTGTACAGATTAAAAAGCAGGAAGATAGCTGACTCTCCACCATAGCAGAGCACTGGAGGGATAGCAACGGAAGCTGCTGCTAAAGAGGCATCAGGGACTGGCCATCAGTGTGGCACTACATCTGGAATGATGTTTCCACGAGGAATCAAGGAGGCAGACTGTTCTCTGTCCTCTTTACTTACCTGAACATTCTTACGATAACTTCTCCTTAACTAAGGTAATGTTAGCATACCGCTGTCAGGCAACTGAAAGATTACCATGAACACAAAACGTCAAAGCCCAGGCCAACATTCACGTGTAAAGTGCTTAGTACTTACTAAGCACTTAGTTTTCAATAAGTGGATTCTATTATAGTTTTACCAGTTACTATCACGGGAAATCAGTTACTTTTCTCCCATTTATCATTATGACATGGAACCAACATTTGTCATTTGACTCAATTCAGAAAGAACTAAAAGACCTGAAGTGGAGGTAGCCCCACACTTCAGAGCCAGTCTCTTCTACTGAAACTCCTCTTGGTACTACATCTGTCTCGGCCATCAGATAGGCTCCAGAAGCAGGTAACAGCTCCTCCCCCTCTCTACCTGCCTCCCCTCAACCTGGGAGTAGAGGTAGCAACACGTTAGGGTCATAGAATAGTCCAGTTCTCCTCTTAACAAAGAAACCGTCTCCCTCTCTGTCTTTTGTGTGAATGACTATATTTCATGTATTTGGTAAGGAACTTCATTGCCATAGGATCCATGATACAAATGGTAACCCAACTTACAGCAATTAGAACTTTTCACTGCATTATCTGTCAGTTTCTATCCAGGAAGAAATGTTTCAGAATGATAAGTGCTGACACTGGTGAGAGTGGTAAGAAAGATGGCTCCTTAGATGAGGTATTGGAGAGGGAGGTTGGAACCGCTAAGACCACCACAGAGGCTGAGTGGTCAAAAGCAGAAGTCAGCAGAAAGTACAAATCTTTGAAGAGTCCTGATCACCTAGGCGACAGTATTTAAGACAGAAGGGTCAGTTCCTTTAAATCAATCTGGCAACCAATTAGAATGAGGCTTTCTTGTTCTGAATAGCATTAAAGTTAGATCTCGTTTTTGTGATGACACTGTTACTCATTTATGTAAACACAATATGGCATGTTCTGAGAAACAAAATAAGACTGAGAATAGTCAAGAGAAGACTTTCTCATCATTAAGGAAGTCTTGCCTAAGTGAACTACACCTAGATACTTTAATATTAGTTGCATCATAAAATTTATGATGCATAAGCATTATTTCACATAGTCATTTGAGAACCATATGGCTTGGGCAAGTTGTTCTTTAGGCTAGGGTTTGAGGATGAATAAATAGCTTAGGCTTATGATTCTAACATTACCAGGGTAGAATCTCTGCCAAGCCTTAAGGGTATAGAGCTGCAGAGAAACACTAAAAAATGGATTTGTGTAAATTCCCTACCAGTACTGCTCTTGAGGGGATCAGGCTCTGAAAGTCACATACAGGCTTTTTCTTCCATGTCTGTAACATCTTACTATCTTCGAAGGACTCATATACATTTGTTCATTTAATCCCCACCCACCCCCTCACATTCTATCACTTGGGGAGTTTTGTGAATAACAAAAGCAAACTCCTAAATAATGGCTGAAGGTAAATGACCTGTACAAGGTGACAGATTGAGAATGGGATCAAGTGAAACTAAGATTTTCCTATTCTACCAGAGTTCTCTCTACAACTTAGAAAATGAAGTTTGCATAGCTATTTATTTATTCAAAAATTAATGTGTGCCTATTATGTTGTAGGCACTAAGAATACAGTGGTTTAGAAGGCAAAGCTTTCAGGGTACTCATGACATTTATATTCTACTGGGGAAGAAAGAAAATAATAAGTTAAATACATTATACATTCTTATCTAGTGACAAGTATATGCACATAACCAAAGCAGAAGATCTAAAGAGGTAATATTTCATCAGAGGCCTGGATAAAGTGAGAGTGAGCTATGTAAAGATCTAGGATGCGCATTCAGACAAAAGAAAACATAAGCACAAAGCCCCTGAAGTAGGAATAAAGACCATGCCTGTATGAAGAACAGTAAGAACACTGTGTGACTGAAGAGAACAATGAGGTGAGGGGTGAGTGGCAGGCATGAGGATGGAGAGGTAGGTGGGACCTGCAATTTGTATGAATTTATAAGGCCACCTTTCACCCAGGTTACTCTGAAGCAAATTCCAAATACGATATAACTCATACTGGAACATTCTAAATGGAAAAATTATATGATATCTTTTGTATCCTAAAAGATCACCCTGGTGTCTGTATGAACAAGAAAATAGAGGGGAGTGGAGGTTGATGGGGGAAGGATGAGTAAGAGTGGTAACAAGAAGAAAGCAGTAGGATTCTTAGAGAGAAGTTATGTGGGTTGGACCAGAATGGGGTGGTGGTAGTGGTAAGAAGTTCCTGGTGTATATTTAATGTATACTTGAGAGTGAATCTGAAAGAATTTGATCATTAATTAAGCATGGATATGAAGAAAAGAGAGATTGAATATGACTCCTAGGTTACTAGCCTCAGACACATGATGCCATTTACTGAGAAGAACTCATGGGTAGAAGCACTTTGGAGAGGGAGGAGGAAAACAAGAGTTATGTTCTGAATGAAAGCAGCTATGAGAGCAAAGGCACTGGATGTAGATAGAATAAGGACGTAATTCAAGTTCTGATTATTGCCATTCTAGCTCTAACTGGCTAACCTTGGACAAGTCACTTATTCTCATTCAAATTCCTCATCTACATAATATGGAGATAACAAAATCACCTCTAAGGTTTGTTAGAATAAGGAAATGAGATGTCTGTGTGCACCCTGTAAATTGTAACTGTGCTGAATCAAGGTCAGCTTTCTTGTTTCCTTTGTTATTTCAGGTAAATGTTTGTTTAAATGATTTATATATGAACCTCAGTTTGTAAATACAATTATACCTTAACAAATACCATTATAAAAACCCTTGTGACTTTATATCATCCAATTCTACTTGTTTAGTGCTTTGAAGGGTATATAGCATCATTTACATTTCTTATTTGCATTTCTTACATACTTTCATACACATGTATTATCTCACTTGATCCTTAACACAGACAGGGTGGGTGCTATTGCCCCTAATGACTGATGAGAAAACTGAAGGACAAAGAAATTCTATTGAAAACAAACATCACTGAGCTACTCACAGCCTAACTGTGGAACTCTAAGAGGTGGGAAAACAAGCGGCATTTGCCAAACTTATTGAACCATGGGACCCTAGTTTAGAAGAATAAGTCAACAACTCAAGTAATTAGTGTTCAGTCTAATACATCTGGGAATCCTTGCACTAGGAGATTTCCATTTATAACTGTACATGACATGCATCATTTTAGTAGGCTGCTGAATCTTTAAGCTTTCAGAGAGTTAAGCAGACACAAAATAGATGCCCCTGAAATATGGAGGAAAGAGCCAATACTATATAGTAAGCACTGTGAAAATAAGGACTATGTTTGGTTTTAATTTCTACTATAGCTCTAACATCTAACACTTCCTGGCACATAGTAGACCCTTGATAAAATTTGTTAAATAAATAACGAAATGAAACTTAAAGAAATGACAGAAGGTTATTCCAAGAATAAGTGGCTACACTGTTTTTGTCTTCAGTGATTTCAATTTCCATATTTAGACTTCTAGACAGTGCCTAATTTATTTTCTTAGAACAGAAGGCTGAGAATTATTCCAACAGCCTTTTGCATCATGACCCCGCACTAATCTAATAAGAGAAAGGTCACACTGTTCTTTGTTGATGAACAGCACATTAATGAGATCTCCTTGAAATAATCCTACCTCTATTATGCAGGCAAAATTACATTTTCCAGCATAATTATTGTCAGTTGAGCTCCCAATTTTTGATATTAATTGTTTCATTTGCAAAGGCAACATCAACTTATTAGTTTGTCAAACTTCTGAAAAAAAGAGGGGAGCTCATAGTTTTAAGTAGTGATCATCAACCCATAATTCTCTTTTATTCTATCTTTTGCATATTTTCTACCAGCTAGTAGGACTGGGAAATTTTTATTTCCTATAATAGGACTTAACGAAGGAACTAGGTTTCTTTAAAATGTGTTTTTAAATTACATACGACTTACAGTCCTCAACTTACTTGACACTCTAGAACCTAAGCTCTTTGAGGACATGGACCTTAAATGTTTTGTTGAAAACTGTATTTCCAGCACCAAAGACAATGCCTAGAACAAAGCAGGTGCTCAATAAATACCACTGATCAATGCTGTTTTAAAATAAAATTTCTCTTTCTCTCTCCCCTCACCATCTCCATTTCTCTATCCCTCTGCCCCCACCATCTCCCTCTTTCCTCCTTCTTCTCCTCCTTCTCCTTCTCCCTCTCTTTGGAATACAGGGAAGTCTTGGCTACATGCACTATAGCATTTTTCCCATGAAAAATACATAAACCATGGAAGTTCTGTTAAAATTATCATTAGAGGAGTTTTGAACAGTCCTTTGTATTCATGACATTAGAAGACATGAAGCTTGGGACATAGTGCTAATCTATGAGCTATAAGTCTGAAGGATCTCAAAAGCATGACAGGACATTCTCCAATATTGCTCATTCAGTTATTTTTATTTTTTGACTTAGCTATCCCTACTAGAAAAAAATGCTTTTTTTTTAATTGTAACTGTTTATATCTACTTAAGCTTGATTTTGTTCTAGATTGGAACTATGACTTCTCTATATAGTAGTATAGGTTCTATTTTATAAATACAAATAAATAAGATAATAGGATTCAGTATATTGACTTCCTAGCTCTGTAACCTTGGGTAAGGTACTGAACATATCTAAGTCTGACATGAGAATAACAGCAGCAACTTCATCCTAGGTTGCTGTAAGAATTAAAAGAGATAGATAATTGATGTGGAATGCTTAGCATACTTTCATTATTACAATCTCTGAGGGTTTATAACTAATAGCCATCATGAGTAAAGTACCTAAACAACAAATCCATCACCTTTCCAAGTTTTCTTTTTTCTAAGAATTCACTCTACCCTCTTCCATCCACAGAAATAGAAATTCACAACAGGTATGCTTTGTGGGTCCTATTTTATCCCCAAGCATGAACTCTTCCTGCTGAGTTTAGATAGCATGTCTAAATTGCTTCAGGCAGAATGATATCATTTTGGGTAAGCCATTTATCTGGCCCCTCATATTTTTTTTTTCACAGCCTATGTAACAGTCTTCTTTCCTCATATGGTTCCTTAAAGAGTCTTGGTTGGCTGGGGACTTGACCCTTCATTTTAGTTTGTCAAAAATTTCTAACCAGAGGAGATGAGCACTGACCTAGGGGCACGCTGGGCTGAAGTATCTGTGCTTGGTCTTTTCATCTATGCAGCCTGCCAGTAATTGCTAAATTTTCCCTCCCGAAACAATCATCCCCCCATTTCTCTCCCCGCCCCCACCATACCCCCCAGTTAATTATCAGTTCTGGAATTAAACTACTTGCCTCTCCTGCTGTTGCCATGACAACAGTTGGCCTGCACCTGCCACTGGGTGAACAGTGTCTCTTTCAAAAGAAGCAATGGCAGTTGCTGGCTCCACAAAAGCCAGGGAGTAAACTAATGTTTACCTGTTTGGAGAGAGAAGTTCCTGTTCATTTCACCTTAGTCATTTCTCTGGCAAGCTACACCTTAACCTTCTTCTCAGATAAACTGCTTGTTGGCATTCAACAAAGAAAATAAAAAATTTTCTGATAAAAATGCCAAATCTCTGCTGGTTTGTCACAATTCCAATCATTAACTTTACTTATTCCCAGTCAAGACATTAGAAGACATGAATCTTCTATCTCCCAAGAAAGGCAGTATATAGTATAATGGTTGAAAGCCCAGAATTTTAAGCCTGATCTAGGTTCTAATCCTGGTTGAGTCACTCTGTAATTATATGACTATAGCTTAATCACTTAACCTCTTATAATATCAATTTTCTCACCTGTAAAAAGATTAGAATAACTATACCTTACAGATTTGTTTGAAAGCTCTGAAATAATATATGTAGGTTTCATTATTACTGCTATTTAGCTGTTAATTCCGGACAACTCTGAAGCTGGCAGTTTGGTCAATGTTAACTGGTCCTTGTTTGAGTGGCAGTACCTGAGTGAGATAAAACAGCACACGGCCCCCACAGCATCTAGACTAAGATGCATCTAGCTGCCAGGGACAGCTGAGAAATGCTTCTTTCCCTACCTCACTGCAATTCTGTCAGCTCCTCCTTCTCTACACTGTTTTTCTCATGCTCAATCTCACTTTCCTTTAAATAGAATTGATGAAACCAAAGGAGAAGGAGACATGTACTCACCAAGGAAACAAAATGCTTTTCTATTTTACAACCACATTGCAACCTACAGGGAACAATTGATAGTGGTGCTAAGGAGTGGTGGTGCGGGGGGCAGGGAATGAAGCATTTACATAAGAAATTGTTTTTCTTCCCTGAAATCCTTGCTTGTGGATAAGAAATCATTTCTTGTATAAACCTATAACCACTCATTTGGTCCTGAGTCCAAACAAGCACAGGTGCGTGAATATTGGTCTTTGGCAAAGACTGTGCCATTTAGAGTATCCCAGTTATATTTCGACTTTTGACCACCTCAGAGGTCTGAAGCTACCTCTCCGCAGGTCTAATTTTAAAGAAATCTGCACCCGCTAACTCTAAACTTCACGCCAACTTGAAAAGAAAAAAAGGAAACAAACTAAACGAAAAGCATTCCAGCTTCTGCTCCTGGCATCTGTTACAGATGCCTGATATGGGCTTCTGGGTAAAGAAGTGAATACAGTTCAACCACACAGAGCTTACAAAAAAGGGAAGGATCCTTGGAAAGCGTTGAAAAAATAAATGATTGAACTTCTGCCTGACTCTCACTGGGAGGAAGTGAGAAGATGTTAAAGACCAGCGGGTTTCTCCTAAAATGAAATGTCACCACTACAATAATTCTGCTGTGGCTGCCACAGGTGAAGAGGGCATAACCAATGACATCAAATTTACTTATGTGTACAACACAGACTGAAGTTTTGTGACTTCCTAAAATCTATTATGCTTAGTGCCAGTTCAAAATGGCTACGAAGACAAGGAAGAAGAGAACTAGGCTGTAGCCAGACTCTTCAGCCCTAGATCTAACTCAGGGACAAATGTGACATCAATATAATTCTTTGACTAGCTTTAAGAATATGTATAGCCTTAAATCTACTTGGAAAATGTTGGTGCTTTAGTATTCCTTTTCTCCATTAATTTAGAAGAAACTAATTACTTTCCAAATTTGATTTTAGAAGAAGGCAAGAGATGTCAAAATAGGGGTATAAATAAGACATGAATCAAACAACCAGTTCTCTTTTACAACTGCTTTATCGTAGTTGCTTGTTTCTCCATCTAAAAGAAGAAACTAAAAGGAGAATATTTTCATTGCTTCATAGTGTATTCGTCCTTTAAGTATAATAAGATATGCTATTTTTATAGGGAAACTGAGGCATAAAGGAACGAAAACAACTTACTCATAAGTTACTCATAACAACTTACTCATAAGATTCAGAAGTCTGTCAATTTCTTCTATAGACAGAACACTGCTGTAGTGAAGAGGTGAAGTCCAACAGGAAACTATACAAACCTTTTGGTACTTCAGTATGGCATACAAGACCCTTTACTAGGTAGACTCACCAATCTTTCACCTAATCTCCTGCCAGAGTCTACTCACAATTCCCCACACAGCACATGTGTCTGCTAGATGACCTTCTTAACCTTTTCATCTGGAAAAACCTACCCATACCTGTCCTTCAAGGTCCAGTACAAATGTTATCTTTTCTGATTCTTTATTCTGAGTTGTATCCTACTCTACATCCAACATATTTATTACAGAGAATCATTATAATGCTGTGGTTAAGAGCCCACATTCTCGAGTTGTGCTACTTGAGTCTGAATGTCACCTCTACCATTTTTTGGTGAGTGACCTCATGGACATATAGTCTCTTTCAGGCTCAGTTTTCTCATCTCAGATGAAGAATGAAGATAATGTATTAACCACTTATCAGGACTGCTATAAGAAATAAATGAGATGATATATGTAAATGTTTAAATCACTTCCAGCACATAGTCGGCATTAAATAAATGCTTTTTTATAATAACTTCTAATTCACTCTATAGTAACAATTATAATATAATATAATATAATATAATTAACATAATATAATTAACATAATATAATTAACATAATATAATTAATATAATATAATAACAATATAGTGCTTAAATGTGAAATTAAAACTGAAATTAAAATTTACTTAGTTCTCTCTTTCAAACTAGACTGAGATCTTTATCATCTTCCCACCCCTGCTGCTGGCAACACCATGGACAGCTGAAAGTCTTTGTAAACAAATGAAAGAACTCCTCTGCTATGTCTCCTGCTTAAGAAATTAGAGAACAGAGTTCCTAGAGGCAAACATTACCCTGATAAGCTCTGAGGCCAAAGATATAAACAAGGTTAGCCTGCCAAACATCCAAGCTACTGTATTGGCTGGCAAACAAAAGTTGGTTAGAGTAAAACCACATCATGCAAAGTGACATCCAGGCCCCTTTCTATTGGGCCTTTTCTCTCAGCATTAAAGAAAGCAGAAAAGGCAGGCAGATATATGTTATAGTACAGGCTGCTTCTAGTCAGCATTTCCAGTGTGAGGCAAATGGAATAAGCCATATTTTCCAGCTATGAATGGATTCTCTGGTTATATACATACATAAAATAAAGTGGTGAGTCTCATAGGCAAATATCTGAAAATCACTTACTTTAGCAAGGATGTTTGCTTTTATCAGACAGGCAGCACACTGTATAGTATGGCTTCATTCTTCATTTGGGTGAGTAGAGATAAACGATCCACATCAGCAGTAGAAAACAAAATCAGCTCAGGCTCCATAACAGGGAAATGTGACAGTTAAGAGACTCTGTATGCTAAAGGCCAATTTAGATGTTGGAACCCCATTTCTGTATAATAAACAGCACTGACAGTTCCATTCCATGTCACAAGTATCAAAGCCTTTGTCTTTGGTTTCTAGGTAGGTCCCCTAAAATAAGGATAATGCAAAACCAAACCATAATTTGCAATCAGAGGACAAAAGACACCTAAGTATATTACTGACTTTGATCTCTCTTATCTCTACAAACTAAGTAGGGAACAGAAATGGCATATCTAAGAATATATGGTTATTATCTTAGAGGGGGAAAAACATACCTAGTATATGACCCCAAGAAATTTTTTTTAAAAATTGAGATTTAAAAAAATCTACCAAATTACAGAATCTATAAGCAGATTCTTTCCATTCCATATTTAAGACTATACTCCCCACAACTATACCCAAAAAACTGGGTGGGGAGCAAGATTTACAGGGAAATTAAAACAGACTACAAAAAGTCAAGGAGGTTAAATGATTTGCCCAAGGTCACACAGCCAGGGGCAGGCAGACCAAGAACAGAAGGGCAGTCTGCTGACCCTCCTCGAACTCCTGCTCTGTCAGAACTTGCTACCTGTTTGATCATGGAATCAGCATGGGTCAGATACACACTGATCTCAGCAGGAGCTTTTTGCCTGAATTACAAGCCAGTTCTGAAGATGAAAAATTCTATAGACATCCCAAGTATGGCTGTTACTATTAAAAAGTCATTTTCCATTTAGTCAGTCACAGAAAATCTCAACAGCAAATCAAAACTTAATATTGATCTTGCTCCTTTCTCCTCTGTGCACAAGAGTTGAAGGGTCCTTTCCTCTCTGACTTCCTCCCACTACACAACAGCTTTTAAGCAGCAGATCCTATTGCCACCCCCTCTCCACGAATATATATTATTTCTTAGCAGGCTCCTGCAGGAAGAGAGAAGGAGCCAATATGTGAGAGAACGAACATAAGATCTCCCATAATAGCACAGAGAAGACAGAAAATCGCTGCCAAAAGTGTAAATTAATTTTTCTGCTTGAAAAAAAAAGAATCACTCTGGGCTTTAAAGACACCCTCTTAAAAGATGACTCCACAGTGGTAAATATCCATGTCATACATATTAAGACTTTTGCTCCTCCACGCTCTCCAAGAATCCTTGCCATCTATATGACTGCATCATGGATTTGAAGAATAAACTACCAGATGGAGGGGCAACAGGCAGTTACTCCGTGAAGCCAAAAGGAAGGCTTGGCTGGCTGCTCCTCAGGAAGTCTAAAAGCACCTTTTTTGCTGCTGACACTCAGAGGACACTGTGAGGATGAGATGAAGAAGTATTTCTTTATAGTGACAAAAGCTAAGGAAAGGAGAAGAAGCTTGCAGAAAACAGAGGCCACAGCAATTCAATGTCAAAGCAAATAAGAACTCCCAGGTCAGAGGAACAAGACCAAAGTGATCCTCTGAGGACTGTGTGTGAATCTTCTTGGCTTTCATTCTGGGTCACAAAAAGAAGTGTGCTGGTCTGGTCTCTTGGAGACAGTCTGAATGGTGGTTGAGGGCATGAGCCCTGAAGCCAGACTATGTTAAAGTCCTCGCTCTGCCACTTACTAGTTGTGATCTAGGGCAAGCTAATCTTTCTTAACATTAATTTTACTCATTTTACAAGTAGAATAATAACTACATTATAAGCTTTACATGAGGATTAAATGAGAATATATATATAAAGCACTTTACAAAGTAAACTTTTAATAAATGGAAGCTATGATTATTATTGTTGTCAATTAGCAGAACAACTACAAAATAAAATTCAGGGCACAGGACAGACATAATCAAAGTACAAATACATGATCACCTCATGTCAAAAAGTTTAAGAACTCAAAACAGAAAAGGGGAAAGAAAACAGGGAGACTCCAGCCAGTAGGAAGAGGGGAAAACATAGATCTACTACAGACCAATCCATTTCAATAGGACAGAAATTTTCCTTTGTTCCTACCACTGTGGAGAGTGGCTGGAATCCAGTTCTCCCTGAACTTCTGTGCAGACAGTGGGAAGTGGCCATGTGGAAAGAATGCTAGTAAAAGAGACACAAGTATAAGAATCCAAGCAGACCTGGAACTCAGGCTCTCCAGATTCATTTCATTCCCTGCACAGGCAGACTCATACTTCCTTTCTGTCTCCCTTACACATCAAACCCTCATTTAATACTGTCAGCAGTACAGAAGCCTTTGGAACAAAACTCTGTTTGGCTTATTGAGATGATGAAGTGTATATCATAAATAAGAGAACTTTCAGATCAAAGGCAATCTGCCTGAAGTGTTAATTGGAATAAATTGAACCAAATGATAGTTCAACACAAGCAAACTGAATGGAACCAACAAGTATGAATTTAAAAGTTAAAAAGAGAATGACTCCTCTTTCCTCTTTCTGCCAAATTGAAACACGCTCATTGTACCAAAAAGGGTTCTGTCAAGTCCCAGTTTAACAGAATTCCTGCTGACATCCATGGCAGCCTAGATCGAGGGAAACAGCTTGACATCTCAGTTGCTAGTAAAGAAACTTTATGCTTCACCACCGTCTTGTCAAAATGACATGAAGGTATCTGCAATTAAACTCTAAAGCCAATCCCTCACACGGAATAGTATTCTTTCAAGGGAGTTAATCTCCTCATAAGGTCACTGTCTCCTTCTAATCAACGTGACTCTGGCATGTGACCATGAAGACAAGATGAGAGTGTTTATCCTAATCAGGCTCTCCTAAGACAGAACTGCCATTTCTACCCTGTGGAGTCTGCACATTACAGCTGCTAAAGTGTTTTCCTTATATTGGTCTTGTCTGAACTCTTTTCCTGGGAAAGAATGTCTAGGGCTCTGCTTGGCCTGGATTTTAAGAAGCTAGAGCTAGTCTTGAGAGTAGAAGAGGTGGAGTGTCCCTGAGGTAATTTAAGTGTTTCTAAACCAAATGTCTGTGCAAAGTGGTGAAGACTTGGTCAAGAACCAAAGAAGTTGTTAGTTTAGCCTCCCGTTACTGATAGCACAGTTTAACCAGTTTCCCAAACTCTAGTGTTAAAAATTCTTTAATGCTTTCCCGCTGCCTGCAGGATAGAATTCAAATATCTTAAGGAGGCCTGTTAAGGCCCTAAATGGTCGGGACTCTGCTTTCTTTCCTTCACTACTGTCTTGTCTAGAGCCTTTATACAAATTGTTACCTTTACCTAGAACACCCCCTCATTTGTTTGCCTCCTAATCTTTCAGACCTCTGTTTATGTATAACCATTTTTGGTAAGCCTCCCCTTATCCTCCAGGACTGATTTAGGAGCCCTTCCTAAAGCAGCCTAAACCTTCCCAACAGCATAAGTATCTGGTTTATATGCTCGTCTCTCCTACCAGACTTAGGATCCACAAGGTCAGGGAGCATGTCTGTTTTAGTTACCATTATGTATCCAATACATAGCACAGTGCCTGATACATAGTAGGGTCATAAGAAAAGAAAGAGAGCAAAGAAGAGAGGGTAAAAAAGAAGGTGAGGAAGGAATGAAAGGAGGAAATGAACCACAACACAGAAGGAGACTGTTCCTAGAATGGCTGGAAGATGAAGCTTGAAGGGATTCCCTGGGGCTCTATGGATTTAAAACAAGGTGCCTGTGGCTTTACCACAGTAGACATGAGCTAGATCTAGGCTGAGCACAGTTCCCAAGAGAGGAAGCACCAGGAGATACGGATGTGGGATAATATTTAGTACTAAGAAAAGGGTTCAGGATGTGAAAAGAGAGAAACAAACAAACAAAAAAGAAGCTATATTTGTTGGTTTGTGGGGAAAAAAAAAAAAAAACAGAGAAGGAACTGAATCCTGGCTCCTGTAAAGTAAACTTGGACAATTCATTTCAATGAGAAACTTGAACTAGATTAGTGATTTCAAATGAGTTTTGAAAAACTCTAGGTTTCTGCAGAAGTCCCTTAAGGTCTATTGTAGTAGAGAGAGAAGGTTCATTAACAGATGTGGCCCCCAACTTTAACCAGAGAAAAATTGTTTTTATACACTGAGGTTCTATTTAAAGCTCATTTGGAAAAAAAAAAAAGTGCTTCTGCTAAAACTAAAGTTCTGAATAGCAGTGGGCTGGATGACCTTTTCAATACCTCCTAGCCTTAATAGTCTCTGATCCCATGTGACAGAGAGATTGTCAGTGTTGATGGCCCAGCTGTAGCACTTCCTAGTGCCTGTTCTCAATGCTTGAGCCGAATGACAGGAGAGGTAAGTAAACCATAGTCCAGGTTCACTGTAAGGTTGAGGCAAAAATAAAATGTACTTTTTAATGTCATGTGGTGATACAGAAGCACAAAAGAGCATTTTTTTCCTAAAGAGTATACCAATGATCTAGGATTCATTGTATAGATGTCTTGAGTCAGACACAAAGATGTTACAGGTCAGAAATTTAAAATATTGGATCCAGAGCCCATTAAAAAAATATGTAACCCAATTCCAATCAAGAGAGAACAATGCAAAAGTTTATCTAGTCAGTCCATCTGAGACCTAATTACCATTCAAATATGGTGCCACTCTTCTTAACAAGATACTCTGAATGTGCTAAAGAATAAAGCGAAGTTACTGTCATTACATACTTTAAAGTCTACCTTTATCTGAAGGTTACAGGCAGGAAATGACATAGATGAGGAAGGAGATGAGAATCTTACAAAATAAGATCTTCAAAGCCCTGGCTTAAGATGGAGATTCCCTTTCTGTGCTACTCCTTGGCTGTCCACACTTCATGGGGCATTAAAAAGCCATAATGTCACTCTATTTCATTTCTGAGAACAGACAAGCAGCAATAATGTGATCTTACCTGGGTCCTTCCTCATCGCCCTGAAAGAAACAGAAAGAAACAGCATTAGAAATCAGCACTGGTTAAAGACTGACTTAGATTCCTTTCTTTTCCCAACCTTTCCCAACCTGAAAGCAAAGCTTGTGCATTTATTGTAGCAGAGACAAACCAGTAGACATCTAAAGGCTAAGACAAGAGATAATATAATCCTATGTTCAAAAAGCCCAACAGAGATGTACTGATAATTTGCCCTTGCAAGCAGAGAAGTGAATGCACAGACCTAGGAGGCCTAAATAATAGCCTTGCCTTTTTATTTGTATGGCTGGCAGTGTGTAGTTCTGAGCAAACTGAGAGCCCAAAATAGCAGCAGGTCTTAGGCAAAAGCTGACCAGCTCCCAAAGCATCAAGCTGTTTTCCTCAAAGACTCATCTCTGCCTTGGTCTGGCATCTTTTCCTCTAAACAGAAACACAGCAACTCTAATATATAGCACACTGTGGTAGAAAGGGCACTAAACTGGGACTCAAGAAACCGGGATTCTAGTCCAAGGTCTGTTATTTAATAGCCATGTGCCCTTAGGCAAAGCTGTATAATTAATCTGGATCTTAGTCTTCTCTTCTGTAAAAGGCATTTGATGATCTACACCATTCACAGCCAAACAAGGCTTTTCTGGTTCTCTTATTCACTCTTTGAAAAAAACAATATATGAGGGTTATTTTTCTAGGTATTCATTCTCTGAAACTAACTTTATCAGTGATCACAGCAGATTTCTTTGAGCCTCTTTTTGTGAACAAACAAGATTTTTCAAATGCCTCTCAAGCCTTTTCCAAGAACCTCACTTATTCTTTTGGTGACAGGGTATCTTTAAATCCTCCTCTTCAGCCATTCAGGGTTGGTCTCAGTAGAGAATGTATCTCCTAGTTGTTGATAATTTCCCAGAGAACTTTTTGATTTAATTGATGGATTGTTCCTATTGGTATAAAGGAGCTCTGGAGTCAGGTACTCTGGGTTCAAATTTTGACTCCATCACTTGCTTGCTGTGTTACTCTAGTTAAATTATTTTACCTCTCTTAAAGTCAATTTCCTAATTTGTAAAATGGGAGTAATAATTGTCTTTGTATCATAAGATGAATATTAAATAAAATAACAAACATCAAGACAGTGCTTAAGATACAGGAAGATACTTAATAAAGGTTATTTTATTAATATCAGTAACAATTCAGTATGATTCATGAAGAAGTTACTATGGGTAGGTGCTAAGTGGAAAAGATAACCCATAATGATATAACATTCTAGAGAGCCCATTGAGGAGAAACAGATAGAAAATGAACTATAAACAAATGTGTTAACGGCTTTACCAAAGACATAAACAGAATGTTTTGATGGTCAGAAGTGAAGTTATAACCTGCCTCTCATGGAGTAGTGGCGGGGGCTTCACAGAGAAGGTGACACTTATATTAGCACTTGAGGAATAAGCAAGATTTTCTCAGGCTGACAACAGAAGATAAGTGGGAAGGGTCCTAGACTATCAACAGCAAAGGCACAGCAGTTCTGAAAAACATATGTTTAAGGAATTTTGAGTTCTGTGAAACTAGAAATGGGAATATATATATGTATGTCTTAGGTAGGAGCTATAGGAGGGGGAGTTGTGTGGGGTTGAAGGATTGGGAATGCAGTTGAGGTTATAAAGGTCAGCTGCAGCCAGAAAGGTGACTTAAATCAGATTATACACAGGAGGTTGGATAAGAAGAGCATTTTTCAAACACTGTTAAGGATTTCCAACATTGGTAAGGGCAGTGATCATCTGTATTCTAATGAGAGAGAAGTGGGGTGAGGGGTAGAAGGAGGGTATAGGGATTGTAGAAGCTTTCTTTGCATTTTGATCAACTGGCATGCCTTATGGGAACTATAATCTAGTAAGAAAAAATTCATATAATTTAAATTTAATATGAGTTACATAAATATGAATAACACAATTAAACCTCGACACAATTTTCCAATTATCTTTGGATGTTAAAACATAATTGTCTAGAGAAACTGTATAGAAAAAAGTATCCAAACATTCTCTCATGATTTGGAGCAAGTCCTCTTCACAATCACATATCATTGTGCAATGGTTAAGAGACAGGGTTTCAGAGTTAGTTAGAAGTTCTGATTCATTGAGTCCAACAGTGAAGGTTTTGGCAATTTACTTAACATTTCCAAGGTTCAGTTTCCTCATTTACACATGAAGAGCCTAATTCTTGCCTCACAGGGTAGCTATATAGATTGAAATAAATAAGAAAATGTTTGTAAAACACTAAGGAAGTGTCTAGTACATTATAAATTTAACAAGTGATGGTCATTATTGTACTTTCCCTGAATTGCTAATTAATAACATTTCTAGGTAGAGTAGGGAAGGGCAGAGAAGATGGCACACAAGATTATGCTTTATATTCATCTATCTCTGCTGCTTATAGACAATGTGGTCCTTTTCTGAAGTAATAATCAGTATCACAGAGCATGGGGAGGACCATGGTGAGAGTTTCACAAAGATGAGTAAATAGATGAAAGAACAAATATACACACGTATCATTATGAGGCAATTTTAATAGGTTAGCAGACATTCGGAGGATTGCTAGTCTTGGCTAGTAAAAGGGGTGCACAACTGTGTGGTGTTTATCTCTTTATTCACTGTACCAAGCACAGCGCAAGCCACACAGCAGATATCAGTCAAGAAAGAAAAGAGAAGAAAATATATGAATAGAATGTATGATTAATTTCTACCCCCATTACAGGTGAAGTCTGGTTTCCAAGATTATTATTGCAAATCTGTTAAACACCAACTTCCATTTAAATGATTTGTTAGATTCAGCAATGTTCTCAAATCCCTCCATAAAATATCTTCAATGCTCTCGACGGGTAGGCTACACTCTATACAACCTCTCAATTCTACTTCCACCAGTGGAAATATATATTCACCGAGAATCAAACAAGTTTGTTCCTAAGCCTGTTTATATTAGTTGAACTTGTAATTATGATACATTTTATTAAATAACAAAAACAAGAGAGAACTGTTTGCTTCCAAGAGTTATTGATTCCATAAAAATTAAGATGAATGCTTTCAACAGTTACTTAAAAACTGCTGTCTATTTTGATGTAGGTGAGACACATATAAAATATTGGGGAAAAATGGAAGTATAAAAGTCTAGGGTTCTATATTCAGCTTGTTCTGAATGTTATCGTCCTCACTACAGAGAGACTGATATTAGACCTTATAAATGGTGCGCTATGGACATGGTTTATGCCAGAAACATTCCATTCTACTCCAAACAACAAACCCGTACTCTCAAAGAATCAAAATAAAAAAATATATACAGATACGTATTTCAAGTTTAAAATAATGTTTGGGGTATGTAAGTATCATTTTTAATAATTTGCCCATATGAACCAACTTTTTCTAAGCTTATCTCACTGTAGCTCAGTAATCTTCTCTCAAAATTAGACAAAAGATGAAAATACTCGTGACATACAAATAAAAATAACACAACTTTTTAATACTTAACTTTGGCAAAAAAGTTTATAAAAGATATAACTAAATTTGGGCCCCCAAAAGATATTTTGTTCAAACTGGCAATGAAAATATACACAGTTATAATCATTCTGTGGACTGTTTACAAATATGTACAAGAGCCTAAAAAATGTCCATACCCTTGACTGAGTAATTGCTTATGATTTATAAAAAAAACTTTCTCTACGATTTTATAAATGACAGTAAAAAGTTGGAAATAATTATAAATGAGGTAAAAGTTAAATCTGTATTATTGATTCAGGATTCAAACATTATGTTTATGAAGAATTTTTAGTAATATGAGGAAAATTTTAAACATGATGTTAAGAAAATAATGGTGTGAGGGGATGATGATGTTAACTTACCCTACCGAGGTAATAATTGTTCAATATATACATGCATCAAATAATTATATTGTATATCTTATACTTACTTTATATGTCAATAATGTTTCAATAAAGCTGGAAAAATACACACACAAACATGAAACAAATACAATACCTAATGATAACTATTAAGTTAGTGTATTCACTTTGGGCTGTTTCTATACATTTTAAACATTCTGTAAAAATTAAGCAATAACTTCAGTTATTTGAAGAAGGGAAAGACCACGTCTTTTTAGACCTACCTATAGAACTGGTATTGAAACTCCTCTCCTACCTTATATTCTATAAGTTGACCCAAAAAGATTAAAAACATATTTTTAAAAAGAAATGTCACCAGGAAACCTGGTCATCTTTGGATTCCTTCAACCAGAATCTCTGTGATCCTATTTGGCCTAATCAAACTAATCTGTACTAAAGATTTCTTAAAATAAACATAACTGTGTTAATAGTTTTAGAATAATCTTCATAGATCAAAGGGAAATTGCACCTGAGCAGGTAGGATACACAGACTTTTTAAAGTTTATTGAGACATAATTTATAATACCATAAAATTACCTGTTTTAAGTGTGTATTCAGTGACTTAGTAAATTTATAGTTATGCAAGTATTATCACAAACTTGTTTAAAAATTATATATACATATACACAGATATAAAATTATAACCATTTTTTCTTCTTAATCTTAAAAGCATAGACTAAGCAAAAATTAAAACTGTCTTGCAGTTTTTATAATATATGTAGATTCTGTATATATGATATTATTACATAAAAGACATGAAAAGAAGGTAAACTGGCCTATATAGTTTCAAGATGTCTACAATTTATGTGAAATGGTACAATGTTAATATTAAGTAGACTAAAATTTTAAGGAAATATAGTATAATTCTCATATAAATCACCAAAAAACAATACAAAGTAATAGAGCTAACAGGCCAATAGATATATTAAAATGGAATTCAAATAATTATTTCAAAAGAGGGCAGGAAAAGACAGTGAAAGGAACAAAAAGAGGGACAAACAGAAAACAAATCAAAAAATGGCAGACCAAAATTTAACCAGATTAATAATAACATTTAAATCGTAATAAACTGAACACTTCCATTAAAAAGCAGAGATTATCAGAATGTATAAAAGAATTAAGACCTAGCTATGTGCTGCCTAACAGGATAGACTTTTGACAATAAACAGACTGAAAGCAACTGAATGAAAAGAGATATACCATAAAATCAATAAGCATAAGATTGGAAAGGCCCTATCATCATTATATAAAATATACAGCAAGACAAAGAATATTATAAGAGGAAAAAGAATAACTTTCCATGACAATGAAAGGGTCAGTTCATCAGTAGTATATAACAATCATAAATGTGTATTTGCTTAATAAGCTTCAACATATGAAAAGTTGATAGAATATACTTGGAAATTTAATACCCCCCTCCCAGCAGTTGATAGAACTAGACAAAAAAAAACAGTAAAAACAAATTTTCTGAATACCTCATTGATATATAATAGAACATTATGCCCCAAAGTACAGAATACACTTTCTTTTTAGGTGTATATATGTATTCATCAAGAGAGATCATATGTCGGGCCATAAAACAAGTCTTGATAAATGTTAAAAGACTGACATCATTCAGAAAATGTTCTCTGATCACAATGGAATTAAAGTAGAAATGAAAAACAAAAAAGATATGTAGGCAAATTCCTAACATTTGGAAGCTAAACAACATACCCTTAAATAATCAATAAAAAGAAATCACATGTTCCGAACCAGAAGATGCAATCTGCTTTTAAATGCATCAAAAATAAGATGCATTGATAAATGGAAGTTTGAAAAGATGGCTATATGTGTGTGTGTGTGTGAGTGGGTGGGTGTATACACATATATATTTAATAAATCAATTACAATAAAATATTAATGGTAGACTCCAGCTGAAGTATATGGGTATAATCTATAAAACCTTTCAACTCTGCTGTATGTTTGAAATTTTTCATTAAAATATGTGGGGAGGGGGTGGTAGCCAAATTCAAAATGCAAGTAATTTTTCTAAAAATCCATATCATGCAAAGGAAAGAAAATAATTCCTCTGTTGAGTGAAAGAAAGGTACTAGAAATTTGTTCTGATCAATAAGTTACCAGATTAGCTGGAACAAGAGGCTATTAGATGATAACAGCTCTTTGTAAAAGCTCTAGTCAGCTGAACACTACTTCTTTTTAATAGCTCATTTTGTCTACATGCTAGTCCTTAGGCCTTATTAGCTTTGCATGCCTAAGAGTAATTCCATCAGAGTTAACAAGTACAGTGCAGTTGAGCAGCTGAAGTACTTAAAGGACAGTTAATGTTGGAGAGGGACTAAATTCATTATTTGAAATGAAAATAAAAGAGAGGGGGCTATCTCTCAAAATTAAATCTTTATTTTTGAAAAACAGCCTAATCAACACAGAATAAAAGCAAGGCTCCAATCTGAGGGGAACTGGGGACAGAGTTATGGCATTGATCCCTTAAGTTAACTCTGGTTGACCTTTTTATTCAAGACACAAAGTGACCACCCCCACACTGTAAAAGGCCTTAGGAATACAAAGCCGTCTAGAACATAGATTGTCCTCATTCTTTCCCCAGATACAAACAGGATGCTTGGCATATGGCATAGAGCAGAGTACAGGTATTAAAATAGGACAGACTTAAATTTGAATCTTGATCCTATTTTTTACGAATTAAATAACACTGGGTCAGTGTCTCTGCAGTTCTCTGCATCTCAATATCACATATGTAAAATGAAGATAATGAATGCTGATATAAGGATTAAATGATGACTCGAAAGTGCTCTCTTGCCTATCTAGAAACTGTTCTAGGCATACACTGTCTTAATTCTGGGGAGGATGAAATGAAAAGAACGAGAGCTATTTTTTTGACAAATTTATGAAATTAATAAAGAACCCTGGATGAGTAAGGCAGATAACTGTTCAATGGTCTCTTACATTTCCTGTCAGGATAGCTTGGACAATAGCTGCCTCCTAGATTATATCATGGCTCCTCTATTCTGTGGCTAGGCTCTCTGGGGCCAAGGCAAGACTAAGAGTTAAGGCTGAGCTCACCGAGTCAGTAGCAGTCCTGGAAAGTTCACAGGACTCTCCTATGTTTTCTTCTAGGAGGGGCTTGACTAGAATTTTCAACACAATGCTATGAAATCTAATAAACAACAGACTCTCCCCAGTAACTAAAAAATGTTATAAATTTTATATATATATATATATATTTTTAAATGGCTGCCTAAATATTTTTTTAACTAGATTCTGAAAGCCTGAATATGTCATTTGATAAAATTCCTAAGATCCTTTTATTCCAATTACTATATTCATATAGTAACTATATTCATTGTTAGAGTAATTCAACATTTATCATGTCTTTATTTCATATTTTTATCCTTAATGTCCTAGCCCACATGCCTCTCTTAATCCAGCAGTTATGCCCCCAGTTTATGCAGTTGGCTCCATTCAAAACCAGATTTAGGAACCCTTTCATTATTCACAAAATCAGTCCAAAATCTTTCATTCTGGCCTGCTTTAGTTCCGTTTCCTGGCTTATTCTCATTCAGTCCAGTTCTCATCCCTGTGATGACTTTATTGATAGGCACATTTCATGATTTGGGATCTGACAACTACTCTCTTATCTGGAAAGGATTTCTGGCTTCCTTCCTTAACTGTGATTAGTATTTGCCCCACTGACTGTACTTCTTTAAGTCATAGTAGTAGATGCTGGCTACAGGCCCTAGGAGCCAATACTTCCATGCTGGTATACAAACCAGTCAAAACACTATTCCATATCCAGGCTTTCAACTCATTCATGCTTAAGAACCACAACAGGGCATTTCCAGAGCTAATAAACATGGCAGTCAGTGTCCTCCAATTTCTCCTGCTACTAATAATTATGGGAATTCTCTTTTACCTCTGCCTTTGGCTCAGCCGATTCATTAGAGGTATCAAGTTGTTCCTTTGCTTGGGCCATCTGAGTCATCAACCTGTCCATGTGGGACTGGATGTCTGCCAATATCTCAGTTACATGAGCTGTGGCCATTGCTTCCTGGATATCCACTAGATGGAGGGCCTTCTGCTCCTCATATGCAATCACTTTTTGAACTTTCTTAAATTCCTGCTGTATAAACAACTTCATCTGGTCCCGAGTTACCTGTAGAACACAGACAAATAAGAATTAGTTAGACACACAAAGAAATGGAAGGGTAGAGCTGTTAATGTAAACAGTAGGCAGCCACAGCCAAAATATGGTTCCTATCTGATCCTAAAGTTTTGGGAATATCCTCCAAACAGTAGAGCTGTTCCCCTAATAACTTTGATGAAAAACCTAATCTTTTTGCCTCTTTCATTCTATATAAAATAATTCTTTATCTTTCCTTTTTTGTTTTTTACCTTTTGTTCATTTTTTATTAATAATACACAATTACTTCTAAAAAATTGAATAGATGAGTATATATGGTAAAAAATGAAATTATTCTCCCTCCATTTCTATACCATTTCGCTCCTTAGAATTACTGTTAATAATTTGGTATGCTTCCAGTCATTTTTCTATGTAGTTATATACATATATACAATTACATTGTATGTATATATGTATTTACAGAGAGAATTATGTTGTTTTTATATAAATGGATCATAGTTCAGTATCTTGTTTTTCTACTTAAAATATGTCAGTACCTACATATCAACTTCATTGTATTATTTTTAATATATGTAATGATAACCATATAGATGGATATTTATATATAAATATCTCCATCAATTATACATGGAGAAAAAATGTGTGTGTGTGTGTGTGAGAATGACCTATTCAACCATTTCCTTCTTAATGCAAATACAGGTATGTTCAAATCTTTACTATTACAAACAACACATCAATGAACATTCTTGGGTATTACCTCTTAATATTTGCATATAAGTTCCTTTGGAGTCATTGAGTCAATTTATATATACTATTAAAAATGTTGAATGATACTGCCAAACTGCTCTCTGAAAAAAATGCACCAACTATATTCCCACAATGTGTTTAAATTTTTACTCTTTTAAGTAAAAATATATTATTGTTTTACTTTGTGACAACCGTGGAGACCACATAAATTATGACTGTAGACTACATTTGATGAGTGCATAAGAAAGGCAAACAAAGTGGGAAACTATCAACATAAGAAATTCTAAACTCCACAGATTGCCAGCAACTGCATTTATTGATACTTCCTCACAACCACATTTATTTTATGAGTATTTTTAAGCAACTATGCATACTGAGCAGCTGAAGATGCAGGACAGTAGACAAAATGAGAAAGGCCAACAGAGAATTTGAGAGATGAGAAGAAAGTAGTTGTCATCTATGTAAACTGCTTTCTTTTACAGATGAAGAAAAAGACACAGCTGCAAAATTGTAGGAGATGCAAAGGATTCCTATCTTACTGTTCCCAGTTTGGTTTTCTGTTCACTGTAACAGTCTGTCAGAGGATAGTCAAACTGGGAAAAACTAAGAAAGGAGATTGAGGAAGAGGAAGACTAAACAAGAGAGGAACATAAAGCCATTTTTAATTGGTTTCTTAAAAATTGGCTTTTATAACAGTGCCGTAAGAATGTCAATGCAAAATAAAGCCCAAATGATATGTATCTGCTCATATATCAAGTGACTAAGTTACATAAGCCCTCAGGAATTCATATACTCTCTGCAGGTACTCTCTCTGGTGCTTAAAAACAAAAAACAAAAAACCGAGGAGGAGGAGTGTTAAATGTTATTAATGTCCCTGGAAATTCTGTATCAGATTGAGAACTGTGATTTGTGTTTGTTTTTGTAATTCCTTTGTATTTTTAGTGTGTGTATTTCCAGACTGTTATGCTTTATTGTGATCATTTATCAATGGATTTCTCTCCTTGAAATAAATTAGGTCTTCTAAGAGCTAGGATCTTCTCTTAGAGATTAAACGAAGGGAGTTTTAGCTAAGGGATGAACTTTTCTGAATGCCGAAGAAACTCTCTTAAAAGTTCCAAGTGACTAAAAATGGAGGTCATAATAAAAACTGACTCACTGCCTATTTTATTAGACTTCACATATACATGTGGTTCAAAGTTAGGAAGCTGACAGACAGCATAGTCAAGAAAGGTGTGGGCCAGACTGCAGTAGGTGGTTTGAAATCATGATTTCAAAAAATTATCTATTTCCCATTGCTTTACATAGGTTTTTCAACATGATACTTTATATAGGTCAAGCTACAAATGAGAATTAAAGGTAGAATAATCTACTCTATAAAACCTTTATGCCATCTTCTCACTCCAGTTCTCTACTAATTCACAAATAGATATTCTCCAGCTAGTTCAAAATGGTAAGAACAAACTTCTGGTCAAGGTATCCATTCTAATTCAGAGCCCAAAGAAGAGACTTCCTTGGAGATTAGTCATGTGGCAGGTTGAATACTCTGGTTCTCCGATGGCAGGAGTGAAGCAGCTTTTAAAACTCCCTTTCAGGTTCCATGTCACTTCCTTGACAACAAAACTCCATTTGCTGAAAACTTCAGTTCTCTGAGAGCAGCAGGCCCTTTCTATTAGCACCTGCTACATAGGAGCCACTGACATCATTTCTGATGTTTCTTGAGACTTCTTCTGCCTCTGTCCTATAGCTCCCCAAAGGTGAGAGTAATAGACTCATACTCTTGACTACTGTCTGCGGTGTTACACAAAAAGAGAAAATTCTACATACGCAAAGAAGAAAGAAGGCTGGATGTATCAAATGATGAAACTGGCAATGTAAAAGGATCCCTTTATATAGTGTATACTAGAAATTTCCAAACCTTTTTACAGTCACAGACTACTCTGGTTAAAAGAAAAATCTTCCCCTTCTCCCTGAAGTACTTCCTAGGGAAGTGGTCTCCATCTCACCCTAGGGGCCTGGGTCCTTTATACAAATAATATTCCAAAAAGAGTTTTCTTCCTTTGGTCAACTGACTGGCCCTTTAGTTGTTAAAATCTTAAGGCCCTAGTTTACAAGTACATTGATATATTTTGTTATAGTTGCATTAGGGTGAAAAACTATGTTATTACCTAAGCTTAGCACTGTAATTTGAAAAAAAAATTATGGCTTATTTGTGAATGGTCAGAACTAACTAGTGAACATCTGACTGTTCTCATTAAAGTTGCATCCAATCTCATTTTATAGGTTAAAAAAAAAAGGTCCCAGAGAAGTGCAATAATAAAGTCAGATTTAAAAACACTTTCCGCTGGTCCAGTCCAGTGTATTTTCTGCTACAACGTATTGCCTCTAATGATCCCTGCCTGCCTGCTTCAGGTTCCTCAAATTTTTTTCTTCTTAATTGAGATGTTTCCTCAGTTAACAGGCTGGTTCTGTTGTTATTCCCACTGGGATACTGTTCCCTACCATGTGAATCTTGGGATAAAGGATGTACATCTGAAGAGTTAAGTCTCATTCCATGGTACTTTCCATGTGCTCTTGCAGTTAATATTTCCAAGCTAGGCTGGACCCAAGAGACATGCAACTGGCACTTTACACATACATAATTAAACACATAAAACCCTGAATTAAGAGCCTGTACTTAAAAACAACACCATTCAATATGCTTGACATGGGCTAGAAGCCATTAACTCCTAGCTAGCTGGCCTATGAAAACCAAGGTTTAATTTACTTTTCTATTATAGGCAGATTACAAAAACAAGCATACTAGCTAGAAAGCATCAAGGCTTAAGAAAGATTTGTTCCAAAAAAGTGTTACTGAAATACACTGAGAAAGATGGAACAGGATCAAGAACAGGAAGCTACGTAAAAGAAAAGCATCAGAGTTTACACTGACTGGAAATTTTAGAAATGCATATTCTATCAGCAAAATTTCCTGCAAGGTTTAAAGGAGTCTACTCTAAAAATGACCTCCAAAACTGTGGACTGCATAAAACAGACTGTGAAGGCTCTAACTACCTTCCCAACAGGTCAAAAGGTCCATGTTTACTCCTCCTTTTTTCTTTTGAATGGCTACTATTCTCAAATAAAAAAATTAAAAAGAAAAACTTTTCAGATACTACTAGCCTTGCTCCAACAGCCCATTGCACTCCCAGCATGCCAGTATCCATGGAAACTTTCAGGTTGGGAATCTCAAAATCTCAAAATTAAGGATTCTGTATAGCTTCCAGCATTTATTTGGATATTTTACTCCAAGAGAGCTCCTTCCAAACCCCTGCCAGGCTCCAGTGAAGACAGGCAAGGGAAGAGCTTTATCAGCAACCAGGAGGGCAGAGTCCTTTCTCAGTGCATAGCTATACTTCCCATTTCCTGTGTCTTTTGTCTATGAGTGGAAAAACCACTCTTTGTGAGTAAAACAAATGTACATTCCTAAGGCTTGGAAAATTAACCAGGAGCCTAGGAACTCAGCAGACATGAACTATGAACTACATTCCATTACCAACATTCTCAGTGCTGTCAAACATTATCCTGAGAACCTGGTTAGAAGCCTGAATAGCTGAGTTTACAATGGAGTGTTCAGATGCGTAGAGAAAAGGTTATTAAAGTAAACATTTACTCTCTTCCTTAAACCATTTTCTCATCTTAATCAGAAGCCTCTAGGCAAAAGTAGTCATTTACATCATCTTTCCTCCTTTCATCAGCCCCATTTTAACAGAGCACAGTGGGATTTCTACCTCAGTTATTACTTAGTTACTTCAAGTAGTCAGTGAAGTAATAATATTTATTGCTGTTGTTATTATTTCTATTATAAAAGACTATAAGAAATATGCCAAAATGGTTGAGTAGCTATCTCTGAGTGATGGCAGTAAGTACTTTTTTGTTAGTTTTCAATCTGAATTTCTATAAAGTGTAAAACTTATTTGTTCTTGAACAACAATTAATTTTACAAGTGTGGCTCAAAGAAAAAAATTAACTCCTCAATAAAATAATAGAAAATTGAATCCAATGATGTATAAAAAGAATTATACCCAAAAACCAAGTAAGATTTATACCAGGGATGCAAGGCTGGTTCAACATATGAAAATGCGTTCATATAATCCATCATGTCAACAAGCTAAAGAAGAAAAAATCATATGATCATATTAGTAGATGCAGAAAGAGCATTTAACAAAATCTAACATTCATTTATGATAAAACCCCTGCAACCTAGGAATAGAGAACTTTCTCAACTTCATAAAAACATCTATAAAAAATCTACAGCTAACATCAAACTTAATGGTGAGAAACTAGTTTTCCTGCTAAGATCAGGAACAAGGCAAGGCTGTATCCTCTCACTACTCCTTTTCAACATCGTACTGAAAGCCCTACCTAATGAAATAAGATAAAGAAAATAAAAGGTTTACAGTTTGGGAAGGTATAAATAAAGCTGCCTTTAGTCACAAATAAGATCATGTGTGTAGAAAATTCAAAATAATATATAAAAACATCCTAGAAATTAATAAGCTATTAGAGCAGATATAAAGTTAATACAGAAGTCCCCCCTTTTCCATAGAGGATGTGTTAAAAGATCCCCAGTGGATGCCCAACACCACGAACAATACTGAATCCTATGTACACTGTGTTTTCTCCTATACATACATAGCATGAGAAAGTTTAATTTATAAATTAGGTACAGTAATAAGTTAACAATAACTAATAATAAAAATAGAATAATTGTAACTATATACTGTAAAACAAGTTATGTAAATGTGGTTTCCGTCTTGGATAACTGACCTGGTAACTAAGATGGCTACTAAGTGACTAACAGTGGGCAGTGGATTCAGCATGGATACACTGAACAAAGGGATGATTCACTTCCCAAGCAGGATAGTGTGAGATTTCATTACACTACTCAGAATGGCAGACAACTTAAAACTTATGATTTGTTTATTACTGGAAATTTTCATTTAATATTTTTGACCATACATAACTGAAACTTGCAGAAAGTGAAACCACAGATAAGGGGACTACTGTATACAAAAGCCAATCACTTTCCTATATACCAGCAATGAACAAATTAAATTTGAATTTAAAAACACAATAGCATTTACATTAGCACCAAAAAATAAAATATTTAGGTTAAAACTAATAAAATATGTACAAAATCTATGAGAACTACAAAACTCTGATGAAAGAAAGCAAGGAAGAACTAAATAAATATAAAGATATTCTTTATTCATGGATAGAAGACTAAATATTGTCAAGATGTCAGTTCTTCTCAACTCGATTGACAGATTCAGAGCAATCCCAATTAAAATCCCAGCAGGTTATTTTGTGGATATTGACAAAGTGATTCTAAAGTTCATATGGAGAGGCAAAAAACCCAGATCAGTCAACACAATATTGGAGAACAACAAAGTTAGAGGACTGACACTACTCCACTTCAAGACTTACTATGAAGCTACAGTAATCAAGACAGTGTGGTTTGGTTAAATAACAAATATATCAGGAGATTCTACAGAGAGTCAAAACAGTAAAGCTCATAGAGTTTGCTGTGGTAGAGAAAGGTTTGAGTATTGGCTCAGACAACTTGATGTTTCTGAAACTCAGGAAAGTAGGAGTTTCTTCATTTGTAAAATATGGGTAATAATACTGTTCTCAGATACAAAATATGTGGAAAGAACTTAGTATTCTCTGGGCACGCGGAACATCAGCCAGAACTGTTCTTTTGATCCAGACAACAGTATCCATGAACATTTATTGGGTGTTTCTCATATGGTACCCACTGAGCTCTCACAGATAGAGAGCCCCTAATTAGTTCTCCTAGAGAAAGACTACATCCTTGGGAGTACAGATTCTAATTCTCCAAAGTAGAAGAGGGAGTCCTTGAGACACCCAGCATCCTCTTCAGAACCTGTAACAATCCTAAGCACTGAAGAATAAGGATGTCAATCTTAGGCTCCTTGTCTCAGTTTCACAGGCTGTCAGGGAGTAATGGCTATCTTTTCTGTTTGATAAGATCAGATACAGTCTATGCCAATGATACAGAAGCAAAGTAGAGAGCACAGGGAGGCTGGGAAACATTCTGCTCCTCAGCACCTACATCTAGTCTGAAGTACAGTCAACTCCTTAATCTCACAGCTTGCCTCTATCATACAGCAGGTCTTCAAATAATGTCATTTTGTTCAATGTTATTTCATTATAATGTTGTTGCGATGACACAGGAACTTGTGACATAACTCTTGTTTATATCAGATAGCCTATCATAAAACTGGTCTCGTTAAATGTCGTTCTGCTTATAATTGCAGAACCTATTGATGGCGTTAACTGAGGATTTACTGTATTTTCTCTTTTGCATACTGAAACTCTATCACACCCCGCTGAGCAGCTACCAATCTGCTTACCTAAGAACTGGAGGGTTTGCTTAACTATAGTTGCTAAAACACTTTTCAGGACCCCCAAAACCATGATACCAATCATCATCCACCATTTCTTATTTCCTCTACAAAGTTTCTGTTTTTGAGTTACCCACTAATAAAAATGTAATATGATCAGTCTTATTTTATAGATGAACTGAAGGCTCATACAAATCAAGTGATACAGGTAGTAAGTGCCAGTATATAGACTTACATCATCTGATTCCAATGTCTGTGCTCTTTTATCATAAAAGTAAAGCATGTCATACTCAAAATAAGTGTTTCCCCTGAAAGTCTTAACAAATTCTATATTGGTATTCTATCCCCAACATATCTTCCGTAGGTAAAAAGTTAATAACCTTCTGTATCTACTACTAATTCTATATAGTGATCATAGAAAGGCAATTTATTGGCATCATTAGCTCTGTGGCCCTGGAAAAGTCATTAAATCTCTTAAGTCTTTGTTTCATCATCTGTAAAATGGGGATTGTGTCTAGCCAGGATGAGTTAGAAATTAAGGCAGTATCATAGAATATTCCATCAGCTACAGAAATAAATAAAAGCCATTCAATAAGGGGATGGTCAATAATTGGACCACTGGGTTGAATGGAAGTTCTTTCTCCCCACAGCTGCAAAAACCTGATGGGTTTTGCCCTTTGGCTAAATGTAGAGTCAATCATGGGAGCAGCATCATTCTCAAATTTTATGTTTACAGTCAGTCCTCTATATCTAGGGTTCCGTATCCATGGATTCAACCAACCATGGATTAAAAACATTTGGGGAAAAAAGTTATGTTGCTGCTGATATGTACTATATCAGGTGAGGCCTGTGATGACTGAGTTGGTACAGAACATATACAGAACTTTTTCTTGTTATTATGCCTTAAAGAATACAGGCATACCTTGGAGATGTTGCAGATTTGGTTCCAGACCACTGCAATAAAGCAACTAATATGTAATCTTTTTGCTGGTGGTAAGTCTTGCCTTCAGTTTGTAAAAAAATGCATCATCTGTGAAGCATAATAAAGCGAGCCACAATAAAATGAGGTATCCTGTACACTATAACTACTATTTACATAGCTTTTATATTGTATTAGGTAAGTACTCTAGAAATGATTTAAAGTATACTAGAGGATTTGTATAGGCTATATGCAAATACTACACTATTTCATATAAGGTACTTGAGCATCCTCTGAATTTTGGTATCCATAGGGGTGTTGGAACAAAAAACCCCTGCGAATAAGGAGGGGAGACTTAATATATACACAAGCATCTGCATATAAACCTGAGGTAGACGGAGAGTTGCACTGTATAGTTTTAGCTTCAAGATAACAAAAAAAAAAAAACAAAGCACCTTTTTCCTTGAGCAAACTGATGAACGAATGGCTGAACTAAACAGGAAAAGGGAAGAAAGTGGGACAGGAGAGACATAGGCTTTTAAATAAAAGTCTGGGTGGTTTTTATCACTATTATCACAGTAAAGTTTTAGATCTAGGTACCCAGGCTCCTAAATTAAATGTCAAATACAATCCTGCACTAGAAATGTGAAGTGTGGCTGCTATGGGGAGTCCTGACAGCTCCACTCCTCTCTCCACATTGGCTAGGTAGTCAGCTCTTCAAGCTTTGGCAGTTAATTATCAATTCTCCCATCAGTGCAGAGGAGCTGGAGCACGGAGAGGACATCACAATGTGTTAATTTTATTAAGTCATGTAAAGCTCAATCTCTGCTTTCTAGCAATGTCCAGCCCACCAGGTAGCTCAGAAACCATGTCCACCCTAGTTTTAAATGCCTAGAGTTGGTTTCAGTGAGGACCTTTGGGCTCCAACAGAAAGAGAACAGCCAAAGGATAAAGCTGCAGGGATAGGGAAAGTAAAAAGAGAACAAAAATCCCAGTGATGTTTACTTTAAAGTGGGGATATATCTCCTAGTATGTCTCTTAAATGTGACACTTAATTTCTTTTGTGACTCTTAATTTCTTTTTCCTTTAATTTTAAATCAGGCAGTTTTGCTAGAGAGCTTGCTCCATAACAATAAACATAATTGTTTCTTTGCATTGATTTCTTGTTTCTATTGGACACACAGCTGCACACTTCCAAGACAGATATATCTGCCTTGATTCAAACTGGCAATAGAGCTGCACTGAACTAATGCAGGCAAGGAAGCCATGCAAAGTTCACAGAGTGAGTCAGCCAGCCAGCCAGCCAGGCAGCAACACCAAGAGGTCCCAACTACTGAGATTTAACTCAATTTATTTTCATGTTATTATCACCCAAAAAGGTAGCTGTGGCCCTCTAAAACCTGCAATCCATAAGTGTCACTAATCCTGGGAAGTGTTAATTGATCAAAGTATGGAATCTAGTTAGTAATAAACAGGTAGCTTATTTTTCCTCTACAAGGGCTGGAAGGTCTCCTGAAGTCAGAGGAGGGAGGGGAAAGAGAAGCTTACCCCCATGTACTCTTGCCCTTCTGCTGGAAGCAGTGGTGGTTCTCAGGACTAGGACAAAGCTGTCAGCAGCCACCATTTACAGGATGTAGGACTCAACACTTTAAATAGATTACCTCATTTAATCTTCCTAACAACCAAATGAAGTATGTACTCTTATTCTCTATTTAGCAGTTGAAAAAAGCAAAAAACCTGAGAAATGGAAAAGTTAAGTACAGGATCTGTCCAAGATCTCATAGCTATCAATGCTAGAGGGAATCTGTCCTGGTGCGGTCTTATTCCAGAGTCTGAGCTTTTAATAACTGGAATAGTGCCTCCCACTGACAGAGGCTAACATGAGGTTTCTGACCCTCATCCTTGTCTAAAAGAGTAAAGAAAAAAGACCATTCACAGTGTTGATTCAGCTATACACAGGGGGCACCAGGGACTTAGAGGGAGACATTGTAGGAGTGGCCGAGATGAGATTTGCTCTGTACAGAAGTGCTGGCAGTATCCATTGTTCCCTGTTGAGCCCTCCCCACTCCCAGTGCGCAGACACAGCACCGCCAGAGCCATAAAATAATCAAACTGGGTAACATAGGTCACTCTGACCAGAGGATTCCTTAAAACCCTGCCTTCCCTAACTCACATCTCTACCCAAGCCATATCCTGGTATAGCCTCAGAGAGTCAGGTGCTCCTTGCTGAGCAGAACCTAGACTCACACTGGAGGCAGCTGGCCTCAGTTTCTGGTGTGGTCTTTTGAGGCAACTATAAGCACAGTGTCTGTGGACTGCTTGCTTAACAGGTGGCTCTGGAGGGGTAGAGGCTTGAGCTAAGTTTGGCCTGCAGTTGAACCCCTCTCAGGACTGTGCCTACTTCACAAATCTTCACTCATAAGACCAGGAGACTTAGAAGTTTTGCTTAGTACATAGAAACAGACACAGGAAGACAGGCAAAATGGAAAGAAAAAGAATCAGTAACCATATGAGAGAAAATAACAGAGATCCAGATATAATAGAGTCAAGTAACCTAACAGATATAGAGTTCAAAACACTGGTTATAAAGATGCTCAATGAACTTTTGGGAAGTGCAGGTAAATTCAGCAAGAACTTCAACAAAGAGATAAAAGCCATAAAAATGAAGTGGAAATTATGAAAGGGAACCAATCTGAAATGAAGAACACATTATCTAAAATTACAAGTCTATTAAATGGAATAAACAAAGGAATAAACAAAGTGAATTAAGAAGAGGATCATATGCCTTACCTAGAGGACAGGACAGCCAATCAGAACACTCAATCGGAATGGCAAGAAAAAAGATGCTGAGACTATGAAAATAATTTAAGGAAGATATAGGACACAATCAAGGCTACAATTATTCTGATCAGCATAACTGAAGAAAATCAGGATGTTGAACAGCTATTTGAAGACATAATGATGGAAAACTTCCCTAACCTAGTGAAGGAAATGGACATAAAACCCCAGGAAGCTCAGGGAATTCCAAAAATCAGGGATCCAAAGAGGCCCACACCAAGACACGTCATAATTAAAATGCAAAGATTAAATACAAAGAAAGAACATTAAAAGCAGCAAGAGAAAAACAAATAATTACATATAAGGGAAAATCCATAAGACAGGCAGCTGATTTATCAAAAGAAACCATGTAGGACAGAATGGCTTGGCAAAAAATATTCGAAAGGATGAAGACCCAGGATATACAACCAAGAATAATTTATCTAGCAAAGCTATCATTTAGAGTTGAAGGACAGATAAAGAGCTTCCTAGACAAAAATAAGCTAAAGGAATTTATTGCCACCAAGCCAGTATTACAGGAAAAGCTGGAGGGACTTCTTTAAGAAGTAAAAACATGTATCAAAAACAGGAATAAAGAACTATATTCCTATCAATAAGTACCTTAAATGGAAAATAATTAAGTGCTCCAACCAAAAGACAGAGTGGCTGAAAGGATAAAAAAAAATAAGACCCCTACATATGAAAAGGAAGGGGATGGAAAAATATATTGCTTTGATGGATCTAGAAGGTATTTAAGTCAGACAAAGAAAGATAAACACTATATGATTTCATTTGTATACGAAATCTCAGGAATAAAAAGAACAAACTAATCAAAAACAGACTCACAAATACAGTGGACAATTTGATTTCAGACAGAGGGGAGGAAGGTTGGGGGGCTAGAAGAATGGGGTGAAGGGCTAAAGAAGTACAAATTAGTAGCTGATGGATGGTCATGGGGATGGGGAGCACAGTGTAGGGAATGCAGTTAGCATTAATATGTTGTCTAGGTAGAGGGTCAGGGGAGGGAGGGTGCAGTTGGGGGGATCGTTTTATGAACTATACAGATGTCTAACCACTGTAGTGTATACCTGAAACTAAATTTAAAAAATAATTAAAAACAAAAAAGGTTAGGAGATTAGTTTGAATGAGCTTCTGTTATGCTTTTGATCCAATGCTTTCTGAGAGACTGGGCAAGGGTAAAAGAGAAGAGAACTGATGTGTTTTCCAAGCTTCACTTTCCTCTAAGTAAACTTTGAAATATAACTGCCTCATTACCACAAAGGTAAGCTATAAAGAACTCAGAATACTTAAATTTCCTAAAAATCCAGGTACACACACACACACACACACACACACACACACGCACATACACACATACACACATACACACACACACACACACACACACACAGATTAACCATGTCTTTTAATTTCTCTAAAGTCTAGCATAAATATAAGAAATCTACAGACAAAAATCCTGCTTGGTGCAATAAATGTTTCTGAAAAGTTTGGATGAAAAAAATGTTTGCAACCTGGACCAATCTTGTAAACAAAGTTCTAGATTTCTGCAGGTATGCACCCTTTAAAACAAGGCTCACCATAGTAACATGTATGCACACAACTTCATCTGGTCCTGTGCCTTAAATACCAACCATCACTGGCTCTGATTCCTACCCTCAGGCTCAACCCTATTAGCTGGGATTTGATGTCTCTGGCTAGTGCTCTGGTTTTGGAACTCAGCTCATGCCTGGACCATGGCATGGGCCTTGGAGTCCTCTTAAATCCTGACCAGGACTCCTTTCCCTCTTTTTGGCTTTGCTATTTCTCTGTTGGACATGACGGTTTAAAGGAATCCTGCCCTCTTAGGCAGCCTGAGCTGACTGCTCAGTCTACCTCCTTTTCCCCTCTCCTACTCCCTTGCTACCTCATCTCAATTTATTTGTTTTCTAAGTCTAGATTATTATGTCATTTTTTTCAAAGTTGAAATCAGTTGGACTCATTTACAAGGGCTATTTGCTAAAAAAAAATGAAAAAAATCAAAATAAGAGAGAAGGAAAATAGCCAAGGTCCAGCACAGTCTCTAGCCACTCCAGATGCACTAAATCAGAAAGTCTGGGAGTGGGGCACAACACTGTATTTTAATAAGTCCTCCAGGTGATTTTCATGTATACTAAAGTTTAAGAACCATTAGTCTGAAAGAAAAGAGAGTTTCTAACAAATATTTTGGACAAAACGAAGCATCTCAGTAAAAAGAATTAAATCTCACAAAAGATATCTAAGATATTCTGTGTAATAAAACCATAGATATAATTCGTGTAAAAGATCTTAGTAGTGTATTTCCACATGGAAACATCTAGAATTGTTAATAGTGGTTAACTAGGGGAAAATTCATTTTACTTTTCCTTTATGGATATCTATATTTTTTAATCTATAAATATATATTATTTTTTAATTTAAAAAAAAAAAAGGTTAATCTAGGCTGCTTCTATTCTTCTCTGGTAAACTTCAAAGTAAAAATTAACTCAGTCCCATGAGACTTCGGTGTCTGGACTAATCAAGCCTTGTGATGCTTTAGGAGATTCTGGAGGAAGCGAGGTAGAGATAGTGCTCAGTGCTCCACGATTCAATCAGTGTTTCTATGAAAAGCCACTGTGCCAGGAAATGACAGGTCATAAACCTTGAGAGATTCTGCCTTTCTTAAATAGGCCAGTTTTAAAAAGAGATGGTGGGGTTCTGAGAGAAAACAGAACAGACTCAAAACTTAAGGATTTTCTTGACAGACACCAAGTTATTTAAAAAATTTCCTTTGTTGCAGAAATTATGTATTTAAGTGTCTCGTTTTTCACCACCCCTCACTTTGTGATTTGGTAGTCCTTCTACAATTATGGTGGTCTTTCTTCAAGGTGGCTCCAGATAGATTAGATTAGACAGATTAGACAGATTAGATAGATGATAGATAGATAGATAGATAGATAGATAGATAGATAGATGGATGATGGATGGATGGATGGATGGACGGACGGACGGACGGACGGACCGTATATGCATATGACAGAGTAGAAAAAGACTTGAAAATAAAATTGACTGGTGGGAAATAATCCAGGGCAAGATAAAGAGAAGATGAAAAAGAGGTGAGTATGTATACATATATCCAAGATCAAGTCAGGTCCCAAAAAATATTGTTTAGTTTATGATGCATCATGGGAAAATCCTGAAGCTTCCACAAGTTGCTCTCATGGGACCACTCAATTCTTTCACTTTTGGCAAATTTCCCATCAGAAGTACTCCATGCACTCATAAAGGATCCCAGAGTACTTTAACTGTATTATCATGGTGCACAGAAGCCACTCAGTGTAATCTGTATAAACCCTTTCATTTTTCACTGCCTATGAGCATGTGGGTGTGGCAGAAACAGAAAATACAGTTGTCTCCTTCAGCATAGCTTATTGTCCCAGAAACCACAGAAACTTGGTTTTACAAAAAGCTTTTGATGATCTTTAATAATTAATTGGTTCATCCTCACTAAAGGAAAACAACTTGTATCAGGGATCTATGCTGAGCCAATGAAATTGATAAAGGTTACCCAAGTTTTCTTCTATCTATCAAGATACTCTCTACCTCCCAAAACCTAACTACCACAGAAAAAATATTAGTTGAGCCCCCAATACTTTCAGTGCTCTATGAAGAGAAAATTATTTTATAGATTGGTGACTGCAGCCACCTTTTGAAGAGCCTGTCATTGTCTGTGGCTCTACCTCACATAGCATTTCAGATAAGAAAACAGAGGAAAAATGTGATTATATGGTAGGAACCTGAGACTTAAGGCTGGTCTACACCATGATATAAAAAATAAAGCATAGGCACTGGAGTCAGAGTTTGAATACCGGACTAAATTATAATAGATTTGGGACAAATGGCCCTACCTCTCTGAGTCTAAGTGTCCTTATCAATAATATAAATAATAAGCTACTTTATAGGGTTGCTAAAGTAATCATAAGTGTACAAGAGTAGGAATAGGAATTAGTGTGTAATAGGTACAGAATTTCAGTTTGGGATAATGAATGAGTTCTGGAGATGGATGGTGGTGATGGTTACACAACAACATGAATATACTTCATGCCACTGAACTGTACACTTAAAAATGGTTGAAAAGGTTAATTTTATTATGTATATTTTACAATTTTTTTAAAGTATGTAAGGCTCCTAGCACAGTGCCTGGCCATCAGGAGATGCTTAAGAAACGCTAGTCTTATTCCCCTTACAAAGAACTTCAAATGAAAGGGAAAAAAAGGAGATATAAAAAAGTCAAATAATAATGCTCCTTTTCCAATTTAATTGTGAAAGGCTTTGATGCTCAGGCAGAGCCAGCTGACACCACTACCAGGTGGTACCACAGTAAGTCTCTGGGTAGGAGAAAGGAGGCTGGTTTAGTCATAATCTCTCTGGCATGTTCAGTTCCTAGTCCACTTCCACCCTGTGTGGCATCTCTTAGAATATCAATCCTACAGCCCCCAACATCTTGCAAAGAAAGCTGAGAAGCTTAAACCATTCCCCAGACCAAACTCCAGGCCGTGAGGACAAAAGCACCTGCAGTAGAAGCTGGCTCCTGTAAATGGGGAAGAGATAGGATACTAGTGCTGAACATCCACTGGATGGGTCTGGGGCCTGTTCCAGTCCCCAGCACTAAGCTGATCAGTTTCTCAGATGCCTTTGGCTGAATTTAATGGACAGGGGACAGTGGTCTCAAAGGCTCAGTAAAGGAAGATAAAAATGTACTTGTCTGCAGTTCAGGGAAAACAATTAATGATTATGTGTTGTAAGTCATAAAATACAGAAAGGGAAAAAATAGATGACTTATCTCTAGGCATATTAGAACACTGCTTTTAATGAGCAGGCTTAATTAGGTCTTGATGCAGTGTTCAGATAGATGATCATTAACATCTCTTGAACTTAGCTCAAGGAGAATGAAATACAGGTTTCCCTATTTCTATGAAAACTTTCACAAGCTGAAATAGTGTAAAGTGAAGAAGTAATTACCATTAATTTATATAGAAAAATTTCTGAGTATTCCAGATCCAAAAAATAACCTATCAAATCATATCAAATATGTTTAATTATGTCCAGTTTTACACTAAATATAACACCTTTAGAAGTTCTCTTATGCTTTTTTAGTACTTTGGTCACACCTTGCTAATGGACACACAAAATAAATAGAGATAAAGTGCAGATGCTCACAGACACAGCTCAAAGCTCTTGAGGCTGAGTATAGTTCTTGGGGAAGGAGCTTAGCGGGGCCACTCTTGCTGCCAGCCGTGCATGCTGCCTCTATAACAGCTCACTGCAAAACAAAGGCTGAAGGCTATTTTTACTTCATAAAAGTGAAAATCTTCTTCGGATTTCTTTCAGTTAGTGAAAACAGGTACTAATGCAGGTCTTTTGTAAAAGCAAAGTAATGTAAAGTGAACTTTCAAAAAGTGAGGGATACCCATACTTGGAGTACCAATACCCTCGAAATTCCAAAAGAATACTTACTTTAGGGTCTGAGCTCTTGAACTTTAACCTTTCCACCAACTCTATCATAGCCGCCTTTAATCCGCCTGAGTCTTTGCTCTAGAAAAAAGAAAAGTCAGGGGTCATTAGACAGCATTTTGTTGCTTTCCTGAACACAAACAGCATTTCATAAGACAATGAAACAGAAAGCAATTTTTCTTGTTCTCAGCTAAGAGAACTAAACAACTAAGGAAAACGACATTTCCCCTCATCCTCTTCTCTATGGACAAAGAAGGTTGGGACATACATTGCCCAGTCACCTGAAAGAACCACTGGAATGAAAATGAAATGCAGTTAGTACAGGCTGACTCACTGCTTCATCACAGGGCTCAGCTATTCCAGTGTTCACTCAGGGCCAAGGCTCTGTAAGAGACTTCCTTCTGGGATGTCTATTTTATTACCTAGAGATTTCTATTTTGAACTTCTACACACTGAATAGAGAAGTATGCAATATTAAATATCCTTATAAAAATAAAAACAAAGAAAATGCTCTGAGATACAACTGGAAATAGTATTGCAGTGTGCTGGTTGAGTACAGAATTTTGAGTCAAACATATATGTCTGTCTGTGTCAAAAACCTGAGTACAGGTTTCACATTTGGAGTCTGTCAATAACTAGTTAATTAACCTCAGGCAAATCACTGACTTTCTCAAACCTTCTCCCCTTCTATAAAATAGGGATAATAAACAGGGTTAATATGAGGCTTAATTGAAATAGTGTTTGTAAAGGTATTATCATAGCATATCATAGTTAAGTGCTCTATAAATGTCACCTTCTACTATTATTGTTGTTATTGCATTGTAATGACTTAGATTAGCATGGTCCAAAAGAAATGTAAGCAACAAATGCAAGCCACATATGTAATTCTAAGTTTTCTAGTGGCCACAAAAAAAAGTGAAATTAATTTTAATATATTTTAATTGTTGATCATTGAAAATGATCTAAAATATGATCATTGAAACATGTAGTTTTAACATGAGGGTATTTTACATTGATCAAAATATGATCATTGAAACATGTAGTTTTAACATGAGGGTATTTTACATTTTCATACTAGGTCTTTGAAATCTAGTATGTTTTTCACACAGCCCAATTCAATTTTGACTAGCCATAGTTCAACTGCTCCAAAGCCATACACAATATAGTGACTACTATATTGGTCAGTATAGATTTAGAGCAGAGACACTAGAGCTACATTGTCTGGATTCAAGTCCCATTTCTTAGACAAATCACTTAGCCTCCCTGTGCCTTGATTGTCTTTATCTGTAATAGGAAGCTAAACATGGTAACTATTTCATAGGGTTATAATAAGATTAAATGAGATAATATATGTCAAGGTGCTTATAATAGGTATATGGTAAATACAATAGATATATGAGACATTTTTATCATTATTGTCAGTCTCTCTCTCACTGTTTTAAATTCCTCAAAAGTTAAGAATTACATCTTTTACCTCTATATCTGTGCCTACTATCAAGAAGGCATTTGAAAAAATCTGATGAAGAAAACTCGACTCGGGGTGGTAATCACACAATAGAATATATAGATGTCAAATTATAATGTACACCTGAAATTATATAACTGTATTAACCAATGTTACCCCCAATAAATTTAATTTTAAAAAAAGAAAAAATCTGCTGAACAAATGAATAAACATGAAATCTTAAGAAATAAATGTCCTAATAATAATACATATGTAGCACAATCTAAAATCACATGAATTCATTTATTTTCTAATTGTAACTCCTCTACAGGATAGGGTAGGATCATCACCCTCATTTTACCAGTAACAAAATGGAAGCATGAAGAAGTAAAATGATCACCATTTTAGGGAAGGCAGAGTAAAGAAGTACAATATAAACAAATTCTACGACTATCTGTTACTTGAAATTGGCCTCGGAATCAGTGATATTTTCCAAATTTGCAAAACTAATTTCAATTCCTCCAAAATAGGAAATATGTATTTAGTAAGACTCCATCATATAGATTAAAATAAACTAAAGGCTAAATCTTTTTTCCCTTTAATCTCCTTTCTCTTCCAAGTCTACACGGTAAAAGTCTGATATAACACATCTTCACTGGCATTCTCATTCTATGCTTCTAAATTTTAATAATTTGTATTTTTAAAAGGATGGTTTACAACTCTTCAAATATTTTCACCAATTTCAATCTTAACTTCTATGGCCTCATAGCAGACAACTGGAAAAAGAAATCTGGAGGTCACATACTAGGGAGTAGGTGAGACCCGAAGTAACTAAAAAAGGGTTAAGTTGCCAGACATAATCCTGCTTTTAGAGATGATCAGACAATAAAGCCTGTCTGGTGACATCATTCCTCTAACCTGCTTCTCATTGGCTGAACAAGCAGGTCACTTGTCCCTGGAAAGCTAGCTCCTTTTCCCCACAACCCAGCTTCCAGCGCTCATTTTAAGCTCTTCAACAAGAACCCTGATATATTATGACTTTCCCCCTGGCTCTAGAGAATAGAAAGGAATTCATGAAACTGTGTCTTAAAACATTCAGAAAGGAAACAGAATGATGAAGGAATCCTTAAGAAGCAGACAGCCTGTTTGCAGGCAGATGTGCCTTGTGTGGAGAGATAAGGGAACCCTTAGCCTTCTTTCATAAAAATACACCATGTCAGCAGAATCCTTTTTCCTTTTAACAAAGCATCAGCAGCGCTGCCTACCCATGAGAGAGACAGAGGAGAGGCACAGGGATTCTCCCTTCAAGAAATTTGCCCATCCCACCTCCTCGCCCCATTGTCTTCGAGAATTATTTTCAAAGATCAATGGGGGTCTATACTGAGCCAGCTATACTCAGTCTCTAAATGGGTGGTGAAGAAAACCTTCCCCAATGTCTTTTTTTAAGCCATAAAATAAGCAATCAGAATGGAGAGGATCCTCTGGGCAGACCTGCCCCTGACAGTTGCAGGGCTGGGCAAGAGTACGAATAGAAGACCCTGGCCCCCCAACCTACCTTTCTTTTACCACCTTAAGAGGCCTTGTATACAGAAGTTCAAACTAGTACATCCAGGTTCTGAAAACATCCCTCTCAAGCAGTGGCCCTTAGTCACCCTAGAACCTAGGAAAGCAGACATTAGGGGTGGGGTCTAATGGCTTACTCCGCCTTTGGGAGAAAGAACTAGTAAGAGGTTCTGCAGGCCTTAGAAGCAGGTTCTGGACATTTCATCAGGTAATTTTTGGGCCCTGAGTACTTGGAAAGTGGTCTAGAAGGGGATAGGCATGGACAAAGAAGGACCCTTTAAAATATGGAACATAGGGCAGGGGCACAGGGTTGTCTAGGTCGAAGATGGTATTTGACTATGAGTGTCCCCAAACCACAAGGTGGTATCATGATTATTAGTTTGCATAGGGCAGTCATCAGCCAAAAGGGAATAGGAACAAGAGATTATACCTTCATACTTCCTAAATATGGTGGAACAGAACAGCTGTCTCTGAAACCTGAGTTCTCATTGAGAAGTGGATTAGAATAATAACAAAAGGCAGGATAATTCAAACCTTTTCGACATTTGGTTCTATAAGCAGCCAGATTCTACTATGTCAGTCCTTGGTGCACGCACTGTGAGTGGTGAAGAAGTGAGTTTCTCTTGATACTGCTGTTCTCCATCTCATCCAGTGCATTCCAAGAACATGAAATTCAATGTGAGCGTTATCTTACCTCTTTCCTCCCCCAAGAGAGTATAGAATAAAAAGAGACAAGTGCTATTTTGTAACACCCACCCCTCAGTTCAATGCATCTGTGGAAATGTGGGATGTTTCACAAAAGCTAACTCCTAGGGATGAGTTATAATAAAGCCAAAGGAAAAACAAAATGGTTTACATTTAAAGCTATTCTTTACTCTCCAAAGCACTTTTGCTTTTCCATTGGCATTTCAGAATAAATCTAAAAAGCTGTATTTTCCCACTTTACAGATGAGGAAATGGCTGGTGGAAATCAAATGAAGAACTGCAAAATCACAGAGCTCATACATTCTTTCACTGGCATTTCACAATAACAAAATAACTACAAAGTAGTGTTTTCTCACTTCATAATGGAGAAAAATGGTTCTGTGGATGTCAAATAATATCCCCCAAATTACAGAGCTAGTTAATAGCAAAACCAGGATCAGAAAGATCTAAATGAAAGATTAAAATGTATACAACAGGAGAGGTTGGTATCAAGAATACACACAAAAATACATTAGCGATTCCCATAAATAAGAAAAAGACAAGCCCAAAAGAAATCCCAACAAAGGACCTGAGCATAAAAGAAATGTGAAATGGCTAATAAACACATGAAAAAATGTTTTTAAGAAAGCTCAAATTACTTAAGATCATTTTATACATCATACTGAAAAATTTTTTTGATTTGATAATATCAAGTGATGTGGAGCTTTGGGAAAATTACAGACTTTTATATGTTGCTGGTATAAGATGATAAAGTTACACTGAAATCACATGCCTAGTAAGTCCATTTCTCTCTCCTTTTGAGAAACACTAGCACATGTGTGAAGGAGGCACTCACAAAAATATTTATTGCAGCACTCTTTGTAGTTAAATACGGGAAACATCCTAAGCATACATCAATAGTGGATTAATAAACTATGGAATTAACAAAATATAGAGTATAAAATAGCAAATAAGAATGAAGTAGATCTGTTTGTACCTGAATACAAGACAAAATGTTGAATTAAAAGAAAAAAACTTGCAAAGTGATACATACTATAAATATCATTTACTTTTTAAAAAAATACACAAAACTTATTTTCTATGGGTGACACATATGTGTAAAAGACTAGAAAAGCAAAAACTGGAGGGATTGGTATCAGGGTTTGTAGTAGAAAGAGGCTTAGACTTATTTACATGTAGTCCTACTGTCTAATTAAGATTTGGTATGCAACATTTGTAGATGTACATGCAGTTGTCTAGAGAAAAAGACATTTGCTTTCCTCAGAGTCCCAAAAATGTTTAAGCTTCCTATAATTTAAAGAGAATTGCACAGAGAAAAGAGACCCAGGTTCCATTCCTAGTTCTGCTACCAACTGTTCTGTGAGCTTTGAGAAGTCATTTTATACCTCTCAGTTGTTTCTCAAACTGTAAATGAGGAAAATAGGACACATCAGAGCCTACAAATTTTCGGCAGGCAGCCTACAGAACTTTTAGGCTTTGAGAGTGAGTCCCACACACTTAATTCTTAAATTAGATGCTAATTTAAAAATCAGAAGATATAACAATAAAGATTTCTAGCTTCTTTTGAAAATCTGAAAGGTATGATTGTATTGGGCTCCCTCCCATTCCCACCTAGCAGCAACTGGCTGAAGTTGAGTAGCAGCTTCCTACTTTAGGCAAGGCAAGCTCTCTCCAGTCTGCCAGTTACCCTGGCTTGCTTCTCTCATTTACATTACCTTTCTGGTCCCTGTAGACATTTGAAGTTGCTATCTCTGGAAGCAACTCTCTCTGAAAGTGTCTGTTTACCTCTAAGGGTCCTTGTATTTCAACACCAAGAAAGTTAAAGTATCTTTCTTCATAGAGGTTCACAATATCTCATTGACACATTAACTCCAAAGTATAGGAATAATACAGTTCATTCTGATGTAAACATACTTTGCAAAATGGACAAGGGTTAAAAACAAAGGTGGAATGTGGAAGGTGAAAATGGCATCACAAGAACTATTTCTTTACAACCAGTCTCTGTACTTTTGTCCGAGTAAGTTTAGTCTAATGCTAATAACCAATGTGCACCAAAAGAAAAGTCCTGTGTCAGTAGAAATGTAAATATATGTCACTTAAATATTCTCAACTTGCTCCTAAGTATTGAATTCTATATTACAAAGAATCAGAAGATGCTGAGTTCAGAACTATTGGCTGTCTATTTTATTTTTTTCCTGTCCCACTGGCCTTGTTTTGGTACCATGCTTTAAAAAAACTCAACTCAACTTTCTGTCATTTTTACAAACAGGTTTGTTTGGAAAAAACAATGGAAACAGTGGAAAGGGAGTGGAAGATAGACTGGATAGAAATCCTCCTAAGGAATCAAATCAGAAAGCAAAGCCTTATCAAAAGGATAGAGAACTAAATTTTAGTATCCCCATGCCATGTACAAAAATTCTTTACCACTTTTTTCACATTATTTGATATTCCAACTTAAATCCACTAATGTTAGGCAACTATCTTTATATAGTTGCTCAGATCCAAAATCATTTTTGGGCCCAAGAAAACCCATCACCAAGTCTTTTTAGACCTAACTCTAAAACATATGCCATATCCAACTACTCTTCACCATCTCCACTACTTCCTAATCCAAGCAACATTACTGTTTCCACTCCTGCTACCCTACAGGCCATTCTCTATGAAGAAATCAGAGTGAAATTTTAAGAACATAAATTACTTATTCGCTTACGTAAAGTCTATGGCTACTCAAAATAAAATCCAAAATCCTTATTATGGCCTACTTGGTAATCTGACCTTATCTATTACTCTTTCACCCTCCCATTCCAGCCATCCTTTTTATCCCTCAGTAAGTTTGTTTCATCTCAGAGCCTCTATATTCACTATTCTGTCCACCTGGACCACGATGCCCCCCGATCTTGCCATCACTGGCTCTAACTATATTCAGGTCACTTCCTCAAAAAAGTCCTTTCAGATTCTTAAACAGCCTCCCTCATTCCCCCATCCCAGTCACTCTCTTTCTCTGTAATCTAGACTGTTATTTGTAGTACTTATCATTATTTGAAATATTACTCACTTTTTGACTTGCTTATGCCTGTTTTGCTCATACAATGAGACTAGAGACTTAGAATTGTTTATTGTTAAATTCCCTACTGCCCAAAATACTGATTGAACAAATAGATCAAAGTAAAAAAATACTAACTTAAAACAATATATAAAAATATTTTATATATTTAATATTTACAATATTTATTTAATAAAAAAATTTATATATTTCTCTACCTCAAAGAATTGTGGTAAAAATTTAATGAGATAATATAAAGTTTATAGTACAGAATCTGGCCTATAAGTTCTCAATAAATTTTAGTTATCATTGTTATTATTATTATTAACTGAATAACAATATATTGAATGAATGACTACTAAGTATCAAATACTGAGCTAAAGAAGTCCTGAATGGAAAAAAATGAACAAAACAATGTGTTACTAATCAAAATACTATGTAAAATATACAGGAAGAAAACCTCAGGTAAAAAGGAAAGAATAGTTTTAGAATATTCAGAAAATACGTATCAATTAAATATGTTCATACAGATAGTAAACATCAGGAGAGTGTGTGTACAACTTTGACAGGTTAAACATAAGTGGGGAAAATTAAGTAAGAATAGAGGCAAAATGGGATGGTGGAAAGAACATGTACTTTGGAGTCAGACCTAACCCTTCCTCTTATTAGATATGGTGACCTTCTGCAAAGTGCAACCCCTCTGAGTATCAGTTTCTTCATCTGAGAATCATAATACATAGCTTATTGTGAAAGTTGTATTGAGATCAAATGAAAAACATGAATGAAAAGCACCTGATCTAAAACCACTCAATAACTATTACTATTACTATTCCTATCTCTGTAAAGAACCTCAAAATTCAACAGCAGACAAGAGTTCCTAGATTCTTAGTTTTATAACCTCAGTTGAAGGTTAGCATTTTCATTTTTCATACACATGAAGTCAGAGTCTACCACTTGACACAAGTTGTATGCAGCCAGGGTTCACAGAGACCTAAAGTACAGAAGGGAGAACAGCAGGGATGCCTATTAACATCTCTTTCCATGACTGCCTACTGGAAAGAAAATGGAGGCTCTTTTCTAACCAAAAAGTAAAGAGTAGATTGCCCTGCATCCCTTCTGCTTCTATAAAAACTTCCCACAGTTCAGAATGTAAAACAGAATCTAAAGAGGACAACAAGCAAGACTTATGAACCTAAAATTAGACCTACCAGCTGTGTTTTGGTTAGCTAGTACATAAGGCACCAGCAGGACACTGAAATATACAGGAGCTTCTCTGAAGACAAGTTTTTCACCAGCCTATCTACCCACCAGAATAGAGCAGGCAGAAGGAGCAGAAGGAGAGGGGGCTGAATAGTTTTCACCCAAAGAAACTTGGTATCCAGAACTTCTACTGCTGCCAGACTAACTGGTCTGGCATTGAACTCAGAATAGAACCTCAGATGGCTCTATAACAGTAATAAGAATAAGAGCTAATTGCTGAATGCTTATTATATCCCAGGCATTGTGCTAAGCTCTTCACATGTATGATCTTGTTTGTTCCTCACTACAATCCAATGAGGAGAAACAATTATTATACTCATGTTACAGATGAGGAAACCAAGACTCAAAAGAGGCTGAGTGAATTATCCAACATGACACAGCCAATAAGTAACAGAGCCAGGACTCAAATCCATAGATTGCAAAGACTTTGCAAGACTGCTTGGTCTTTCATATTCATTTTCCCATTTTTCCTTAGTAACAGACCTCAGTTTTAGCTAGATACACTGTAGTCTGGGGGAAAACAACTATTTCCCAGCCTTCCTTGCAACTAGATGAGGCAACCATACTGAATTCTGGCCAAAGAAGCACAAGTAGCAATGTGTGCAACTTCTAGAGGATTCTCTCAAAATAGAGGTATGTGCCCTTCTTCACTTTCCTATGCCTGTTGTTTTGGACTCAAATGTGCTTGCTAGTCCTCCAGCAGTCCATGACTAGGATTACACCCTAAAGATGACAGAGTGGAGCTGAAAAGAACCTAGATTCTTGATAACATCATGATTCTTCCGTATCAGCCTTAGGCTGACTACATCCACACTTCTTTCACACAAGAGAGAAATAAATACTATCTTGTTTTGATTAGCTGTTACTTTCGATTTTTCTAAATTATTTCATTATTTTAGATGCAGTTGAACTTAATGTAATCATTGATATACTAAATCACTATGCAAATTGTCTCAAGTTCTTCATTGATGCCCTGAAACTAGATGAGACTATTATACTTCATATCATAAATTTAACAATTTTTTCATGTATGTCTACTAACCAACAGGCACTGTGCTAGGTGTTGGAAATACAAAGATGAATAATAGCATTCAGTCCTGACTCTAGTAGATTTTATAATCCACTCAAGATACAGACATATAAAGAAATAACATTGGTAGTATACTGTATTTAGTGCTATAATAACTGTGCACAGCTGCTGCTTTGGGAACACAGAGGAGGGTTACCTAACAGTCTGTATCTACCTGGTAAAATCCTGTCCATCTTTGAAAGCTCACCTCGAACACCACCTCCTCCAAATCTTGCTTGTACTTTTCTTCTAACACACACACAAAAGCACGAGAAAAGATTATCTTTCCTATTAGACTATAAGCTTCCTGGTGTCAGGAACCATTCTTTATTCTTCTCAATAGGTCATACAGCTCACCATAAGTACTCCAAAATTATTCAGAGAAATATAATTAACTTAAAATAGCAGTCTTTGACACTAAAGCAAACTATATGCTATAGTTTGAAGATTAATAATAAATGTTTTCTCTAATATCCTATTTAAGTTAAAAGCAGATTACTCTGCTATTTGATCAAAAACTAGCTAAACGCATCTGAAAGTGTTTCATAAATATTCAACAAGAATAATCTAGCACATTATAATGTACACCAGAGTCACTGCCTATATGGTTATTTGCCATAAATTATGGATTGAGCCTTTCAGTATATTTGGAGGATTTTGTCTGCTTGTTTTTTCATTTATTCATTTTCAACATATGAGAATTACAGCAATTTTGATTTTTACCCCGATACCATGTTGGCTTGATCCCTATTAGTCACACACACACGCGCACATGCACACACACACACACGACTTAAGTCTCCTAGGGCCAGAGTTCTGTTTTTCATCCCACTCTCATCTTTATCCCACATATCCAGACTAAAGTTTTTGTTCTATCCATTCTCTGTCTATAGTTTGTCCCCTCTTCCAAGCATCCTTTCTGCCACACAATGAGTGTAGCCCTTGGCTCTGGATATTAAAACAACCAACGGGAACAAAAGCATGAAACTGAGCTGGTCATTTCAGACTGAAGGGTAACTTTACATGAAAGCACACTGAGTACTGACATAGATGAATCTCTGACTTCTCAGTCTTAGGTCAGATGCAAAGAAAGAGAAAATGCTGGTATACCAATGGACAGGCAGGGCAAATTCCATGTTGTGGGTTATGGTTAAGAAAAGCTGGTGACACAGGCATATAGTCCTTTATCCTCAGAGGGGTAAGTCTACTGCATCACCAACCTTATAGTTAAAAGTAATGTCTAATAGTATAAAATGCCTATGAACCCATTCTATTTTAAATGAAAGGTCAGGGAAGAGAAAAAGAGGGCACTGGATTCTTGGAGAGAGGGACCAAGGAAAGTTTGGACCTTTATTCTCAAGTAAGCTATTAAGCTATTAAGATCCCTGGCTGAGCTCTGCCACTTTCCAACTATATGACCCCAGATCAACTATTTGATCTCCTATGCCTCAGTTTCCCTCTTTTATAAAATAGAGATAATAATAAAATGTACACCTAGAGTTGTCATGCGTATCAAATAAGTTAATATGTACAAAGTCTTTAAAACAAAGACTGGCACATAGTATTACGTGAGTGCTAGCTACTAACACTATTAAGCATTTTTCAAGAATCAGGCTGTACTCAAAAGTTGACCAGTGAGTAAAGGAAGGTAAGGAGAGATTTCTCAGGCTAGTGCATGAAACGTTCCATGATCATTGTTCATGGGACACCACATAAAAGATAGTCAGAGATAGAAATGCCAGAGAACTTCCCGTTCTGTCTACCAGATCCCAGGTCTCCCAGATATCAACAGTAATAAGTCACCTTGATAGTATGTATCCTTATGTCTGTGGTTTTCCTCCCTTGAACCAGTAACTCTAATCATGAGATGAGCACAACACAAATCCCAATAGAAGAAAATTTTACAAAATATACTTAACCATCCCCAGAGATTTGATTTAATTGGCTGAGGTAGGCCAATCACAGATATTTTCTAAAGAATCTCCCTCCACGGGTAATTTTAAAATGTGGTGCCAATGTGACACACTATTTACTTTGCTGACCTCACTTCCTACTCCTCTTTCACTCCACTCTACTCCATGACCTTTTTGCTATCCTTCAACATTCCAAGTTCACCTCTACCTTAAAGCCTGTGCAGTCACCATTCTTTCTGCCTTAACCACTCTTCTCCCAGACTTTCTCTTAATTCTTAAGTTATCAAGTACAATTTTCATAATGAAGATTGCAAAAAGAGTTCACCCCCTTAATAGGACACAATTAGATGGTTTTTCCTCTCCACTTAACCCCCACAGAAGCCCTTCAGGGCTTTCTTTGGAGAATCTCCATCACCATGAACGTTGAATCCTCCGAAAAACTGAGCTGTTGTAAAAGTGATTCCCATACTCATATTTCCTCCATAGAGTAGTATGTGCTTACAGCACATTATAATTGCTATAATTGTTATTTTTCTCATCTCAAAAGCCAATTAATCCCTTTCTGAGGATCTGTACAAATCTAACCAATTGTCTCTGCTATGAATCATTGGACTTCGCGCAAAGAGCACTAAACTAGGTAACACAAAAGGAGGGTTTCTAGATCTTTGCAAGATCTAGAAGCCATTTCCTTTATCTTAATCTTATAGCTTTTGTCTTATTCTATACTAACAAATAACACTAACTGAACCACTGTGTAGAAAATGCTTTATGGTTTTATTAGAAGATGCCCCAATTCTTTTGGACAAGAATAAAAAATATAACTTGGTACCTTACAATAGACCTTCAACCTTTTACCTCCCTACCAGAGCTGCTGCTTATGAGCTGGTTAAAGAGCTAGAGCAACTGACCACTAGATACAGCTGTGGCATACCTCCACCTTTCTCTGGAGTCACAGCTGTTTTGAGCACATGCCCTTATCTTCCCAACCACCCTGCTACTAGTGCCCTTTATCAGCTCCCCACTGTAGTTGTTCTCAATGTCACGTAACATTTTTCTACCCAAATTTCCATCTTAAAAGCACACTCAAGGTCAAGGAGTATGGCTTCAAAATCTTTGGGTCTTCCATAACAAAACCATGTTAAGAACTCCACAGATGCTCCTAAGTAGCTATTGAATTCTGCCAACCACTCTTTCTTGGACATTTTATAAGACTCCACCTTTTCTTCAGGTGATCATAGAGTGAACTAGATAAGGACGTGAACCATTAGTGGACAATGAAATCAATTTAACAAGAGAATTCCAATTTTCTTAACAGAATAAAATAGAACACATCATATGCAGTAATGTAAACAGTGTTCTAGTTGAGCTATTTAAAGGTATATCTCTGTGTGTATGTGTGTAAATGAGGTCATGATATTAAATATATTTCCTGTACTGTAGGTTATGTATCAAATAATTTTCTAAACTACTAGTCTAGAGTTCTGAGTATATCTAATTGCACTGTACTGTTCAACAAAAAGATTCATTAAATGCAACTATGAATACAAATTCCTTTGATGACATAAGAATTTTCATATGAATAAATCAACCTTTGTCAGATCCACTGACCTATTTTCAGGGCCAGAAATTATGTTCTGTAAGAGAAACCTGCATATCTGAGAAGTTATGGCCCACAGGAGAGGTCATAATTTGGGCTAAGTAACTATATTTATAGGATAAAGCTAGAACACAGGCTCAATTCAAATTTGGACCCACAAAATCCTTTGGAGACCAAACCTTCTGGAGCCAAAGTAGAAACAGAGCACAGGAAGAAAACTTCAAAAGTCACTTTAGTTACCAAGGGTTAACACTGTCCTTTCAAAGTGTTCACCTTAGTTGTTTTGGCCTAGCCTTCAGGTTGCCTCTGCCCCGATCACCTCTTGCTGTACAGTCACCCTGGCTCTGAAGTTTGCTTTAAGCAAATTCTGAAGTTTGCTTTAAGCGTCAGCAGCCCTTGGCAACAATTTCGCCTTCTATCAGCAATATTGGCCACTCAAAAACATTGTACAAACTGACCTCTAAACTTGTATGTTTAATTAGATTCCTCATAGTAATATAATAACAACAACAGCTAATATTTATTGAACACTCACAATGTCTTTAGGATTGTTAAGCATCTTTTCACAAACTAAGTCATTTATTCTCACAAAAATCCTATCTTATTTTATTTCTTAACTTTACACCCATTTTTAGAAATATACAAACAAGGCCAAACTGTTACATAAGTTAGCCAAGGTCAAAAAGCAAGTAGCAGAGCTAGGATACTTCCTGGCCCTCTCTAATCCCACATTGTGTTTTATTTTTTCTTTAAAACACTTACTACATGTTGATTTGCTAATTTGTTCTTTTCTCTTTCCTTCTAATACAATGCAAGTACCAGTAAAAGGACTTTTTCTATTTTTCTTACTGCTATATCCGCAGTGCTTAGAAAGCACCAGTCCTTGAAGTACTTGAAGAATGAACCAATGAACACAGTATAACAAAGATGCTCTTCTCTCATCATCATCACACTTTTAATATTCCAAGATACTTACTTTCTTGCTAATAAGCAAATGTACATTGCCATGGAAACATCTGAAACCAGAGGTGAACTGAAAGTAATTAAAGCTACAACCAAGCTCTGACCAAGCTCAAATCTTTAATGGATCACAATGATCAGCCTCTCATCCTAGCTGCCTAACAGAACAAATGGCATGCCCTTTCTGAAAGGGAAAAAATATTGCTCTAGTGTCTACAGTTCTTTTACACGCAATGTCTATTTCTGGATGAAAGATTAATGATATTAAAAAAAATCACAAACCTATGGTAACAGAAAACATGTTCACACAGAGGTATTCTAATAAATCAACGGTACAGAATAAAAGAGCTAAGAAACACATTCATAAATGTATGGGCACTTAATATATGACAGGTGGCACAGCAGATGTGTGAAGAAAGGATAGGCTTTTCAATAAAAGCTGCCAGAGCAACTGACTGTATGGGGGGAAATGAAATTGAACCCCTATCGCCACTACACAAAAATCAATACTAAGTGGAACAAGACAAGAAAAGATCCAACAATAAAGGAAATTACTGATAAATTCTACCACATTAAAATGAAGAACTTCAATGCACGATTTTTTAAAAAGCAAAGAAAAAGAGAAAACAATAGATGAAGATAATTGCAACTCGTATAAACCACTAAGAAGTCAGGACAAATATACATATATACACACACATACATATGTATGTATATGCATGTGTGTGTGTGTGTGTACACACACACACACACACACACACACACACACGCACATATGTATGTTACTATTAGTTCATCAGAAAAAGATAGACAATCCAATAGAAAAGTGAGCAAAAGACCTGAATGGACACATCAAAAGAAGAAAAACAAAAGATATTCAAAGTCATCAGTAACTAGAGGAAAGCAAATTTAAATCAAAAGAAGATACTATTACATATCCAAAAGATCGACAAAAATTAAAAATTCTGTAATGGAAAGTGTTGGTGAAGATACATATCAACAAGAACTCTCAAACACTTCATGGCAATGCAAATTGGTACAGCCACTTTGGAAAAACATTTGGCAATGTCTAGTACTATTAAAGAGGTGCACAGTCTATGACCCAACAATCGCACTCCTAGGTTTATATGCCATTTAAATATATGCAGATGTGCACCTGGCAACATGAACAAGAAAGAATGTTTATACCAGCATTGTTTATGATAGCCAAAAGCTCCAGAATCTGGAAATCAAATGTTCATTACTGACAGAACCAGTAATTTTTGGTATACTCATAAAATGGAATTCTATACACCAATGAAAATGAACAAACCACCACCATCCACCAGATGAATCTCACAAACACATTGAAAAAATGAAGCAAAACCTCAAATAATACGTGATAACATGATACCAACTGTGTCAAGTGTTTAGGAATGCAGAGGCATGTGGTAAAAGCATAAAGATAATCAAGAAAAACATCATTGTAAGTCAGGATAATGGTTACTTATGAGAAAGGAACATGGTTATAATTGGAAAAGGCATGGGCCTTCAATACTACTACTAATATTCTACTTCTTAACCTGAGAAGAGGTTACATCAGTAGTTACTTCATAATTGTTAGACTGTGCATATGTTTTTACACACTTTGAGTGTGTATTTTACAATAAAAAAGGAAAAATCTTAATACAGAGGATTTTCATGATCAAAGTATTTGTTATCCCGGTGCCAACAATTACAAGGTTACTTAGGGAAACAAAAGTTGTCATGACATTTACTAATGAACTGATCAGTTAATGAACCTGATCACTCAAAATTTCCCTCCCTCCTTAACTCCAGCAGTCTCTCCCACTGATTGTAAACATCTGCAACATAAATAAAAGGCAAATCATTTGCAAATTCATTCATTCAACTAATATTTATTAATGTCTATTATTTTCCAAACACTTGTGGGAGACCAACAAGGCTCTAGATAAAGTCCTGGCCTTCTTACAAAAGATGAAGGATGTGGGAACCCCCACTACCTCTACCTTCTCATCCTCCCTTCTAAACAAGTATCAAAGATGAAGAACCTAAAAGGAAGTCAAGGCATACATGAAGTTGTTACCAAAACCCCAACTTTAGGTAATTTTACACTACAGAGAAACCACCTGACTGGATTCATTTGGCAAAATCAGTTTGGCTACGTTTTCAAGTAGCCAAAGAGATTGTCTTATCAAGAGGCCAAAGTCAAAGCACTAGTCTCAATAATGGTGATGCTGCAGGAATTGGCTTAGGTAGGGTCAAAACTCCCAAGGAATGCTTTCCCTGGTATCTAGAGACCAGAGGCTTTCAATTTCCCAGAAACTGTATTTTGAATATTTCTACATGTATTTTTCTCGCTTCCGATTCCAGAACTTCGATCTGATTCTCTAAGGAGTTCAACCAAAAGGGTGAATAAGCACTGCTTCCAAAGAGCTGAGTATACTAACTTTTTAGGGACATGACGAAAGTGAATGTGGTCATAACTACGCCACCTGAGTTGAAACCCAGGTCTATGCTCTAAATTCATTATACTTACTCTTAGTTCTTCGAAGGCTTCGTCTAGAGTGGAGAGTTGGTGGCCCTGGTGAGCCCCAATGACTGGACACAGGACACAGATGAGCTGCTTATCTTCCTGGCAATAGGTGCTCAAATCGAGCCCATGGTCCGGACACTTCCTCTTGGCCACTCTCTCCGCTTCCATTTCTATTTCTGGGTCAAATTCACTTTCTGCCTCAGTTTCTCCCTCGGCCTCGGATTCTCCATCTTCGTGGTTGTCTTCCTCTGCCTCGCTCTCTTGTTCATCCTCCATTTCTTCCTCACTGTCTTCTTCACTCTCTTCATCGCTCTCATCCTCACTCTCTTCCTCCGTCTCGCTCGCTTCTTCGGACTCACTGCCTTCCTCAGACTCGCTTTCCTCCCCCATCTCGACTTCTACGTCCCTCTCATTCTCCACCTTGGCCTCCACGTCTCCCTTCCCCTCGCCCTCCTGGGGGGCTCCTGAGGTCCAGGCCTGGGCGGAGCCGTGGACGTACTCGGCCAAGTGGTGCCCTGGGAATTTCTGCCTGTGCGCCTCTGCGTGGCGGTGGCAGTAGCAGAAGCCGCATTCTCGGCACACTTCTTCAGCCCCTGGAGCCTCGTCGGGCTCGCACTCGTCACACGTGCCGTCGTGCGGCAGTTCCTCGAAGGCCGCGCCCACTCCAGAGGCCATGTGGGTGCAGTGACGAGGCCCAAGCGTCAGGACTTCGGTGCTCGCTGTCTGGCCTTCGCGCGGCCTCCACCCGTCCTCCTCGCCACCCGGTCCTCTCCCGGGGAGTCGCGCCCGCGTGGGCCGCGCGGTGTCTCAGAGCGGCCTTGGGGATGCAGCGCTACTGCCGCCTGCACTAGACAGCCCCGGCTCGAATGACGAGCAGAAGACCTTCCCGCCCGCTCCGCCGCTCGGCGCCCGCTGCGCTTCCTCGGGCGGCCGGGGCACTTCCGGCGCGGCGACCCGGCGCCCCCGTCGGCCCCCGCGCCGCGCTGCCCGCCCGGCCTCTCGCTACGCCGGCGAGATCGCGGCGCCGCGGCCCCCGCGCCGCCCCGGTTCCACTTTTCCTTTGCCAGTCAGGCGGCCTCCTTTCACTTCCTGAGTCATTTAAAGTGGCAATGGCCCTTTTCTGCCTTTCCCGTGGGTGCTCCGCATCGCTGGAAGGAGGGGGAGGATGGATAAGGCCTCCCGCTCACTCCTGCGGTGGGAATTGGGCCCCGCCTTCCCCACGCCCTCTTCTGTAGGTGTCCACCTGACTTTTCAGGGCCACTAAGCAGGTGTACGTGTGTATTTCAGTCTCCTATTTGTCGCCTGTCTTTCCAGGCCCCCTTGTTGCGTGCTCTGCAAGGTGCCAGGGCAGAGTACTGTTTACCAGACTGAACATGACCACTTGGGGATTTCCAGAGGACCCCAGAAAGGTTGTGTTTGTTCTCCTGGACTCGGAGAATCTCAAAGTCAGGCTGAGCAAACTAACATTTTCGATCCAAAGTGATAGTATATTTCGTCTAATTTGCAAAGTCTGTTTTTGCATTCCTGCCTCCTAGGAGCTCAGAACCTATGTGGTGGCCACCTTTGCACCTTTTTCTGAGAGCTTGCCTTGGGTTTGGCTGAGATGTCAGGTGAGGTAGATGGAGAGAGACAGTATCGAATGAGAGTTTCAGTGTGCATTCATTTTTTCCTTTATGTAAGAAGACCGTCTAGATTCAGATTGGTTCCAAAGAATGGAACGGAACTATTATTTATTAACCAACATTAAAGTGCCAAGAATGAAGCTGTATCTTTTTTGTGGCTCTTTACAAGCCGGTTTTGGAAGATCCACTGCCTGTGGGGGTTCCAAATCCTAATGCCACAACTTGTTGGCTTTGTAAACATGGAGAAGTTAATCATTCTGTTTCCCACTTAAAAAAAAAAAAAAACATATGTAAAGTGGAAATAATGGTGATACCTACCTCATGGGGCTGTTTTGTGGATGAAATGTAAAGGTGCCTACATTTTAGATGTATTCACTACCTTCTAACTGCTATTATTGGCACAAATTACATTTAATGCACATAATGACCTTTTGAAAGATATTTTAAACATTTTTAGCACATTGGGCATGGGGGGGGGCTGGTAGTGTAAGCAACCCCCACCACTACCCCATATCTTTGTCTCTCCAGGGAAGAGTTTTTGTTTTGTATTTGGGAGAGGAAAAGGGCATTTTGACCTAGTTGACAGGAGAGGCTGAAGTATGGTTGAGAAGAATGGAGGGGGATAAGAATGGTGTCTGCTTTCCATTGACTCCTTTGAATAATTTTGAGCTAGAATTTCCAGGTGAACTTCACAAAAATGCCAGGGGGTGGTGTGGGATAAAAATCATTTAAAATAATTTTTAATATCTCCACATATGTATGCTTACTCTCTGTACAGCTTTTGTCAGAGATTTAGTTTTTAGAAATCTTTTTTTCTTTAACCTCAGAATAATTCTATAGAATATTGAAAGAAGAGTCAGGTTTGTTTTGTTTCAATTACATACACATTTTTTTTTCTCTAGTTCATTTCTCTGGAAATTATTCCTATGTCTGCATTTGAAACAAGAATTGATGCATCATTCTTAAAAAAAAAATTCAACAAATGTCAACTCAAACATCAACATTAATATAGCTAGGTATTCCAATTTATACCTCCCCAGGCTTAAAAGGAAATAGCTTTCATGAATATAATGTTATCATATTTAGAATATATTTTTTCAACAAAAATAAATTTCGAATGTCTTGAATATTTGTGTCCAAAGTCTTTGGTGGGGAGAAAGAGAGGGGTGTCTTTTGTTGTTATTGTTATTATTATTTGTTCTTAATTTTACTGACAGAAATTTAAATTATCGTGAGGTGCAAATCAGTATCTTACATTTCACAATGCTTTTTTGAGTACTCTGGTGAGAGGGTCTTAGTGGCAGAAATTGATGGAACTTTTAAAAAGGGACTTCATAGGTATGAGGAATGACAGACTCAATGAGACAGAACTTCTGTACCCCCTCTGCACTGAAATCAGAACAGTCTGATTCCCCAGGAATTGGAATCTTTGGGAGCACCCAAAGATTAAAAAAAACTTGTTATATTACTCCATTATTGCATAGAAACTTGCCTCAAAACAGCAGTTTAAGACAATAAACATTTATTATGTCACCCTTTCTATGAGCCAAGAATATGGGACTGGTTTATCTGGGTGGTCTCATTCAGGGTCTCTTAAAAGATTTCAGTGAAGATGTTAGCTGGGGCTATAGTCACTTGAATGTTTGACTTATAGGATTTACTTTGAAAATGGCTCACTCACATGGCTGTTGGCAAGAAGACTCATCATTTTCTGTTGGGCTGCTTGAGTGTCCTCATGACATGGCAGTTGAATTATTCCAAAGTCAAGTGATCCAAAAGAGAGCAAGGTAGAAATGCAATGCCTTCAGGACCCAGGCACAGAAGTCACACATCATCATTTCCAAAATAGCCTATTAGTTACAAAAATCAGCTCTATTCATTGTGGGAGAGGACTACACAAGGGTATGAATACCAAAAGGTAGGGATCTTTGGGGCCATCTTTGAGGCTGGCTACTATATTCTGTCCTTTGGCCCCCAGTGATTCATGGCTCTCTCAAATGCAAAGTGCATTCTCTTCCTTCCAAGAGCCTCAAAGTCTCAATCTATTTCATCATCAACTTAAAGTCCAGAATCTTATCTAAATCAGGTCCAGGAGTGAATGAGGCTCCTAGGTATAGTATTTTAAATGCAACTCCGCAAGTACAGTTAGTTCCTCTTCATATGAATACTTTCCCCGACCCCACACTCCCAACATACAACGGTGGGACAGGCTTAAGATAACTGCTACAAATTCTCCTGTTTAAAAAGGAGAAAAGACAGGAGGCACAGAGGAGTCGTTGGTCCATGGCAATCCTGAATTTCAGTTGGACACATGTTAGCAGTTCCTGGATTAGGGCTTAATCCTCCTTCTGCCTGGGAATGATTCTCCATAGCTTTTGACATCACCCTTTAAGCTCTTGATTCCACATTCTGAGTTATCCTTCTTTTTCTATGGAAAGTAGCCCATGTTTAGGTTAAATTCTACTTAATTCTGACAGTAGAATATAGTCTATAGGCCTCTTTTCATTTTGTACAGTCTTTGTCTTATTTAGTTCATGCTGGCAGTGTTTTTGCCAGTATAATTAAAGTGTTGTGAGTCTCCTATCAATCGAATTGGGGCACCAATTAGATCATACCCACGAATCTCCTCAAGATAAGCCCTTCCCTTCTCTGTAGAGTCCCTCTACTGAAATTGCCAAAGTACAATATTAATAAGCTTCTTTAAGCCCTATTATTTAAATGATTCTCTGAATCACCGTTGTAAATCTTTCTGAGGTATGAACAAAGGATTTTACAGCCACACTCTCAGCTTTATTATTTGATGATGTTTTTCTTACAGCGTCTTAAAGTTTTTTTTTTTTTAATAGAAACCATTTCTTCATTTTAGCATTATTTATCATTTATCAAAGAAGAGAGGAATTTTCAAATCTAGCAAGTTCTGGATTCTTTTTTTAAAGCCCTCGAAATCATCTCTTTCTTCTCACATTTTGAAATAATCAGGAAGACGGCATCAGTCAGTACCTTCAACACTCTCTACCTGGCAATGTACTTAGCTAGAACACCAATAAATTAGGTGCATTTTTTACTTTACACATTACTGCAGGTGACAGCGTTGCTAAACTTCTTGCTACTACATAACAAGGACCCTTTTCCTTCAGTTCCCAATAACGTTTTTCTCATTTTTCCTTAAGCCTTCATCTACAAACCTTCTCAAAAGCTATCAGGATTCTTCCAACAGTTTCTTCAAGACGCTTTAGGCTTTCACTAACGTTCTCCTCCAAGTCCATTCTGCTTCTCCCTCTGCCCAGCTCCAGAGTCACTTCAACGTTTTAGGCTTTTATTATGGAAGCACCTAACTCTTCATAGTAAAATATGTATTAGTTATCTACTAATGAATAATAAATTACCTCCAAACTTTGAATCCTCTTGGAGACTGACAATCTTGACATTGACATTGTCTTCTCATTGTGGTTAGCAACAGCTACAAGACATCTCCAAGATGTTAAGCAGGCAGGAGATGTGGAGGACAGGGCAGTTTACATTTGTGACTGTTTTGCAATTTCATGTGGGACTTTGAGAAATACATGGTGTATTCCTTAAACAAACTGGTATCTGCTAATTATGTGGATGATGGCTAACTCTTCCTAGTAACCTTACCTGTCTTTTCCTTCCAACTGTGAAATTAATTTCTGTTCCAAAGAGATAAACTGGGTTTAGTAAGAGTCATAATAAAGAACATTTAATTTCAGCAAAACCTTGAGAAGATGAGAAGAGAACATGGTGGAATTTCTAAGTCCACTGCTTTGGGGAAGGTATTTGCACCCCCTCAGCAGGTCCCATTCTTAGGTAATTACACTATCATTTCAGTGACTGATTTCATTTCCCCTGCTCCAAGCCTCTGAGATCACCTACAGCTCATCTCAAGCTGCTATCATATTAGCCAATATCTTATCCTATTAAAGCCAGTGCAGTAAAATATGAGATCCCCCAGCTGATTCCAAGTCTGCCAAAATATAAAGAATTAAGTCTTTATGGCTGAGCATGACTCTTTTTGTCCTCAGAAGCATACTGGAGATGGATACCAAAATGATTTTTTGGCCCAACACCCTCTGAATATTTACATTTCATCCAGTTCTTACAAGTGAACAGTTCACTGCTTGTTAATATTATAATGCTCTAAACACCCTACCCCTTAAAAAATAGGTATATGTAAAGATAACCACAGATAAGTTCTGATCAAAACATATTAATTTCAGTTCATTCATTTAGTATGTTACTTGCTAAATGATGTTAAATAATTCCTGTAACCAACATAAATAATAAAAATACCGTATTTTCATAACCACCATTTTATTCACCCCCCAAATTCAAAAGATTTCATTGATATTTGTTTCCGTTTTCTTTAGATATTTTGCCTCCATTTTAATAGTGCAGAAACTAAATGCCAAGAGAGTTATGTAAAAGAATATCCAGTCAATTTGAGTTAATCTCTGACTTCCTCTCTGCTCTTCAAACCAAGCTCCTAATCCCTGGGTGATGCTAATTCCTTTTGGCAAATGAAGTTTTTCAAACTTCTCTCCTTGTAAATGCTTTCTTAGAGGTGGTCTTGGCTTTTATCTGAGTGAGCTATAGGAATTAAAGGCAGACACTTAACCTTCTGTAAAATCAGTACTCTTTGGGAATAAGATAAATCCCCAAATTTGTCTTCTATTACTACAGTTGGAAAAGCGGGTCACCTATGGACAGGAACTAATTAAAGACTGTGTTTCCGCGGTTAGTGCACTGCCCTTGTAAAGCAGGGATTATGAGGGAAAATCTCCCTGAGGCTTGTTCTCTCCATTTATTTATTTATCTTGGAACTTAGGTGCAGATAGGCTAGTTAATCATACTGCTGTGATCATAACCTATCTTTAGTTCGTGCAAGGCGGCTTTCTTATTTTATTTTGATTTAACTTTATTTTACTTTTCCTTTATCGCCAAACCCCACTCCCATTTCCCCAGCTTCTTTCCACAGAAACACTAATGTGTTTGTTAAATGTCCTTGAATATATACGTATCTTTAAAAAGTATCTTATTCTTTCTTTATGTATGTGTTAAACTTTTCATAAATATGACAATCAAAAATGCTTTTTGTTTCTTACATTTCTTTTTATTCTGTGCTGTGATTGTTTAAACTTTGGATATCTGAACCTTGACATTTGGTATTATCTGAATTTCTAATTTTTGTCAATATAGTGCTTGTAAAGTGATAACTTTTTGTGGTATTGTAGTTGCATTTTTGGGGTTACTAATAAGGACCAATAGCTCTTTATACTCCTGTTATGTGATGTCAAATGACAAAACTAAAACAACTTAGTAAAGAATTTTATGTTCTTTATTTGAAACAAAATAATCCATGGATTGGGGAAGTACAGTGCTTCACAAGCAGTAGAGCACACTTCTCAAGAGATTTTGGGCAAGAATGAGTTTTACAGAAAGTTACAAGCAGCAATGGGAAAACATGGGCATGTTTGGGCTGGGGTCGAGTATCTGACCTTATCTAGGAAAATCAGGGAACAAGGAAATAAGTATAGAGCCCAGCACTGGCTTGGCGCTTGGGGACTGGCTGAATGAATAAACTTTGTTTCTGGTCAAGCAGAGCGTTTACAGGAACACCAAAGTTCAGTTTGCTGATAAGGCAGCCTGGCAGGAATGGCTCCATTTGAGGCCTAGAAAATTTTTTCAACAGTGAATAGCCTATTTTTAGCTTTTGCTTCTCTTTGATTGCATTCTCTGCCATTTTCTTCTCATTTTGCAGGATTTTCTTGTACTTTCCAAATAGCTATCCTGGTCAGTTTTAGACATTGCAAATATCCCGATCTGTTATCTGTCCATTAGCATTGTCTAGGGTTGTGTCTTTTTTGAATAGAAATCTTATGTTTTGATGTAGTCAAATCCATCCTGTTTAAGAATTCCTGCTCTACTCCAAGTATAAATATATACTCCAAAATCTTTTTTCTTCTGTATGGTTTTACTTTTCACATTATGGACACCTTATGGTCATCTAGAGGTCACCTTTGTATATGTCTTAAAGTAGAGAGCCAACTTTTTTTTTCCTCTGAAGTGAAACAGTTTTCTCACTATCCTGACTTAATTTATATCCTAACCATGAATAAAGAAATTTGTATTATGGATAGTACCATAATGAAGTGATTAAAAATAGAAAGTGAGGGGCAGGTAATAGATGACTTATTATCCCTAAATATGCTCCCTAAAAATGGTAGGTAAGTTTTAAGGTAATATATTGCCAGAGTAGTCATTTAGACTATAATGGTGAGACATTAGAGAAGTGGAATTGGTTTGAAGAATAGGCTTTAGTTTGGGAAAGACAGATAAACTAGAGGAGCCAGGGACAGCGTCAAGGAGCAGAGTCATTCTGTAACCTCTTCTCATGAGGATGAAATGAGGGGTGAGAACAGGTAGGTTCAGAATGGGCCACTCATTCATTTAATGCGTTTCAATTGCTTTCCAACCACAAAACAAGACTGACAATACCGCTGCTTCCAGGGCACTTGTGTTTCTAGCGTAAGTTGACATTCTTCCTTTTTGGTTTCCCCTCTACACTACCACCAAAATAATTCTTCTAAAATGCAAAATTAGTTAAAGTTTATTGATCGTAAGAACCTTCATTAGTACATTTCCAGCAAGATCTTTCTTGATTTGACCACCTGACTACCTCTCCAACCTCACTCTAGCTACTCCCCCAACTCTACATACTTGTCCCCAAAAGAACAAACCATTTTACGTGCTAAACCTCAGGTGACCCAAATGTAAGGCAATTCCCCCATTTTCTCATGAGAGGCTCACTGAAATAAACTCTTATGGCCAAATTAAATATGCATAAATGTTTGGGGATATAGCTGAAATTTTTAAATGTCACCTTATAATATTTAAAATATTAATCTAAACTTTTAAAATGACATATTACATGAAATATTAATTTTGAAATAGCGATTCCTTTTGTCTTCCAAATTTCATGAAATAATTACGTTCTAACTCTTCATTGGCAGTTCTGACAACAGTGAGTTCATCGTCACTAGAGCCACTTTTTGAGTCACAGGATGCAGATTTTTAGAGTATATCGTCTTTACAGCTTTTTAGGTTGTTTGTAATATACAGAACTTTTTAAAATTTTTAATGTTGTTGCCATTGGAATTTTTATCATAAGCCAGCCACATATACCCATACCCCTTTATATAACAATAGGTTGTTGTTTCAAAAAGTCTCTTATATGTGTATATATGCATCTTCCCTGATATTGCCATGTGCTATTTTTAAAAATTGTCTTTAAAAGGCCAGTTCATAATGACATGTACCACTAACAATTTTGAGGACATATCTCAGGCAAGGAATAATACTAAATATGCAATAAGTATGTGGAATCTCTCTCTCTCTCTTTTTCCTCCTCTCCCTCCCTGTCCCTCTCTCTCCCCTAATCCTCTTGCCCACATAGTAATTTATTTTATTTAAAATAAAGTAACCAGAAGATCACTTCATATCATGATACTTTGGAAGAAATAAAATATAAGATGAATAATAAAATAATTTGGGGGAGAATCTTGCTTTACATTTGGCCATTAGAAGAGGTTAGTTACTGTGGTTCTCTAAACCATGTCATGCTTTGCCATGCCTCCAAGCCTCTGCATTTGCTATTGCCTCTGCCTATAATGCACAGCCTCATCTCTTCTCCCAGCTGCTACCTACCAGTGCTCCAAGCAGTGCCTCTGTTACTGTGTTTCATACATCAGAAAGCTGTCATATGTCTCCCCTACTAGAGAGTGGCCTCGTTGAGGTCAGGGGCTGCGTCTGCTGATGCTGATGTTTCCAGTATCCTTCATAACATCTAGCACCTAGTTCTCTACCATGAAGCCCAAAGTGGAAGTCTGAAAGGGAGCCGTGATTCAAGGAATTATTGTATAATTTATCATCCAAACCGGGACACCTTGAGAGTGAAATGGAGCACTAGTGACAATTATGCCAGGACACTAGGCATGGACAAGAACTGTCCTGGGTAAATTGGAATGTAGTCATCCTGATAAGGTAATTAGGGAAGCATCCTTAGGTTTCTAGTCCAAAAAAAATAGATCATTATTTTACCCTTCATTTGTCCAACTTCTTTCCTGTTTATTCTTTTTTTTCCCATTTCTATTTCCTTCCTATTTTCTCTCTCCTTGCTCAGCAAGACCCATATAAACTTGCTAAACCACAATGCTACAATTCTCATACTTCAGTTCACAAGGTAATTCAAGGGTGAGACGAACCTGTGAATCCTGATGGAGTGTACAGTGTGGGGGGGGTAGGGTGGGGAGTGCCTTGATTATAGCTCTTGTGTGGGATAAGAACTTGAGACTTTTTAAAAATTTTTCCTCCTTTGAAAGAGTCTTACTGACTCTGAGCAAAATTTCCAATAAGGAAAAAGTCTTAGAATGATCCAAATATGTCTGGTGTGGCTTCATTCTAAAATCCATAATGACCTGAAGACACATTTAAGACATAAGATACAAAGTTGAGTTGAATAGAATTATGTGAGAAAGAAAAACTTGATTTTTTTGGAAAACGACCCCTGTAGTCAGTGGAAGCTGTGTACTTAGATGATTAAAAGAGCAAACAGTTTAGAACCAAAAGGATCTGGATTTGAATCCTGACAACACCACTAACTTAGCTGAGTGACTCTGAATGAGTTATTTAACCTCTTTAACCTCAATTATCTCATCTATAAAATGGGGGGTTGCATCATACCTGCTTTATATATTCTCTATAAAGATTAAATGTGATAGTGCACTTAGCACTGAGCCAAGCACATAATAAATGCTCACTCAGAGTAAGCTATTACATTATATGCACATCAGAAAAAGTTGAAAATGCATTCATTTTATCTCCATGAAAACAGTTATATCAACTGGAATATGTGCCATCATTCCGTATAGCACTAAGAAAGAAAAAAATTCTGAGGATTGTAAGAACTCCCAATTCAAGAGGTGTCAAAATGTGGAAAAACATGCATCTTGGAGTCCATAAAACAGAATTAAAAAATTTTTTAATGATCAGAGCATGAATTGAGAATGCAAAAATCTGAGTTCTTGCCATGCCTCTGACACTATTGAGCTACATGGCTCTGAGCAAGTTTTTTAACTTCTTTGATTTCTTAGTCTCCTCTGTAAAATGAGTGAGCTGGAGATGATTCCTGATTTAATTACTTATTGATAGGGCACAAATACAAACACAAAACTTAGCAGCTTAAAACAATAATGATCCATTATTTTTCATGTTCTGACAAATTGTCTGGGCTCAGCTGGGCAATTCTTCTGCTCTGTGTGATTTTGGCTGGGGTCACTCATGCAGCTGCTTTCAGCTGGGTGCTCAGCTGGGGCTGGGCCAAAATGGTGTCACTCACACATTTGGCAACTGTATTTGTCAGCCTCTATGTGAACTCTCATTCTCTGGGACCATTCATTCTCTACCTGGCCTCTCCTGCAGGATAACCAAGACTTTTTTTTACATGACAATCAGCTTCTATGAGGACAAAAATGGAAGCTTCATAGGTTCTTCAGACCTAGACCAGATGGCACACAGCGATATTTCCACGGTAGAAAATTTGTCAAAGCAAGTAGACGAGCCAAGATTTAAGAGGAGAGGAAAAGACCTTACCTCTTTAAGATTTTCAAAGTCATGTAATGAAAGAGCATGGAGGATGGGAGGGATTGTGGTGACTACCTTTCAAAGCAATCATCACAATCCCTACAGTACATGCTGAGTGACAGTCCTTATTTAAACCTAAGGCTCCAAGGCAATTCCACTTCTCCTTTGTGACTTTGTAGATTTATGAACTCTGTGGATTCTCCAGTGAGCACTTAGTGTGCTCCAGGCCTTGAAAGCTTCTCTCCTTTCAGTTTTCATAAAAATTCTTTTTTTTTTTTTTGCCACCCAGTATCTTCTCAATTTCCTTCTGGTAGCTGTAGTTGTTTTGATTTTCTTTGTACAGCCCACTTTATATGATAAATTATTTGGGAAAACAGAACTGTCTAAGCTTAATGCTTAAAATCATATTCCATCAAATCTTAGATGCCAATGATTGAAATATATACCATCATCCCATATAGCACTAAGAAAGAAAAATGCAGGGGATTATAAAACTTCCCAATTTGAGAGATCTCAAAATGTGGGAAATACACATCTTGGAGTTCATAAAATAGAGTTAAAAATTTTTTTAATGATGATGTTGATGAAGTGTCATCTCCCAGTTTGCTGATCTGTTCCCAGGCTGACTTACAATTAGGTTTTTTATACATAAACCCAGACTGTTTTAAAATATCTTAGCAAGTTCTCTTTGAACAATTCCTTTGGAAGTTTTTTAATTGTTCAAAATACAGTACTATTAAGAATCTCTATAAACATTAATAATGAAATATGATTTCTAATGCGTTATACACTGCGCGAAGTGCATTAAATGCACTATCCTTAATTTCTCATGATCATCTTACGAATAATTAGGTTTTTATAATTGCCATTTGCGGATGGGACAATTCTCATCTTAAAATTCTATGAGGCTTATAGACAAATCTCAAAGTTCTATGAGCCTCATAGAATTTTAGTTTCTTGTCTGAGGCTACTCAGCTGGCAAATGACAGAGATAAGATTTGAGTCTCTGTTTCCAACTTCAGTGCTTGTGCCCTTAACTGCTGTTTCTTATATAAGCAAAAGCAGTGGTGGTCGGGAAGCCTCTCTTTTCCTTTATAAAAATTTCTCTGTACCTAACTCTTTGCATCATATAACTTAATGTCTTTCTGAGCTACTTACCCAGTTATCCGTCCAATAAGTGCTTTTACCTCCCAGTACTCATTTGTTCTTGTTCCCTTACAAATCAGTCTCCAGAACTTTAATCATTCTTGGCTTACTTCTCTGACAACCTTACCGAAGATACGTGCTGGAATTGCAGTCAGAAAAGTGCCCTGAAACTTAAAAAAAAAAAAAATTCCATCTAATCTATACAGGAAATTAGAAAACACCACATACTTAAATTGAAAAATACTTGAAAAGAAAAGCGAGGTTAGCTGTTATTTAGATTTTGATTAAAAAATGTTTATCCCTTATCTAAGGCTCTGGGACACTGGAAATGAGGGACCCGAAAGCTTACCTTATAGGACTTTAATGATCTTTTTTTATTATATTACTATTTCCTAAGCCTGTGGCCAAATACAATAGCTTTATTAAAGATGTGATTCAGTTAGAAAGGGGAATGAATTTTCTGCTACAGGAGCACTGGTAAGAAATGAGAGAAGACAGTAGTGCTATTGGGAGAAGAAAACTCTTCAACAAAGAAAAGATGGACGCCAGTGGCTCACCCACCAAGGTTTATTCTTCTTGCCACTGAGAGAATGCTCTCTAGAATTCACTGCTAAACAAATAGCCCAGGGGTACCTAGTCTTTAGTTGATTGAGAAAAGGAAAATAAGCAAAACATAAAAGAGGTCTAGGGTTGCAGTTTGGACTTGAGATAAAGCAGCTTATGTTCTGTCTCAAGTTCTTATGTGCATGATATCAATAATGATAAACATGTTTATCAGGTATTTCCTATGGGCCAGGCACTGCTCTGAGCATCATTCATTTGTTATAACATCATTCATTTGTTATAGCATCATTCATTTCAACAACCACCATAAGATGCATACTACTATCATTTGCATGTTATAGGGAAACTGAGGCAAATAAATTAATTTCCTAAACTTACATAATAAGTGGTGGAGCCAGGATTCGAACTGATATTTTGATTCCAGAGCCTATATATGCAATTTGCCATGATACTACATTGCTAAACTCCTATCTGCTTTTGCCAGCAGGCCATACACCCTGGAGGCTAGTTAGGAATGGCGGTGGGTGAGGGAGCCTCTTAGAGAACCAATAACTTCAATGCAGCCTAAGAAAAGAAGGATTTGGAAGGAAATTGTTGTGGGGCCTCCTAACCCAGGCAGTGCTGGCTCCCTTTGAAGGGAGAGAAATGAAGCAATTTCAAAGAGTGGGGGAGGTTAGAGGTCAAGACTAAGCCACCATAGCTAAGCGACGCAGAAATGCAAGCCTGTCATTGCTAAAGTGACAAAATAGAATATCAGGACACATTCAAAACAACCTCACATAATTATTATGGAAATTATTAACTGTTGCTATTTCTGAGACATTTTTGCCAGTCATGTGAGGGACATATAATATCATGAACAATATTGATGTAATAGAGGCTGAGGAATTGAGATTAGGGACAATTATATGACCTTGCCAAGTTACTTCACCTCTCTAAGCCTCAATTCCTTCATTTGTAAAATGACAATATAAAAGCATCTACTTCTTAGTCTTATTGTAAGGTTTAAATAATAATGTAGGCAAAGTGCTTGGCACCATGCACGGTGCACAAAAGGTGCCCAATATACATGAATGGTACCTTCCCCTCACCTGTCAATTTTACCTGCTGGAAAACTGAGCCCCAGCTAGCTGTCTTTAGGGAAATACATTGTTTACCCATGAAGAGGAAGGTTTGAATATGAATACAAACCAATATTTATTGAGCCTCTTCTGTGTCCCAGGGAGAGTCCTTCCTGGGTTCTATAAATACAGCAGTACTTTTGTGACCCTGGTTTTTGCAAAATAAAACAAAACAAACAGAAACAGGGAGCATTTTCTGACTCTCAGAATACATAAACACCCCCTTTCTTATTTATTATTTGCAATGCCCGACTCTCACCAGACTGTAAGCCTCCCTGAGGAAGTGACTAATTAATGCCTTAAGGATGAATGTTAGGTGATTGACAGGGAGAAATAAGAGGCTGCCAGGAGAGGGGACCAACTAGTGTGAGGTCTCAGAGTCAGCTTAGAGTGAGGCATGTCAAAGAACTAAAAGCCAAAATGGCTTAGCTTGGCTGAAGCTCAGAGAGCAAGAAATGATCTATTAGGTGAAGTCATAGAAGGTGGCTGAGGTGAAATTTTGGAGGTTTTACTGCCCCGTTGTGGAAGCCAGCTCCAAACGTGAGGCCCAGAGATGACATTAGGCCCCAGAAAAGTAGACTACTCTTTGTGTATGTGTGTATTTAGGAGAAAATGCCTCTTCTCATTGACTTTTTAAATGATTTTTTAAAAGTTAATAACCACTGGCTGTTATGAATTCTTATCTTCCAAAAAAATTGCACCTTAGGGAAACCGAGGCAGCACTATAGTCTGAATCATTGTTAGGACTGAGGAGCCTGTTTGAGTGGGAGAAGAAAGGCTTATCTTGCTTCTGCCCTGATCCAATGCCTTGATTTACCTCCCCTAAGTGACTCTGAGGAAACTGTAGATGCAGACAGAGCCAAGAAAATGAATTGCCCTTGCTTGTCTCAAGGCCACCCTTAAGGTCTTTTAAGTTTTTATTTTTTGTGAAATGTGTCCCATAAACAAAAAAGTAGACAAAGCCATCACTTAGTCAAACAATCAATGTGACTAACACTCCCAAAAACTCCTTTTTGTGTCCACCACCAATCAACATTCCTTTTTCCCTAAAGCAATAACTACTCTGACTACTATCTCCTATTAGTTTTGCAGACTTTGAAGTTGTATATAAATAGAATCTTACAGTAGGTCCGCTTTCGGGTCTGGCTTCTGTCCCCGACATCGATTGTGAGATTCATCCATGCAGTGTGTAGTTTTGGTTGTTTCATCCTCTCTGTTGTTTACTATTCCATGGGAATGTTGGGCATTCTGACAATTTCCAGTTTGAGGCTATTGTAAACGGTGCTGCCATCAACATTCCACTGTGTCTTTTATGGAGATATGTATGCATTTCTATTGGGTATAAACCTAGAAGTGGAGTTGAATGCTTATGGCTTTAGTAGAAATTGCCTAACTTCATGTGTTGTGTGCAAATTAAGCTTCCTTAGTTTCATCCCTTAGGAACCACAACTTGAGAATTTTTTTCAGAGAAGCTTCCAGCCAAGGACTTGAACCCCTGGAAACATTCCATGGAGAAAAAAAAATAACTTTCTTGATAGCAGATGAGGCAAAAATGGAGCAGGCACATTCTCTCTAGACAGAAGAGTTTGGCACTGGCAAATATACTAGTGCACGGCAGCTAAGGGAGCTAACTTTCCACTGGAAGCATCTTTTGGGAGGGTCAGCTTTCCTTTTGCTGTATTCAGCACTGACTACCCAGGTACATCCAAAGTTACTGGCTTCAGAAACCTCTATATGCATGGTTGGATTTTGCATCCATGGCAACGCATGCTTTACATACCATTTTATTTCGAACAATGGGAAATTAAATATTGGATGTGAAGCAATGTCAGGTTTCAGGTTGGAAGGTGGAGGAGGGGGTAAGGTGGCAACTTGTCAGACAGAATGCCTAATGCAATGCACTTAAGAAAAGGTGTTGATGGAAAGACTCCTTGCTCTGTGTCACACATAAAAAATGTCTCTCTCTCTCTCACGACCTCTTTCTTCTAGTCTTCCCTGGCCTTGCATGCTGATTGCATCTCAGAACGTAAACTGTGTATCCACACTCATGCACACATACAGTAATTCTTGGGATAAAGCAGAAGACCTTAAAAAAAAAAGTCTATCTTCAGAATGTCGAATTTTACAGGCAGGAGCAGGGTAGTAGGTGCTCAGTAAATATTTGGTTAATAAATAAATGAGTAAATTTAGCCAGGAGCTCCTCAGCAGAGCAAGGGGGACTTTGGGCATTACATTTCATTTTGTGCTCCAGTTTTCTTACTATGACCTTTAATGATTTAATTCTGTGCTTATCTTTTGCTCTAATAAAAGCACTCTTAACAAATAGGGGTTGTCTCTCAGAAGTTGTTTTTTAAATTAATTAGGCAGTGTAGTGAACAGTTTCCACTCTGTTAATGCTAATAGGCTCAAGAGAGGCAGGTGGGAAGATATTCAGTCCTGTTTATAGTGACAATGCTGCTACCTCTTTTGTTTGTTTGTTTGCTTGTTTTAGAGAAAGAAGTAACAATAGGCTAGTGGAACTGGCAGGACAAGAAATCAGTTTCAGTGGTGCAGAGCAAAAAAATATTGGGTTTCCTCTTTTTTGTCTATGTTGAAGTCACCATTGGCATTAGAGTTTAAGGCATATGGAAACTTCACTGGCTCAACACACAGGAAGCCATGCTCTTTTCTCCACAGCATGTGGTTTAGTAGTAGATCTCAACTCCTTGTCACTTGCAGGAAATGTTACATTTTGGGGCAGGTTTTTGTTTTCGTATAAACACACACGTACCCACAAATGCGTGAATGTTTAATATTTAGAGACTTGAGTCTGGCAGGTGGAAATGAGCCCTTTTGACAAATCTCTACTTATTGTGTTATTTCACCAACAAAGGCTCAAATGCTAACTAGCTTTGGGAATAATTTGTGGATGGGAATGTGATCATTTTTCTCAGTCAGCCAATGGGCTCAGTTCATTGCACACCCCACCTAAAAATAAATTCTCTGGCTGACTGCGAACATACCAATGCTTGCTGCAAAGTGAGGCAAACTTATGGGGACCATTAAAGTGCCAGGGCATTGGAAAATAACAGTGAAGGCAATGCTGATTTGCATTTATGTCATAAAATAACTTGTCACCTTCAATTTATCACAGTAATTGGTACCAGAAAAAAATGTATGATGTTGATACTTGGTTTAAAGCCACCTTTCCTCACCTCCCAGTCACTGCCTCTCCCTCTCTTGAAGTAGTGATGAGTGCTCTTCCAAAGGGAAATGATCTTAGGCCTTTTCTATATCACCATAATTTGAGAAATAAGATGTATTAACATATTTGAAGAAATTAAATCTCACAATAATCCAATGAATTATGTGTTATTATTATCCCCACATCATAGATGAAGAAACTGAGGCACAGAGAAGTGATGTAACTTGCCCAAGGCCGTATAACCAGTAAATGGTAGAGCCAGGATTTGTGGCTGAGCTGTAGGACTCTAGAGCCCACAATCTTAACCATTGTGCTGTACTGCCAAGCTTAGACATAATATACATCCTAATATAAATATGGAGAGGGGGCATCGATACCTGGGAAAGCACACATTCTCAAGATGTTCAAACCTGTAAGAAAAACACAGTGAGAATGACACACCATTACTATTTTAAACTGAAAGAGAGACCTGGCCAGGGATAAGTAAGTTATTTCAACTGGGTTTAGAAAAATAACCAGTGGTTTGTGGTTATTACCATTTCAGCTGAAGCATGGAGCTCTTGATGACAGTGGAATGTTTTGAATCCTGTGATTCTATTTCTATAAGCCAACCAAAGCCACACATGACAGATAGTTGCATTTTTATTAGAGAAATTCTTTAGGCCTCTCTCCACTAAGCTATTATCAGAGTATCTATATATTTTAGTTCAATGAATTACAGTTGACTTCTTCCACTAATGAATTCTAAAGTATCTCTGAGTTTAGGTCTCCCATGTTTCAGAGGGCAGATAAATTCAGCTTCATCTGACTGTCTGGCATATGAGCATTCTGAAACAATGGTACTTTTTTCAGGCATTTTGGGCTATGAAATTGTGCTGCATTTGATCACAGGCAGATCAAGATTTAAATCATCCTTCTATCACTGCAGTACAACTCGGCCAACTTAGCGGGCCTCTCTGAACTTCGATTTCCTCCTCTGTCAAAAGAAGCAGCTGTGACCGCCCTGATGATTAAGTAAGGAAAGGCAAGTGTACACATTTAGCTGACATTTGTAGCGTACTTTATGCATTACGGCAACGCATACCAAGTTCTCTTTTATTTGGCTCATGCTTTGTAAGTACTCTCTAACTACGTACCCTGTATTGATTGTCTTTTTAAAAAAATTGTGGTAAAATACTCGTAACATAAAACTTATCATTTTAACCATTCTTAAGTGCACAATTCAGGGGCTTTAAGTTCATTTATATTGCTGTGTAACCATCACCACTATCTATTTCCAGAACTTTTTTATCTTCCCAAACTGAAACTCTGTACCTATTAAACAATAACTTCCAATCTCTCCCTCTCTCTAGTTTCTAGAAATCACAATTCTACTTTCTTTCTCTCTGAATTTGACTATTCTAGGTACCTCATATAAGTGAGATCATATAATACTTGTCTTTTGTGCCTGGCTTTGTTCGCTTAGCATAAGATCTTCAAGTTCATTCATGTTGTAGTGTGTGTCAGAACTCTATTCTTTTCTAAGGCTGAACAATATTCCACTTTACGTATATATCACATTTGGTTTATTCATCCATCATCAACAGACATTTAGATTGTTTCCACCTTTTCCCTATTGTGAATAATAATTTATACATGGCTGTACAAATCCCAGAAGTGGGATTGCTAGATATATGTGGTAATTTTATGTTTAATTTTTTGAGGCCGGATATCTTTTATATATATTATTTAGAGTAAAAGAGGTGTTGAGAGGTTCCCTGGGAGATTCTCAGGTGTTCCTGCAGTACTGCCCCAAATGACCTACAAAGCTGCTCCATAAAATCAAGGGCACATTACTCAATCTTTTAGTCTCTCTGTTGCCTGCCTTTCTTCCCTAGTTACAGGTGACAGATTGCCAGAGAAGGAGAAGGTAATCCCAATGATATTAGTATGCAAACCAGAATGGGGAACAATATAGTTTAAAACTGTTTCTCCACTATCTTGCTATAGATACGTGTCTGAATGTGACACATATCCCACCCCCACCCCACCTTCTTCTTTCTCTACTGGAAGAGCTAAGGCTGGCACAATTGGGGCTCTTTAACCCTTCCTGAACCAGCATTAATGACTTCCTCAAATCATTTGATATTTCAGCAGCCCTGCCTCTGAGCAGTGAGTTAGCCGAGAAGCTGCCAAGTCTCTTGATAACTTCAATTGTTCCATAACTGACAGACACTGAAAAGTCTCATTAGCACCAATCACAAGAGCACCTCATCCATATCACACCTGTCAAGGCAGTCAGCTTGGGTCAAATACATATCCAAAAGAGCCAGCTCTAGTATCATACACAAGGAGAATCCTGCTCTATGGTGATGCACGTCCCCATCCAGCCCAGTCCCCATAGGAAAGTTGCAGAAGGTCAGAAGTCATCACTATTCAGAAACAAAACTCATTATTCTTTTGATGTTGCTTTTAACTTGTTGCTGATCTTAGCAGACAGGTGAGCTATTTGGAAAGAAAAGTGTTGACTCCGTGGATCAGGAACAAATGGTAGCAGGAAGTTAGTTGATAGTGAGTAAGTGGTCAAAAGGAAACCCTCTGAGCCATGGAATTGAAGTTGGCTCTTCAGTGGGCATTTGGCAGAGTCGCCTTCCTAAGTCACTCAAACAGGGCTTTCTAAGAAAATCACTTCTGTCTGCATTATCAAGGGATCTGAATAGAGGGAGAAGTCACTGAAGTGGTGTCACTAGTATGGGCTTTGGCAGCAGATGACGGGGTTTTGCATCAGGACTAATTATGCCACATAGGGCAAGTTAACTTCTCTGTGCTCATTTCCTCATCAATAAAATGAAGAAGATTTTTTAAATATCTACCTTGCTTTGGTCACTTATTAGTTGTATGGGCTTGGTAGATCAACTTTTAAAGAGCCTTATTTTCTTTATTTTCAAATGGGTAGAATAACTCCTATCTCTAAAGGATTGTTGCAAAGCTGGGATAAAATATAGGACAAGTAAATGGTTCAGAGTAGGTACTCAATAATTGTTAGATATTATTATTGCAAGCTACCTCCCATTCTTTTGAAGGTAGATGAGGAATAAATAATCAGAATGTACATACAGAAAAGAAAATTTGGACAAGAAAATTTTTAAAATCTGTGTTGAGTTTCCCTGAAAATGTCTTCATTGCCATTTCTGCTGGGATTTTGGAGTCTGATACTATCTCCCACACACTCTAGAAACCAGAGCCTTTCATCATTTGAATCTCAGTGTGGTGGTTAAACAAGCTGCCTCTGGCATCAATGACCAGGGATCAAGTCATGGCACCTCAACATCCAAGCCTTAAGATTTTGAACATTTTTATTTATTTATTTATATGTTTGTTTATTTATTTATTTATTTAAATTTTTTAGGCAAGGCAACCCTTGGTTGACTTCACATATTGCAATTGTCAGCTTACAATCCCTCATTTTTTTTTATTGTTTAGTGCCTGCTCTTCTTAGGTGGTCTCCTGCCCCTGTAGTCTTCACCTTTATCTTTCCCTGTGAAAAGGCATTAGGTGAGACACCTTTGTCAGAGCCAGTCTTTACAGGCATCATTTCTACCCCTCCTACTTTTTGAATATTTTCTTTAGTAAAGGATCTTTAACTGTAAGTAACAGAAAAAAAAAAGCTCAGGCAAACATAAGCAAAAGTGGAATCTAATGGTACGAAATGGTATACTCATAGGCTTGAAGAGGAGTTTGAAGTAGATGACTTGGAACAGATAGGTCTCAAGCAGCTTCAGAAAGTTCTGGTAGTCAGAACTCCTTGACAGTCTCACAAGCGGGAATAAATAGGCTTTAAGTTTTTTATTTTTTCAAGCTTAAGATGCAAAGACTTAGGAGGGAGAATCTAACTAAGTGACTTTAGATCACTTACCCACTGTTGGCTGTGTGAGTATCTAGAATTAGGAATCAACAATATTACCCACAACTGAGTAATTTCCCAAAGTAAACCATATGCTCTTGAAGAAATGGATGCTGGGTAGCCACAAACCATGGCAAATGTTTATTCTACCTTCTTAGTCCTCCTGGTGGGAAATTTTTCGTGGTCCCATTCTGCAAAGGGGAAGGTCATGCTAACCAAACTTCCCATGCATGTTCCTTCACAGAATGTGATGGTAGCATAGATCAGTGAGAAAAAAAAAAAAAAACCCAGGCCCACAAAACTGCAGAAAAGAGTAACCCTGCCTGTAGCTTAAATAATGCCAAAGTTTATGGAGTTCATGAGAGTCTACTTCATAGAGTGATCTCCATGTGGCATTCTCTGGGGGAAAGACTTAAGAACTTAATTGGCCCTTTTCACCTCCAGTTTCCCCAGCTCCTGCCAGGGTGATTAATGTAATGATGGCTTTGATGACAGCTTCACAGAATCCCCAGGCACCTATAATTTTGGGATGGCATCGTAGGACGATTTGTTTCCTCCCAGGCTCCTGTGCATTTTTACAGGCACCATCTAAGAGCTCAGGGAAGTCTTTCGTAAACCTGTCAGAAGTACCACTGGGCCTTGGTGTGCCCTTTCTACTTTGAGTTTCTCTGTCTTTCTATTCCTCATTGTGGTCAATTTTAGAAAGGTGGTTTTATCTCCTTTAGTTCATTTTTTTAACAGCTCTGTAGATGATGGCCTCGTTTTTTTTTGACAATGTCTGGATGATCTCTCTTTATCAGCAGGTTAATACGGCTTTTCTTTTGAGGAATATGCTAAGAGATTGGTTCAGGGAAGATCAATATTAAACCACCAAAGACATATGGAATCTGCTTTTGATAGATTGGGTCATGGGAGGAGGTCAACAAGTGAGCTTCTCATGAACTATTTTATTATGTGACAACAACACAGAAAATATCGGGTGTCTCCAAATGGGATTATTAAATGCAGGATATTTTACTTTATAACCATCTTTGATTTGGGTAGGAAAGAAGCCACTTATCTGTCTGTGCCTTCACATCTTTATTTTGTCCTAATGTTTAATTCCTAATATTCCTGTTAAGGTAGGTCTTATTATTATCCATATTTTCAGATGAGGAAACTGAGGGACAGAGAGCAGAAGTACTACCCAAGTTCACAGAGCCAAAAGAATGGCGGAACCAGGGTTGGAATCCAGAGAGTCTCATTCTAGAATCTAGCCCCTTCCTATGATACTATAGTGCCTCCTTAAGGGCTAAGGGCTGTGTTATCCACCTTTTGCCCTCTGTGCCTGGCACTTAGCAGGTGCCTGCTTACCTTTCAGACTCAGATCCTGCAATTTCCCTTCTGCAACCACACTTGCCTTCTTTCATTTCTGAACAGCAAGCTCCTTCTCTCAGGGCCTCAAACATGCTATTCCTTCTGATTGAAATGCTCTCCATTCCCTTTTTTCCCTTCTATGCCGGCTGACTTCCACTCATCACTCTGGTTTGTGTTGAAATGACACATCCCTTCCCTATTAACACTTTCACAAGGCCATGCATTTTCCTGTCATCCCATTTATTACAGTAATTATTTGCTTAATGTCTATCTCCTCTACCAGACTCTATACTATAGAAGATCAGAAAATATGTCGTTCTAGTTTACTGACCTGTCCCCACCACTGAACGCAGTGCTTGACCCAAAGTAAGTAGCCTGGAAATATTTGTAGAATGGAAAGATGAGCAGTGTCTGCTTGCCAGATACATGAAAGATGTGAATAAGGCAGGGGAACCAAAGATAGGGCTTAGGATGACAACTCTATTGTTTTCAGGGCATTGTAACATTATATCTTATACCCAGAGGATGTTATTCACATTATATAAGGAGCAATCAGAACTTACTATTGGTCTTATTGCTAGGGCACTGGTCCAAGAGGCTTCCTGATGGTCCAGGTATTAACCTGTTAGTGGCCGAACCATGCAAAGGTGTAGGGGATTGGTCAGAAGGGCTGGGGTGCTTAGGAATGTGAAAGAGGTGCTTGAGGACTCAGAGTAGTAGGCTTTTATCAACCAAGTGGGTAGTATTTCGATAGTCTAATAACCAACAGAACTGTGCTGATGTAGACTGCACATACCTGGGCCATGAGTAATCACTTGAAAATAACCCAATGGGGACTTTACATGGAGCACCAACTTCTGAGCTGCTAAATCTAGAAGCATTACAATAATTCATGTGGTATGAGTCATATACTCAGGATCACGGCATTGGAAAAGAAGCACACTTTCGTGGAATTGGGCCAGGAATGTTATATTATAGGGAGACTTTGGGTGGGTCTCAACTACAGACAGATAGAAAAGGGAGCTGTACAGCAACGTTTTTGGACATCTTTTATTAGCTTGATGTCAAAGATGCTTAACCTCCTCCCTCATTAGCATTTTTGCTGTTGCTAATGGGTCACTAGAGACAGCTCACTAAATGATAAAGCCAAATGTGCTGTCCCTAAAAATGCAAGGTTGAAACTCATGTGTGATAGCAAAGACTTTGTTTTTTTCACAAGGTTGGCAGTGTCTGATCATCAGTGTCAAGAAGTCAAAGGTCAAGTGGTGATGGCTGAACTTGGCATATTGGGTAGCTGTGGTGGAGGCAAGAAGCTGACTGCAGATGGAAAGTAATTTTCCCTGAAGTTACTTGACCTTTATTTAATCCTAAATGTAACCTGCAGAGGCACTAGAGCTTTTCCTGCAATGTGGCATTGCTTTTGCTGGCTCTGATGATGATTGAAGGTTAGTCTGAGGGTTGGATGTTCCAGAGGCGAAGGCTGCCCCCTGGCCATCCTCCCACATGTGATTATTTTTAACAATCCCTCCTCATTCCCCTTTCCTCTTTTCCCTCAATATTTTCCTTTCTTCTTCCCTTTTAATCATTTCCCTGGCTTATATCTCAAACTTGCTTGTGGCAAACAGAATAGAATTTTTTCTTGACTCCTGGGTCACCTGTTTCATGAATTATTTCAGGTCAAATCCTATTAAAGTAAATGTCTCCACTGTAGGGAAATCTCTCTGAATAACTACATAGGGCATCTAACCCTTATGTAAGGGCCAGCCTATTGAAAGTGGGATTTGACAGCAGGGTGTAGAAAGAGCTCAGGTGGACTTTGTTTTCAGCAATAAGGCAAATGACCTAAAAAGCTTCCCTCTATAAAACACCTATAAATGTTTTATAAAATATAACAAACATCTTTTTAAATGCATAGCTGAGCTCATAAAAATGTAAGGAAAATCCCCATGAGTCCAAAACAAAGAGAGAATCAAAATCAGAGTGATAGGTGTGAACTGAAACTGGGGCTGTGTGTGTGTGTGTGTGTGTGTGTGTGTGTGTGAGAGAGAGAGAGAGAGAGAGAGAGAGAGAGAGAGAGAGAGCAGGGAGAGAGATCTTTGTAATCAGATGATTGGTGGGAGTGGGGGGGTGTGGAGTTCAATCTCTGTAAGACCCTTCATAAAGGTAGAATCCTCAAAGGAAAATTCTATTTTTCCAACAAAGATTGATATGAGGAGAGATTGCTTGTTTTAGCCTGAACTCTTCTGATTGGGGAGAAATAGAAGTCTCTGGGAAGACTCCTATCACCATATATGTTTAGTATTTAAAATTATACTACTTGCTAAGACCTCAAATTCTTGGCAAAATAATTAATATAAAAGTAAACCAGTTTGGCTTTAACCATGGGAAGATGACATAAGGAAATAAAAACTTCTTGGGAACAAAATGGGGTTCTCACATATACCTGGATAAATATGAGCTTACAATACAAAATTATAAAATATAAAGCTTTGTTAAACCAGGTTGCCAGATTTAGGAAAACAAAACAAGACACCAAGGTGACTTTGAATTTCAGATAAACAACAAATAATTTTTAATATAAGTATATCCCAAATATTGCATGCAATACATTTTCTAAAAAATAATACATCATTTATCTAAAATTTAAAGTTAAATGGTTGTCCTGTATTTTACCCAGTAACCCAATGTGTTTAAAAGTCAGGAGGCCCACAAATGGCAGGATTAGACCACCCCAGAACTTCAGATACTAGAGTAATCAGTTGTATGCTTTTAAAGTACTAAATATATCTTGAAAACATAAGAAAAGAAGAAAAACATTAAAAAATGACTGGAAAGTTTGGAAGAACTAAATATGACTTTGGAAGACAGTTTGGCATTTTTTTACAAAACTAAACATACATACTCTTACCATACTTCTCAGCAACTGCTCTCCTTGGTGTTTATCCAAGGGAGATGAAAACTTATGTCTACACAAAACCTGCACAAAAATATTTATAGCAGCTTTATTTGTAATTTCCAAAACTTGGAAACAACTGAGATGTTTTTCAGTAGGTGAATGTATAAATAAGCTGTAGTACATCCAGACAATGAAATATTATTCAGCACTAAAACAAAAAATGAACTATCAAACCATGAAAAGGCAGGGAAGAAACCTAAATGCATATTACTAAGTGAAAGAAGCCAATATAAAAAGGCTACATATTGCATGATTCTAACAAAATGACATTCTGGAAAAGATTAAACTATGGGGACAATAAAATGGTCTGTGGTTGCCAAGGGTAATGAAGAAGGGAGGAATGAATAGGTGGAACACAGGATTTTTAGGACAGCGAAACTATCCTGTATAACAATAAAGACTTTAATGAGCATTAAAAGAAAATCATTGAGGAGAAGGTGTAAACAGGCAGAGGCAAATGCATCATGTAAGACCATCAAATTAAAAGTGACACTTCTCTATTATTTATTTATTTTTTTGCTGTGAACTTTATTTTTTTATTTTTTTTACTTCTCTATTATTAACACATAATTTCTCAGCAAAGTAAAATATGTAAGCTGATACTGAAAAAATGCCAGTTCCATACATAAGCTATTTAATTTCTCTAGAAAGGGTGTAAAATAACTGTTAAAACTATAAAAGATATCATAAGGTGCTAAAAAAAAAAGGGGAAACGAGTTCTTTTTTGTTGTTGCTGTGACTTGATGAACAATCAGTTTTCTATTCTTTTAAAAAATATTAAGGTGCCATTAAGAGAAAAATTTCAAAAGTGTCAAGGAGACATATCCCAAATGGAAAGAAAGTTGAAAAGATAAATAAAATGAGCATTCCTTTAGCTATATTTGGTGGAGTCCTACGGAGAAAAAAATTCCAGCTAGGCAGCATTGACACATTTATTAATGCAGTTTCTTCCGCAGCAGGACTCAGAAAGAGAAATTGGTAAAACAATCACATTAAAAAATTATGACTCCTACATCTGATCTTTATGACTCCATAGAAAAGGAACTGTCCTCTTGAGTCATCTTTGGGCCATGCTGAGGCAGAGATGCAAAAGATTCCCCATCCCCACTCCCCGCCCCAGCAAAAAAAAAAACAGTATTTGCTCACATGTGGTCAGAGCAGACTGAAAGTTATGTCTCACATTTAGGGGATTTTAAAAGTGTTTATAAAGAGACCCTATTAAAGGTATCGAGAGTTTTACCAACTACATTTTGAAAAACTCCACTTCGGTTTTTTGTTTTTAAAATATACAAACTATACAAAATTGCAATTCGTATTTCTTTTAGGGAAAAAATTGTAGTAGGTGGTAAACTGATTATAAGAAATTTCCCTAGAATCTTAGATCTGGAAAGGAGCTTACTGATCACCTAACCCAGTGTTTTGCAATGTAGACTGTGCGCACTGATGAGTTATTAAATTGGCTTAATGTGTCACAGCTAGCATTGGGAAGTAGAGGAAGAGAAGGAATAAAATAAAATTAAATTGAATATTAGAAATGTTATGCATATACTGTTTTGTAAAACTTCTGTTTTAGTTTTATAAGTGTGTGTGTGTGCGTGTGTATGTGTGTGTGTGTGCACGTGCGTGCGTGTGCACACGTGCCTGCATGCTGCAGGGTCACAGTGTTAAGTCTGTGCCTTATTGTGAGTTATGGTAAAAAAAAAACGAAAACAAAAAAAAAAAACAAAACAAAAAAAACAACTAGAAAGTTACCAATAGAATTAAACATCTCCTGTTTCAGGTAAGATTCCAGGAGCCAGAGAGGGGAAGTGACTTTCCCAAGTCACACATGAGTCAGAAGTAGTCCAGGTCTCTTGACTCCCATATCCCTTGTATTTGATTCTAATAATTGAAGTATGCTTGCAGGTGGGTGTCAACTTTGTCCTGCGGTTTCCATACCGCCTTCCATACAGCTGATATTCTACTCTTTTCTGGAGCAATTCCTATTCTTCTGGATCAACTGAATGCCCTTCTCTCCTCTAGTACTCCTGCCAACCTTACATCATATGGGGTCAGTGGTTGTGTACTGGGGCAGGTGTGCTGGGAGACAAATATTCAGTGCCCAGGTTTGGATCATCCATGACTATTAGGTAGCTCAGAAGGTGCAAAATTCCACAGGTCGCTGCTCCCTGGAGCTGCTATATGCTACATGAGAAATAGAATCATAGCCTCTCTATGAAAATGAATGTGACAACTCATATAGGGTGCTCAGAAGGTAGACAACCAGATGACAACAGTGGCTTTACATAATTCTTGCCAGACTCCCGCACTCTAGCTGGTCTTCCTGAGCCCAAATAGAAGCATGTAGAAAGTGCTCTATGACTGCAGTGATACAGCAAGATTATGAAAGAGGATTCTGCCCGGGGCTCAAAGTGTCTCTGGTTTTGATGTAGCGGAGAAAATTATCTACTCCACCAATAAACAAACACATATTGCATTTACTATGTGCCAGGCACTGTTCTGAGAATATCACAAATATTTACTCATTTAATCCACATAATCAACCTCTAGGCCTTGGAGGACTCTGCTAGCTGCAGTCGTAGGCAGAAGGTTGAGAAGTGTTGAAATGTGTTAGAATAATTTGTTTTTCTTCCTGATTCAGGAGGATGAGTACTCTTAATAGGGTTTAGAACTGTCATTGACAATGTGAATTAATCAACAGTCAAATCCAGGGAGAAAAGGTCAACTGCCTACTTTCTCTTGGCAGAAGGAATTGGGAGGATTGTTCTTGCAAAGATTCATCACTTTTTGATGCTTTCCAGAAGTGGCAATGAATTTGCAACAAGCCATCTACTTGTTTTTTAATCGCCCTCATATATTTGTACTATAGCTTCCTTGGTGCAGAGGGTCTGCTTAGATCCTGAAATCAGCCACTCAAACCCATGTAGAGATCAAACCTATGCCCTTGGCCTTATGATCTAGTGCTTTGCATAGTGCTTGAAGAAAGTTCTTAATAATTTGTTGAATTAGTTTATTACCACACTTCAAAAACTGAACCTGACTTTGGAAATTGCTAGATTTGGCTTTGATGATGAAAATTAGAAGTTTACTGAAGTGTTAAGAAGGGCAAGAATTTTTTTAAAGATGAATAAGAAGTGAAGTGGGTTTTTTCAAAAGTACTTATGATGTGTCCTTATGTTTTATATGTTAACTTTTAAATCCTACAGTACTCTGATCGAATCTCCATTTCATAGATGAGGGAACTAAATTAAATGGCTTGCTGAAAGTAAATAGGTGAGGGACAGAATTCAGAATATAGTCTGTCTGCAGAATCCATTACTCTTTCCACATCACGCTACAGCCTGAAAGTTTTTTTCCTTCATCTGAAAAATGATTTGGCCCTGGCAGCATTCACTGACCATGGCAAAACTTTAATTGATCTTTCCATGCTGCAGCCTACCAGTTACCCACAAAGAATAAGCAACAGTTAAAACCTGCTCTCTGTAATTAAGTCTTGGTTTCCTTAACAACTCCACCATGTAATTAAACTTATTTCTTGAACAGGCAGATATGGTTCATTCACTAAAGAATGTGAGAAGAGCCACTTAAATTATGCTTAGTTTCTTGCTCTGGGTTAACCATGGTCAAGTCTGGGCTTGAAACTGACTTAGGAGGAATGTAGAGAATGCTGCTGGCCCAGAACTCAACAGTGCTGGAATTATAGGGGAGTCAAGGTGTATTTCCTGTACAATCTGTGAAACTTCTGACTTATCGCTGCTCATCGTTTTCCTTGATGAACATGTTGGGTAAAAATGCAGAATGCTTAATAGTTATCCTTTCCTTGGTGCAGCCTCTGTTGACCTAGGCAGCATATCTCATATATTTATGAATTGATTATCAGCATTGGACATGTTTCTTTTTGAAGGGTAATTAGAGGTCTCAGGCTAACAATGTCGTGAATATATATTTGTCATTATCAGTACATTATAATTGTATTGTGAGAAATTTGGCTGATACCACAAAGTTTATAGACTCTATTTTTTCAGTTGAGATAAGACTTGGCTTAGCATAAGGCACTGAAAACATAAGGATGGTGTTAAATAGTAGTTAAATAACATGCTGTGTTATAATGCAGAGCGAGAAGGGGAACCCACAGAGATTTAATATCTTCATGAGTCTATAAAAGTCTAGGTTTACAAATGCAAGTTAAATAAAAAAAACTTAAGTAAAAGTTGTTTTGAATTAAAAAGGTCATTAAATAAAGGGAAAATAATAGGCAAGATTACTTGAACCCAGATAGCAAATAAAATGCCAAGATAAAACACCAATGGCTTTAAAAAAAACACACAATCAAACCCCTCTTCCTTCCCCCATAGATCAAAAAGGAGTTTAAGACAATCCAAAAATATTTTCTAAATTTGAAGTCCTCAAGAAGTAAGGGTCCAAATGTGATATACAAAGTATTACACACTTTCATGGTCTCACAATGGCTGCTCTGAGGGGACCATGTAATTAGTACCTGGAAAAAAAAAGTACAATCTCTTAAGAGTGCTGGATGAGTCCAGATGTTGATTATGATCTCCTGGACACAATGGAATTTATGCCAGATTAGAGAAAAATTAATTTATGACTTTCTCTACCTGTTTGAAATGTGTTCAGATTATTATCTGTACACATTGTGATGCATGGTAATTACAATGCTGAGAATAATGTGAAGCATGTGACCACTATAGTTGTTTAAAAGGGGGACATTTATCATATTTTAGTCTGTACATCTTGTTCTCTCATAGTTGTCACATGATTAATACAGGATTATATTACAGTGAAATCTCATTATATCAAAGTTTTATTTGCCAGGAGATAGAATACTTTCCTTCCCTCTTTCCACCTTCCCCACGTTGTATGCTGAACTCTGTAATTTCCAGCATTGGGGTTCATTTGAGTGAGCAGAACAGGGGAATCTGCTATTGTTTTTGTTCAATTCTATAAGTTCTGTAGTCACAACTGGGATGTATATGCATCCTTTGTTTTAAAAGAACATCTGCAAGGGAGAAACCCTAAAGCCCATTCTAAAACCAGGTAGGGCATTAGATACCTCAAACAGTTAAAACCAAAGGAATTAAATTCTAAATTTTAAACTCCCTTTTATTGAAATATAAGTTTGTTTAGTATATTTACACCACACTTTATGCACATATATACATAGTATGCAAATCTTGTCAAATAAAAAAGTTTTTCTTAATACAAAATTAAAATAAAAACAAAGTAAAGTGCATGAAATTGATTTTTTTTTTTTTCTGGTGGACGTCATAGTCAAAATTTTGGTCGGCTGGGAGGGGGAAGAAATTATTTGACTCAGTGCATACAGCCAGTCCCGCATTTGTAGCCTTCAGGCCCAAATGACAAGCGGTACAGAACAAGTCAGATACACAGTCAGGGTCTGCAGGACTCCCCAGGTTCTGGAGGTCTTGCTCTTTGTCCTATCCGAATACGTTCCCCAGCTCTTAACAGTGATCTCGCCATCACCAGCTGTAACAAAGGGAGAACACAGGAAGGGGCTCCAACAGGCAATGTCACAGCCCTGCTCTGGGCCGCCAGCGCTGCGTTTGGTAGGAAACTGCAGAATTAAGCTCAACGGCTCAAATAGAAGTTTTCCTTTTGGGGAAAGGAAATGGGGGGAGGGCAAGGAATGGGATGCGTCTCCCGCAGAGACGGCCACCGCGGGGCCAAACTCTGGCAGGCAGTTTCCTCAGATCCAAACTCCCTGCTGGTACAGAGAATCCTTTTATAGGCTGGGTGGAGGGGATGTTACACTTCTGGCCTCGATGAGCTCTCCTCCCAGAACTTTGAAACAGCATAGGACTGAGAGAAAGGGGCAGGTGGCTGAAGCTTGAGTTTTTAGCCGCCTTCGCGCTCAGGACCCTGGCTGGGCGTTGGCCGGCTGGTCCCAGGCGGTGGCAGAGGCGACAGCCCTTCCCCCATTATACATTCCCCAGCCAAGGGTCTCTCTGTCTCTGTCTGTCTGTCTCTCTCTCTCTCTCTCTCTCTCTCTCTCTCTCTCTCTCTCTCTCTCTCTCTCTCTCCCTCCCTCCCTCCTTCCGGGTGATGCTAAGTCCCCGGTCGGCGGCCGTACTTGGCCTTACAGTGCAAAATGTGCTTGGCGAGGAAATCGAGGCGGCGTTGCAGTAGCTGAGCGTGGGGGTCGGCAAGCTCAGCCAGCTCGGGAAAGCGGGGCTCATGGTGCTGGTAGAGACGCAGCAGCCGGGCGGCCGCGTCCTGTCCGCGGTGCAGCTCCAGCACGCGCCGCGCTGTCCGCTCTCGAAACACGCACACTGACTGCAGCAGTGGCTCGTTATACTTGTCCCACATGCCTGCCACCCGGTAGCCGTGCACCAAGCCCGCCTCGTTGTCCAGAAACACCAGTGCCCCGCCGGGGCCGCGGTGCAGGTTGCTGGTGGCGCGATGCATGACGCGCGGGTCCCACTGCAGGCTGAAGAGGTTGCTGACGAGCCGATCGAAGTTGGCCGTCAGGTAGTCGAAGAGGATCAAGTCTGTCCATTGCACCAAGTCCACCAGCTCCGCCTGGCTGCGGTTGGCCAGCTCGCCCTCCACCGCGCGCAGCAGCCGCAGATGGCCGTCTTCTGAGCGCCAGGGCGCGGGCACCATTACATCCGTGAGGTTGGGGAGCCAGCGCGTCAGGCTCACCACGCTGCCCTCGGTCCAGTGCGCCGCGCGAAGCTCCTCCTGCACCTGCGCCCACTGCGCGCCGCGACCCTCCACGCGGGCCAGTGCCAGAGGCGGCACGTGGCGCTGAAGGCCCAGCAGACGCGCCAGGTAGTAGGACAGGACCTCGCCCTGTATCTGCTCGGGGTTGATGCCGTAGCGCACGCAGGCTCGGGTGCCGTCGGCGAAGCGCGCCAACCGGTTGGAGCTACGTCCGCAGCCCCCGCGCTCCAGGGCCACCACTCGGGCGCCGCGCGCCGCCTCCAGCCACGCCGCTGCCTGGGCCTCCGAGAAGCCCCGGGGCACCTGCTCCTCCAGGCCGCGGCTCCAGAAGACACCCCCGTGCACCGCGGCGCGCTCCTCGGGCCGGGGCCGCCGGGCTGGCACGTGCCGCCTGTGCTCGCCAGGGGGCTGCCGGGGCGGGCTGTCTGCGCCGGCCGCCAAGGTGAGCAGCGCCCGGAAAGTTTTCAGGGAGCCGCTGCGGGCGTCCCGTGCCAGGAGCGGGGTCTGAAAGAAGCGAGGCGCGGGCTCCGGGCCGCCGCTCCGGGCCGGGCGCCGCGGGATTCGGTCTTTGGGCGGCCAGGAGGCGGGCAGCTCCGTCCGCGGCGGCAGGAGCCCGCCCCACAGCGCCAGCAGCGAGCCCAGCGCCAGCAGCCAGAGCCCCGCGGCGGCGGCGGCGACCCGCATCCTCCTGCCCATGCTCCCCTGGCCGCGCCGCTGCCGCTGCCGCCGCCGCTTCAAGCCGAGCCCGGGCGCCGGGGTCCCGGTGGCGAGGCGGGCCCGGCAGCGTGCTGGCTCCGGGGCTCCGGGTGCTTCAGCCTCATCGCGGCCGCGGGGCGCTGCGGGGCTCTGCCCGGCGCTGGGAACTCGCTTCGCTGCCGCTTCCCAGCTGCTTTTGTATTTCGCTGTGAGACCCTCCGGCGGGCGCGATTCACAGGCGTCCGGACCACGTGGGAGCGAGGGGGATCCCCCTCCCCCTCCTCCGCCGCCGCTCCCCGCCCCCCACTCCTCCGCCCCCTTCTCCTCCTCTTCTCCTTAAAGCGGCAATGTCTCTTTCCAAGCGAGAGAGGCGGCCCCACACTCAGTCCCGGGCTTAGGGGCCAGGAAGAAGCCGCGCTGGTGGCTCCCTCGCGGGGGCGTCGGAGGGGGCGGTACTGATCCTGGTGGAGCCCCGCCGGGTGGGAGGAACGCCGCCTTGGCCCTCACGGGGTTTGGAGGGGTCGCCGGTGTTCCTGGGCCAGGGCAGCGTCTGGCCTTCTGCAAACTTCAGACTAAACCCCCACCGCGCTCCGGGCGCCGCCTGGCGAGAATTAGGGCGGGTCCCTTTGCCATCTCCGGTGCCGACGGTGTGATTCACCCAGCCTTATATATATTTCTGGGACTCTCTCCGAGCCACAGAGGATGTGACTCCAGCCCGGTAGAGGAACCATCTGTAGCAAATAACTTTGAACTAACACCCCCTTTCCCGAGCAGGCTCACCACCACTGGTCGCTGCGGGCTTGTGCGCGTTGAGGTTGGTCACAGCACCTTTCCCAAGGCACTCATCGGGAATTAAACCTCGCTGTGCAAGTGGAACACCTAGGTTAGCCCCCAGCCCCCATGCATTCGTTCATCCATTCGAAAAAGCGTCTGTCCTCGGTTCTGGTCTCAGAGCAGTAAAATCCACAGATCCAGGTCCCCGTGCTCACGTAGCTTATATTCTAGGGGGACGTTCAGGTTGCTATGAGAGGATCCTACCTAGTGCGGGGGGAGAGGGGTGTGAGGGATACTATTTAGCTCATGCGGAACCAGAGACACGGAGAAAGGATGGCGTTTGCTCAAGATCCCACAGATAGCAAGTGGAAAAAAACTAAAATTCATACTCTGGTCTCCTGGCAGCATGCTTCTTGATTTTTCCTCCATTAAGAAAATTCAATCTTTTTATCAAGTTGCTAGCATTCTTTTGTTGTTGTTGTTGTTGTTGTTGTTGTTGTTATTCACTGTCACTTAGCCAATCACTTTATTTGCCAAATGTGATTTTCAGTTCAACAAATGAAGAAAAACCCCCATACTTCATTTGACGTACTGGTGTAATGGTTTCAGGGAAAAAGAAATGGTTGATGAAGGGGGTGGAGGAGCAAAACCAACAAACCAAACACACAAACAAATAACAAAACAACAAACCACATTGCCTTCCAGCCACCTTCGGGTTTAGTCTGCCAGAAAAGCTCTTGGATAAGAATCATTCCTCCCTCCTCTCTCTTTGTGCCAGAGTGTGTCCTAGATCCAAACCAGAATTCCCAGGTAAGACACATGATTGTGGGTGGGGATGGAATCTATTTCCTGAAAGCAGGAGTTTAAAATGTTTCCTTACATGTGTTTCTTTTCTCTATTATCCCCCTATCAGCTACACATGGGAGTTTCAACTGTATTAGTTTATCAGCTGGCATTGAGATTATTTTCTTCATGAAAGAAAGAATGTTCTAGAGTTATAGGGCAGACACTGTAATGTTTATGGTTAGGCAGAGGCATCAGAACACAGGAGGGCCTTTCAGCACCAACCCAGTATACCCTAAGTGTTTCTATATTGGTCGAAGTATAGGATCTTTGTTGAATCTGTTCTGCACCATACAGTGGCTATATCATGCCTTTTTATGGATCTTATCTGATGATGAGATTACTATGAACATATAAACATATCAAAACATATTCAGGTCATTGAAAGTTATTGTCTTCCTCCTGTGTGCAAGCTCTTGACCCCCAACTTTCCCTAGAGGGCAGGGGTTATGTCTTATCAACTTTCTATTTCTCCTGACATGTAAGAGGTATATTACACTAAAAAGGTGCTCAATAAATTGAATTTAGTTATTTTTTTGTCTTTTGGTTTAACTCCTGCTGAGGAAAAAAAAATTTTTTTTTTTACGTGTTGCTTTCAGCTTGGGTAAACTGTAAGCAAGATCTCCACCTTGTGGGCATAAGTAGAATATCATCTAATTAGAAAAAAATATGTATCTTAACCCGACAATTCGTTAAGTTAAATTCGGAGCATATTATGTGGCTTCTATGACCCACACCGTGTCCCTAGGTGCTATGAGGGGAAATCCAAAGTAGTTACTATCTCTGTCTTTTTAGCTGTCGACAGAAGCTATACATAAGCATAAAGGATAGTTCACTGTGAACTCCATGAGGAGTCTGTCTTGTCTATTGTTTTCTGGCTGCCTGGCACACTGCCTGGCACTTAGTGGATGTTCATTAACAATTTACTGAATAAATCATTGGGATGTTAATGAGACAAAGCTCTGCATATGGCATATATTTAAGTCGCTTTTTAAAAAACACCTTACTACAAAAGGATGCAAATAAGAACTTTCATTCATTCTAAAAGGAAAAAAATATTGCTGAAGCCTCAGAATAATGTAGAATGAAGCATGCGCTTTTCAGTCATGGCGGGCTGGCCTCAAACCCAAATACCCCGACTCTCAGACTCTTAACAATTATATTACTGTACTGACATAGAAATCGAATCTTAAGGAGTCAGCTAAAATTTTACACCTCAGAAGACAAACTGACTTTTTCACAGCCCTTTGCCTGTAGCCATAGAACTGAATGCACCATGTATCAGAACAGGATGTACTAAGAGAAACTTGTTCAAGTTCATCAAAATGCAGAATCACAGAAAACTAAACCCAAACCAAAAACAAACCTAAAGTCAAGTACAGTTTCAGGTGGTACTGGATTATTTTAGACAGTTTTTTAAAAACACTGCTCTGTTTATCTTTACTTCCTGGACTGAGGACGCACCGCCACACACCCATGGCCGAGCTGCTGTGGCTCGTGGGGTTGGCACAGCTCATCATAGTGTGTAACCCCAGTCTCAGTCCCACCTGCCCCTGTGACAGTTGCTTGGGGATGAGGGAAGGTCTGCTCATCTATTACTGCACTGGCACCTCTTTTCACCTTGAAAACGTTCTTAATTCCTCAGAGCTTCTTTCTGAACCTTGATCTGCAATTGCTTCAAACTTTTTCACAATCCTGTGGAATGATCTGGTTCATATAACAGTGTCTCCTGGGAAGAAAGAGGAGGTAGAAGTTGAGGATTGGCAGCAGTGCAACAGTCTTGGAGTTGGAACATTTTCTAAGTCTGGCATTTCTGATTTTTGGCTGTTTTCCTTCTAGTTAGTTATTCCCTTCAATGAGTGTTGGTTTCCACATCTGAGAGATGAGGATAGTAAATCTTATCTACCCCACACTGCTGTTAGGAAATTCTAGTGAGATATTAATGACCATGACAACATGAGCAGCAAACACTTATTGAGTGCTTGTTATGGGCTTGGACCAGGGCTATTATTTAACCTTTCCAACAGGTATGATCAACCCCACTGGACAGATGGGAAAACTGAAGCTTAGTCAGTAACTGACCTGAAGTCATACAGTAAGTAAGTGGTAGGGCTGAGGTTCCAGAACTATGTAAGCAAAACCCTTTGCCAGTAGTACACTGCTGGGGAAATGTCAGATATAAAAATTATTGCATTAAATCAAAGTAGACTCAACTCAGATTAAATTTTGCTTCGAAATGTTCTCAGAGATTGCTATTAAGTGAAATGGTTAAGAGCATAAACCCTCAAGCCAGATTGTCTGGATTTAGAACTTACCAGGTGTGTGACCTTGAGTAAATTACTTGACCTCTCCGAGCCTCAGTATACTCATCTGTAAAATGTAGTAACAATAATATTATTGGTATTACTAATACTAATTCTAACAATTATAATTAATTAATATCTTATTGTGATGATTAAGTTTGTCCCTATCCTGCACTTAAAAGACTAAGAGTTTACTATTATTATCGTTTGTTACTTTCTTTCCTTCCTGTTTCTGTTTAATTGTCCAGATTGGGTGGGGCGGGAGGGCTCCTCCTTTTCTTGTCTCTGTCCTCCACCAAGCCTCGTTTGGATGCTGAGAAACCTCATACAGTGGCATTCCTGCCCATGTACCTCTTTGTGCCCTAGATGAAAATTTTGCTCTTTCCCTTCCCCACAAAGCTGGACCAGCTGGACCCTACCAGGCTTCCCAGTGCAGCTCTTGTTGAAAGCCCAAATCCTCTAGCTAATCTTGGGTGTCTGGCTTCCTCTCACTACTCTGCCTCCTTCAGTCTTGACCTTTCCTGGGTCTTCTGAGTTACAAGCCTCTCCCAAAGATAAAGGCCTCCAAATGCACCCTTATGGATGCTTCTAAAAAAAGGAAGAGAAAGACCATGTTGGTGACAGAACTACAATACTCCTTGAAACTGGGTGTGACTCTTGCATTAGTCCTTACTAGCTGTGTGACCTTGGGCAGCTTTCCAACTTCTCTGGGCCACATGTTCATCATTTGTGTGTCCTTCTCCAGTTTTATTCCTTGCTAAGGTATATTATTTTTCTGCTTGGAGATAATTTTCCTTTTCTTGGTATTTCCCTCTCTGACCATGATCAGAGTCCCCCAAGAATTGCTTAAATGATCTCATCTTCATGTACCTGGCTGTCAGGGGCAGATGTATACAAACCCGGTTGCAGGAAATCCTACTGGATAGCTACAAGAAGGTCCGGAAATGTAATAGTCTTTACAATTGACCTGTCGGCCTGAATGAGTCTCATTTTTAAGAACACACTGTGTTTCTGGGAAGAATGTCAAGGTTGACATGAACCTTTAATTTATGGTAAGACTAACATTTTTATGATTCTATTTTATGTGGCTCTCTTTTTGACCTTCTTTTGAAAAAGGGTCCCATAGCCTAGAGACTAGACTGTGTGACAGATTAGAATCTAAAGACTGAAGCATTGGGGAATTAATTTTGTAAATTGAGAGCAACCTTGGACATGTATCTTAGTCACATGTCATCACACCCTAGTTGTAGGGGATGATGGTAAAAATTCTGTACTGGGTATTTGGGGAAATGAGTTTCTTTCTCAACTATAGTTTGGTTCGCCGAGATTTATTGTTCACATGCTAAAGTCCAAAGAACTGGACAATAAGTAATGGGACATCAGATTTTCTCTTGTCCTAATGACTGCATCAGGGAGTGTTGGCTGTCTCATCTTCACCCTTTACCTTACCTTCCTTCTTGACAGGTCTCTGTCCCATCCTGTGTTTGGTGCTAGAGGGGAGGCTGAATCCTGATTGCTCTAAACGACTCATGGTGCTTTCAGTGTCCTTGCCAGTGTTAGGTTTAGGTAGAGGCATGTGGCACCATTCTGACCAGTGAGACCCAAAGGGAAGTCCACAAGGAGGTTTCTGGAAATGATGTCTGTGATATGACAAAAAGACACGGAAGAAAATCTTTTCTCCATGGTTCAGGTACAGATTTGAGGCCTGGACTTGGTGCAGTTATTTTGCAAGAGGAACTAAGTGCACTCATCGGAGGTGACAGAGCAGAAGGATGGAAGGAACCTGAGTCCTTGGTAATGTCACTAAGCCCCCAAATCAATTAATTCTGGCCACCTCTCCTCTGGATGTCCCTGGTGCTTTAACCCACTCTGAGGTAGGTATCTGTTGTTTGCAGCCATCAGATTCTAAATGATATACCTCTCCCATAGGAACTTACAAATCAGAGAAGGGAGTGAATATGTAAACATATCTCTTCTATCACAACTATGCTATTAGGGAGGAGGCAGTGTGATGAAGTCTTTTTGAAATATGAGCTCTGCAGCCAGGCTGAGTCTTGCACTTATTAGCTGTGCCATCTTGGGAAAGTCACTGAACCTCTCTGGGCCTGTTAATTTATCTGAAAAATGGAGATGAGAACTGCACCTGCCTTATAACTTTGTTGAATGGATGAAATGGACATTAAGCATTTAGTAAGTGCTCAGTGAATATTATCCATTGCTCTAGCTATTGTGCAAGTATAAACTACACAAAGGCACAGAGGAGGGAGTAACATATTCTACCGGGGAAGTACGGGAAGCCTTCACCAAGGAGGCAGATGTTACGCTGAGTCTTGAAGGGCAAATAGTATTTGCAGGTCAGGGTCTAGGGCAGAAGGACATTGGGCGAGAAGAGGGAACAGCATGTGAGCTTGACAGCCATGTGCCCATGGGCAGATTACCACCTCTTTCAGGAGCTCAGTTTCCTCATTCTTAAAAACACTTGAGTGTTGCATTAACTTAATTCTCTTTTGATAAAAGAAACAAATCTCAGGTCCCCTGCCTACATGGAGAAACTCCAGATCAGAGGCTCTTTACAGCCCCTTTGTCTCTCACCTATGACTATTTCAGCCCACCCTGAAGAAATTCACTCAACAAACATTTCCCTCTAAAGGAAGCAACTTGCTGGCTTTGTTGATTTCTTTGTTCATCTCTGTTCAGAGCCTTCTCCAGTCTGCAATTAGCAATGCTGCTCTTCCTCAGCTTGCCGAGGCCCCACACATCTCATCAGTCAGATAGATGCTGAAGCTTAATTAAGCTTGTAAAGCTTTCAGATTTCCTCGGATGAAAGGTGGCCCATAAGTATGTACTAGGTTTTATTTTGGTGGCTCCTGCCAAGGGTTATTATAAATAGGACTTAGTGCAATGTGGCTGAGCTCTTAGGATGATAATGTGTCAAGACCAATCATGGCTGTTTAGAGTACAGATATTATCATAATGGTTCCATCATAGGCGGTGGGTGTTAAATGGAAGTGGCTATAAAAAAAAAGAAAGGAAGGAAGAAGAGTACTGCAGGCAACGAGGCCAAAATAGAGGTGGCTGCAAGTGAAATATCGGCTGCGCATGGGATCTCCATCATAATCATTAGCTATATCAGCCTCAATGCCATTTTTTCTGCCATCTCTTCTAGACCAGACTCAAACTCAAATAAAAAATGGATGCTTTAACTCCAAATGAAAATATATTCCTTTGCTGATTTTTAAAATGGATTTATATTAAGATGATGGCCAGCAGGTAAGTAATTTATAACTGGGGCTCCCTGCAGTGCAGACGAGTGTTGAGTTTCATCAGAATTGTGAGCAGGTTAAATGGGAGACCGACGGACTTCCAGACTCAGGCAAAGTCATTGCTGTTGGACTGAAAGGGGCTGGAAGAATATGCAGAGGCAAAGGGTATCTTATAGATACTTGCTGGTGGGGAGCAGTGAACGGAGACACAGCTCTGTGTTTCAACAATGAGGTGAGTGAAAAACAGAAGTTCTTCAGTAAGGCAGCCCTGGTTAAGAGTGTGCTAGCTTCCTGGGCCCCAGGTTTCATTGCCAAAAACCAGTTTTCTGCATTCCATAGGCAGACAATCAGCACATTTGATGGTATGATGATGATGATGATGGTGATGGTGATAGTGGGGATGATGATGACCATGGTGCAGCTCTGTTGTTAAGGACGCTTCTATTCTTTTGATATCTAGTTAATCTTGACCCAAATTCCTATTTTATGGGCTGGGAGGGTCCAGAGATTTTCTCTGTATTTCTGAAAGACCCTGGGGCTTTGTTCCTCAAGTTCGTCTGTTTTCATCTACTTCCTGCTTCCATAGTTGTTGCTTTGGCTCCGACGCCCATTAATATGGGTATGAAGTTCAATGCCTGATCATTCCCAACCTCACCAAATCCACTTGAACCAAAGATATGAGTTTAGTGGCTTTACTGAAGATTTGGAGGACAGGACCCCGAGGGGTGTCACATCACTGTGCAAGGCCTGCCTTTGTCATCTAGCTGTCCTTTTCCTCCTTTCTCTCTGCCTTGCCCCTTTGTGGAGAAAAGGCACAATTCCTGTCTTCCTTCATGTAATACAGGGCTACTCCATTCAGGCCTCCTCAGGACCTCAGGTCGATAGACCATCAAGGTTTCCCTTGTGATCTGGTGGGCAGCATTTACATTTCAAGGATACTTTCTACATGCAAGGCAGAGATGGGAAACTAGAGCATCATTTCAAGACTTGGCCTAGGAGACTTCTGCTAAGTGACAGAAGAAGAATTCCTACTCTGATCTGCCCAAAGACTGAGGTCATGTTACTACAATAAGATGTGGCCTCTTGGGACTGAGAAACACACTGGAGAGTTAGCGAAGGGACTTCTTACAAGGGAGTCATCTGTTCCTTGGCAAGGCACATCGCCTTACTCCAAGCACGTCTGAAACAGGTGCTTAGTTACATCTGACCTCTATTGCGTGACTGAGCTCATCTGCTGGGAGATACGTTGCAGCATGGAAAGCTTCATGTGGTTAATGGGCTGAGCTAATGTGGGCCACACTATCACTGTCTCAGGACTGTAATAGCCTGCGTAAGGATGACAGTGCAAGAATGCCCACCATAACATCTCCTCCCAGGAGACTGCCACTGGGAAGCAGAGAAGGTGCCTCTGCGGAGCAGGGCATGTTTGTTACACGCCATGCACTGAGACTCACCCCTGAATATCTCTGGTTCCTTTTCATTTCACTCAAGGAAATAGGAAGAAAGAAACCCCAGAGGCCATGTCTTGCCTGCCTGAGTTTAAAGAACAGCAACATTTTAGGGACAATATGGGCCTAAGGAACAGCAGGAGAATGGCTGAAGAATTATGACGGTGATATATTTATATAGCCCCTTGCAGTTTTGCTGAGCACTTTCCCACAGCAGTCTGGTTGGATTTTTCACAATACCCTGCTAGGGAGGGAGAGAGGGGCAGGTGTTAGTGACTGTCCCTATTTGATTAAAGAGAAAGCTGAGCTTCAGAGGGTTGTGTGAGGAGCCCAAGGTGCACAGCTAGTTCCTGGCAGACCTGGCACTTGACCGCTCTTCACCTGACTTCCACATCAGAGCTCTTCTGTGACATTCTTGCCCTGTGCAGTTCTATTCACATCTGCAGACTGTCACTACCTCTCATTTTCCACATGGCTGCATGTCCATGTTACACATACGTTAGTGTCCACGAAAACTCTCGTAAGAAGGGCGGAAAAAGGAACTCAGGAACCATTCCTAAAAGGTTGGAATATTTAAAAGCTTTTTTTCTCATTGAATGGTGCTTTCTGTTTCTCTTGTTAGCAGCAATGACAGAAGAGGGGAAGAAAGAAAAATCAGAAGGATCAGGGAAAAGAGAGTATTTGGAAATATTTTTCTTTGCTTGCCTTTTTTTTTGTTGGTTAAAAAACAGTGGCTTTAATTAAAGGGAGTCAGAGAGGGAAAGGAGGCAATCACTGACCATTTAATTATTTTCTAAATGAATTTTATTTTATTTTTTAGGAAAAGAATATAAAACAAAGGAACAAAAAGCTTTCCCTGGCTTCTCTGCTCCCATGCACGATACCCTTGCTCACATGGGGCATAAACAACAGACGCCAGCAAGGTGTTTGAGGTTTCCATTTTTTCTCATTGAGAGGGTCCTCTGGTTTGGGATGATGACAGGTCTGCATGGTTGTTTAGGATCAGTGAGGGCAATTGGACTCTGTAGAAGTCTTCCTGCCTTGGTTTTCTCATTTGTAAAATGGGACATTATTCTTGCCTTACAGGAATATTGTGAGAATTAGAGATACGAGATTAGATAGAATAGAGTAGATGAGAAGTTTCGATACTGTTTCTGGCATATAGAGGGCACGCAATAAATATTAAAAACCACATACCCAGCTATAGAGAAATATGTCTGGGAGAATACATACTAAGCTGTCAGAAGTGTTACTCCCCAAGGTGTCTTTGTGTGGGAGGTGCTTTTTACCATATTCATTTTTACTATATATGTCACAGAGCATTTGGGAAAAATATGCTGTGTAAGTATTAATGGGTGTGTGTAGAGGCTCAAGTTAAACACTGAGGTCAGATATAGAGTAATAAAGAATGTGACATTTTGGTACCTCTGACTTCGATCGTAAAATCTATAGTTATTATACTTGAATCAGTTGAGGTGCCTTTGGTGACAAGCAGCAGAGACTGACAGGCTTAGTCAAGAAGCAAAAATGGGATTTGATAGAATAATACTGGAGTAGTTCCCAGCATCAATGGAAAAACTGAAAATTGGGTGTTGGAAAGCACTAGAATTAAGCAGTCCCAGGTAGGAAAGCACCTTCTTTCAAAAGTGCAGGTACAAGATGTCTCAGCTCCAGTCACCTTCCAGTCAAGCTTTTACATTCCAAGGAGAGAGAATCTGATTGGTCCATTTTGGGACAGATGCTTCACCATTGGTTCATCCAGATTTTGCCATGTGATAGGGTAGGCAGTATATAAGGGAGCAGTTCTGTGCTGGACCATCATTCCATATACATCCACTCCAACATTCTGAAAAATTATCATCTTGCAATACTTTTAAATAATAATGATAAAACTATCAATTGATAAAATAAGTAGAGCTATGCTGTAAGATCTCTAAAGAATGCATTTTATGCATCTTTTCTGATGAACCGATAAAATCAAAACCAAGCATGATTTATCATTTTCGTGCCTAGTGATATATCACAAAATCTGAATAAATGTTGATTATGATGGCAAACACACCCACACAATAGTAACAATACTTGTCTTTTTGGCTCCAACAGTTAGCAGATCTCAGATCTCTATAAATTTGCTTCACGTTGCCTCTCAGATTAGGAAGGAAGCTTGAGACCTTTATTAGGGTAAAGAAAAGTAATGGGCATCTCTGATTTTCCATCAGTAGCTGTTGTTTTATGTTGTTTTATGTTGTGTGTGTGTGTGTGTGTGTGTGTGTGTGTGTGTGTGTGTGTGAGAGAGAGAGAGAGAGAGAGAGCGAGAGAGAGAGAGCGAGAGCGAGAGAGAGAGAGAGAGGAACACTTCGTTACTTTGGGGCAGAATGATTTAGCCATTCCAGTATAAGATGAGCTCAAATCCAGACTACATTTTCTATGCTGACCCTTGTGTTTCCCAGGAAAGAGGAGCCCAGCCAGGGCCCAAGAGGTTGAGGAAAGAGTGAGGAGCAGGGAGCACATCCAGCCTGGGAGGGGCAGGGGAATGCTTTCTGTCCTAGTAGTGCCTCCTGGTAACATCAACACCACAGAGGCCTGGCTTGGCTGCCTCAACTCCTGTCAGCCCCATAAACATCCTTCCCAGTCTCAATAATCTCTTCAGCCACGCACCTGATCCTTATAATTTTTTTTCCCCCCTGGGAGTGGGTATTGCTGAAGGAGATGATCAGAAACTACTTATTTGAAGGTAGGAGCCTCATCTCGAACAACCAAGGGTAGACTAATAGTTACCATTTCCCAAATCTTGCCACATGCCAGGCAGCTGATATATCCTCACAAACCCTTTTAGGTGGATTTTACAACCCCTGTTTACAGATGAGCAATCCCAGGTTCAGAGAGCTGACGTATATTGCCTAAGTTGTTGCAATCACATTCAAACCTGGGGCAGTGTGTCCCAGATCACTTGGTGTCCATGCCTTCTCCATGTTGGAAAGCCAGCTCAGAGGGACCCAAGACCCCGCAGCTCTGCTACCGATCACTGGCTGCCCTGGGCCCAGTCACAGAACAAAGAGCAGTCTCAGCCATAACTGCAACAAATTGGGACTTGTAGAATTTTTGCTTCCAAGGTCAGCACGATAACAATTTGAAGCCAAGCTTTCAAGTCTGCTCTTTTGGGTGTGGTTGGGAGTCCAAGGAAGGCACCATGAACCACCAGGGGTTCATACCCAGCCTTGAGAGCCCTTGGAGGAGCAAGCTTTCCAAGAAAGCCAGAGACAGGACCCCTGTGGCTTAGGAACCTCTAACGATTCTGGGACAGGACCATTAGGCTGAATAGTTTTATTGAAATTAAAAATATTGTGAATTTTATGTTGGCTCTGGCCATTACTATAATAAAAACGACATTACTTCAGATAGTATCATGCACTAATTAAACCAGCAGAGAATGAAACAACAGAAATTCAATGGTGACAAAAATAGGAGTTGTGGGCTCCAGAACACCCCCAAGCAGGGCAGTTGAATTTACATTTTCCATTATTTTGAGTGAATGTGCCCCTAAGGAATCCTGTAGGGATTTTGTTTTGTTTTGTTTTTAATGTGATGCCAGGGCGATTCCTCTCTTACAGTGTAGTAATTTTGATAAAGCTATTCTGTGCTTTGCTGAAAAAAAAAAAGTGTATACCTAGGAAAGAGTCCAGGAGGATATGTTAATAGTGGCAACCTTGGGGAAAGGAAATTTTAAGAGAAAGGACTTTCTTTTTTTTTTTTTTCTTAGAAAAACCTTTTATACATTCCTGGCATGCTTAAATTCATTATACTCAGCACGTATTTCTGAGCAGACCAGAATGGTCAAGGGAATGCTTTAGAGTAAATGATTCATGCTTCATTGTACCATGTTATCAAAAGGCATATTAGTTAGGTGACCGTTAAGAAGCTGCCCACTGGGCCAGAACTTAAGATGGGAAGGGTCTGAGCTGGGATGGTAGCACTGGAGAAGGAAAGGAAGGAAGAAGGACTCGAGCATAATTAAAAGCCAGGAGCCAGGATAGGATGCTTAATTTTATGTATCAACTTGACTGGGCTCAAGGATGGTAAAACATTTCTGGATGTGTCTGTGAGGGTGTTTCTGGAAGACAGAGCATTAGACTGAGTAAAGATCACTTTCACAATTCTGGTGAGCATCATCCAATCTGTTGAAAGCATGAATAGGATGAAAAGGTGGAAGAAAGGTGAATTTACTCTTTTTCCTTGAGCTGAGACATCCATCTTTTCCTGCCCTTGTACATAGTGTTCCTGGTTATTGGGCCTTTGGACTCAGATGAGGACTTAGACCATTAATCCCTTGATCCTTGGGCCTTTGAACTTGAACTTACATTTTTGGCCTCCTAGTTGTCAGGCCTTCGGACTCAGACTGAATTACACCACTAGCTTCCTGGTTCTCCAGCTTGCAGATGGGGTATCATTGGATTTCTTGGCCTCCATAATCATGTGAGCCAATTCCTATTTTATATATATATATACACACACACACACACACACACACACATAAATATATATATGTATGTGTGTGTGTGTGTGTGTGTGTGTGTGTGTGTGTGTGTGTATATATCCTATTGGTTCTGTTTCTCTGTAGAACCCCAATACACAGGAGTATCACCTGAATTGGCTTAAGTCTTACAAAATGGCATCATTTACATGAGGATGGTGCCTAGATCTTGGCGCTGAGCTATAGAGGGACATAAGGGAGCTAGACTTGTAATTTTCAGTGCATGAGTAGATGGGTAGATGGATAAATGAATGAGTTCTCTCATAGAAGGCTTCTTGTTATCAGATTTAAGCCAAACTTCTTTAAAAGCCTAATTAGGTCCTGAGGTGAGGTAAGTATTTCTCATATTCTTTTCCTGACCTCAGCTACCCTCCCAGCCAGGGAAGATTAAAGCCTTTCTAAGAGCTGGACCATTTCTGAGTGCCTCTTTGGGTTACTTAAGTTTTTTAATGTCTATGAGGCATTAAAAGAGATATCTACCTCTTGGCTTAGACAATGAAGGAGATTGATTTAAGACACAAGTAATTAGAAGGTTTTCTGACCTGGTTTGATTTTGGTCTTCACCAGTGCCATCCAACACCTGGTCTAGTCTTTTAAGCTTTATGTTCTCTTCATACAGCATCATGGTGGCAAAATGGATGCAGCAGTTCCAAGCTTAACTCCATAGTATCTAGAAGGAGATGTATAGCCACTGGCCCAACAGAAGTTTCTTGAAAAATCTCCCCTCGAGTCTCATTGATTTAAATTGGGTTTTATGTCCATTCTTTACTGGGTCTCTAGCTAGAGAATGCTGATTGGTTGATTGTCTTTGGTTACTGGATGCAATCAGAGTTACAAAGATGGTGATGGTGGTAGTGTCAACGATCTTCCTTCCACCTATATGGCCACTGCACAATGTGGGAAGGATGGAATAGGTATTAGGGAGCCATCACGTTCTAGTTTGGGAGAATGGAGCACGAATGGCCCATGTTAGTGGGTGTGTGGGGAGTAGTGGGTGGAGTTGAACGAGGAGAATGGCCAGAGGAGAGTGGTGGCTTTTCTCACGCTGAGAAGCAGGACAGTGAGTGTGAGCTCTGCTCAGGGCGCTGGCCTGGGTCCGCTCTAGGACAGCATCTCTGAGGTTGTGAGTCACTGCAGGGGAGAATGATTATGAAGGTGAGCTAACTGGGCACAAAGAACCAGATTCCAGACAGGGGGCTGCCTGGGCTTTGTTGGCTCTGAGGGAGTGAGTCAGCCAAGGACATGCCCTCTTTCAAAGGCTGTTTGGCATGAGCAGGGAGCTGGCAAGTGGCACTCGGTGGTAGCATGGGGCAGTGTCACCAGACAGCATGTGGAGGGCCATGGACCCAGAGCAGCAATGGGAGCATCGAATGAGTTCACATATGCAGACCACATAGAGTAGAGGCACGGAGAATGGCATGGAGGGCATGCTCAACTGCTGTTATAATAAGAGTTCTTGTTTTTCATTGTTTGCAGTAGTAAGAAGCATAGGAGCAATGGAAAAAGGAGACCGAGTGAGTTAGGATTCCTTCCTGCTTGAAAGTGACAGTTTGGCGAACCTCTTTGGATTTTGTGACCTGGAGAAGGGAAGCCTCAGGACTAGGATGACTGGGATTCCTTCCGATCTGGTGTATGAGAACTGGAGCAGGATCCAGTTTATTTGACAAGTAAAGACCTGTGGCTGGCATGAGCATATACATGAAACTGTAAAATCACATGCACATGAGCTTTACGTACATGATTTCATTCGGCCTCACACGCACTCTACAAGGTAATCATTATCCTCCTGTTTGACAGAGAAGGAAAGGCCAGTTTGGAGGTGTTAAATCTACAGCCCAAAGCCAGAGGTAGAATATGGGGAAGAGGGTCTATGAACCCAGCACTCGCCCACATACCTTTCCTTCTTCATAACAGAACCTAAAATTGGCCAATTCTTCCACCCTCTCCCATGAAGCCGGTGCTTCAGGAATGTGGCCTCATCCTTACCTGCTGGGAGGAGGCAGTTTGTTCTGCTGGACCTAGTTCTGACCACTGGAAGTCTGCTGATGGGGTTTTGAGAGTTTTTCTTATGTCTAAGGGAGAGCTATAGTAGTAGTTGCCCCGTTTTTCCTCCTGACATCATATCTTGAGACATTTGGAACTGCTGCATAGCCACTTGCTGCCAGTCTGAGGACCAGGCCAAGACAGCAGAGCCAAGACTGAGAGAATGTGGGCCCCTGATGGTGGGTGAGTCACTAAATAACTCATCCTAGAAGACTCCCACAGCAGAAACTGCTAGTTATCTTCCCAGTGTCCATTCTGCTCTTCTTCCTTACTAACGAGAAATCTATATTGATGGATGTACACAGATATAAAACCACATTTTCCAGGTTCCCTTGTCAATGCAGATAGCTAATTAAATTTTAAGTGGCCTTTTGCCCTGTCCCTCTTTATCGTCCTATTTCCTGGAATGTAGACATGATGGCTAGAGCTGTGATAACTATTATTTAACCATGAAATTAACTTGAGGGTGGAGGTCATGTGCTAAAGATGGCAGTGACTGTGGAGTTGCCATATCAGCTTCTGACTATTTATCTCTGGGCTTCTTTTTTGCGAGAGAACTTTAAACCTCTACCTAATATAAGCCGTCGTTATATGTGTTTTCTATTATATGTAGCTGAGACTAAGCCCCACTGAGAAACCTATACATTTCTGAATTTCCTATGGGTAAGAATTAATTTTCTTACTGTGTAAACAGTTTGGAGTTGGGTTGCATTTATGTGCAATCAATAGCATCCTAATCATCTCCTCTTCAAAGCCCATACTGTTAAAGTCTGTCCTGGCTAGTAGACTATATTACATGGCTGTATCCTTCAATTCTCCATTATTTCTGGTGTGAGAGGTCCTAATGTTAGCATCCCCATTGCGTTCTACATACCTTTCCTTCCCCTAAACCCCACCTTTGGGCAGTAAATGACTACCAGAAAGCCCAAACAAAAAGTAAATGTTCTGGCTAGCTGCTACAGGGGTGGTACAGCATTGGTGGGGTCCCCAAGAGGTTTCCTTGGGTCTGACCTCAAACTGTCATAGTGATGCTCCCCACCTGAGCAGGGCCTGGCTCTCAATATATCCTCCTGTATATCCCTTCGACTTCCATACTGCCAGCTCCTCCTCAGTCCCTCTGCCCCACCATGTGGTCTGCCTCCCACACAGACCTCAGGGAGAGGAACTTTTAATAACTGGCGAGGCAACTATTGACTCAGGTTTTGTTTGCTTACCACTAAGTTAGCATTTCATAAATGCAGGATTCTTGGTTTAATAGGCCAGTCATTGTGTATTATCGAAATAGCAAATTAATCATTCAAAGCTGTGCGTGAGATATACCAGAGATTTCACTGAGGTGACCTCTTTCATTCCTAATTCGCAGAAACCATTGCATTTCTGGCCAGTCAGTATTTATCTTAAGTATAATAGTTATCTTGTTAAACTCAAGTCTATTAAAGTGAAAGTCAGGAATTTGTCTTAGAGGTTGGAGGAGGGTTTAGTCATCTGTGCTGTGAGAATCCCAAACCGCCAGCCTCATTACCCCCATCTTGCCATGAAGATGCCAAAGCCAGCTCGTGAAGCATGGCTGGATTAATCATGTCCCTGTTATCCAGGGACAGGAGCACCTACCATCTAGCCCAAGCAGCTTTCCCTTGAATGCAAATGTATAATGTAATGATCATAATGACAGCCACCACTTATCAGTGCCTGTGCTTTAGAGTCATAGTCTCCAAGTCTCACAGCAATCTCAGTTTACAGATGAGGAAACTGAGGCCTTGAAGGGTTAAATAATCAGCTCAAGGCCACAATATGTTACCTGGAAGAGCTGGGATTTAAACTCAGGTTATTTGGGCTCTAACTTCCATCCTCTCTTGCTATAGAGACTCTGAGGCCTATAACTTGTATTGTTGTGTCCCCACACAGGAGGGTTCTGTCCCTTGCCTCTTGGGGCAGAATCTGATTAACAGAGCCACCTGTTTTACCTCCTACTGCTCCCATCCTCTAGCTAAGCCCCACCTTTGCAGGGGCATGTACTTGCCTTCTCCCCGCCTTGCAGTGCCTCACTGAGGCTAGTTTGAGAGGAGGTCACCCTGACCTACCTTTGTGCATGACTCCCTTTTCCATCCCCATGTGCAGGATTGCAGGGTTTGTCATCCAACTCTTTGTCATCCAACTGAAAATGAAAAAAATTCCCAAGGAGAAAAACAGTTTCCTGTGTCTCTGAGCCATTGTCCTGGGTTCTCTGTTTGAGTTTCCTCTGCCCGGATTTGTGAGAGCATTCAAGCTCCTTTAATGTGGGCCTTTGGTTTACAGCTGAGACCCAGCAGCCCCTCAGTGGGGTGGGGGGTGGGGGACATAAGGCATGAACAGCTGACTGCCTGAGGACTTTTAACCAGCTCACGATGTAGGATGTCCAGGTGCCTAGTTTGACCATGGTGTGATGTTGCTGAGCAGCCAGGCTATGTGCTTTAAACCAAGGACCTAAAACAGGGACGTTCTGTTCAGCTTCTCCTTAAGGGAGCCAAGTCATTCATTTCATTCATTCATTCGCTCGACATCTATTTGTTGTTTGTCACCTCTGTGTTTGGCACTGATGTAAAGCATGAGAGCTTTGACTTGACGTGAGATATCCTGGAATCTCAAGGGCGAGGCATAGGAAGAAGGACTGACTACACAGTTAGGAGATTTGGGTTTGAGTTAGGATGACTGACTTTCCTGGTTTGCTTGGGACTTTTCCAGCTTAATCACTGAAAATCCTGCATCCTGGAAAACTCGTCAGCATCTGTAGGACAGTTGGTTACCCTAGTCTGAGTACCAGCTCTGCCATTTACTACTCACTCAGTCAATATATACTTCTTGAGGGTTGATTAGATGCCAGGGTGAGTTCCATAGCTGTGAGAACCGTGGAAACAAAGCTGAATCCCTGTACTCAAGAGGCTCCCTTCCAGCAGAAGTAGACAGTACAAGTAAAAGCAAATAAGATAGTTTAAGGAGTGTCTCAGTGCCATCAAGAAGATAAAACAGGTGCTGTGATGTCATCGGCTGCCTGGTGAGAGGGGCTGTTTTAGCTAGGAAGAGAAAGCCTCAATAGCAGGTGATGATGAGTTAGAAGCCTCAATGAGGAGGAGACAGCTATGTAAAGATGGCAGGGGAAGCTTTCTGAGCACAAGGATCATTAAAGGGCAAAGGCCTTGAGATGAGAACAAATCAGCCAGATGTGAGGTCAGAGGGTGTGTTAGTGTGAATGGGTACAGGGGAGGAGAGGGAGGAAAAAGGGAGGAGGAGTAGGCAGGGGCCAGATGATGGAAGGCCTTGAGCTCTGCATTAGGTATGCGCCTTGGGAGAAATAACTTTCAGATGAAGAGTCAGAGGTTCAGAGAGGTCAGATGGGGCTGGAAAGCAAGGCTGAGCTACGATTCCTAGCTTCTCCCATGAACCTGCTTTCTATGTCGGATTTTCTATCCTGGTAAGAATATCACCATTCACAGAGTTGTCAGGACTCAGAACCTCAGTGTTGCCTGGATTCCTCCTTTCCCTTCCACCTCTGTCCCATTCACTCAGTCTCCAAGTCTGGTCAGTTCTACCTCCCACTCAGCCTCACATCTGCCTCCTCCTCTCCATCCTTCCTACCGCGCTCTGCTCCCGCCTCTCGCCATCTCTTGTCTGCAGCAGTTTTCCGACTGACCTTCTTGCCCTCAATTTCTTCCCCATATTGATATGTGCCACCAAAACTGTTTCTAAAACATAAATCAAATCATGCCACATCCTTGTGTAAGCCAATAGCACTTAGCACATTTTCTCAAGTTGAATTTCCCAGAAGCAGTTTCTGAGATGGAAATTTGTGTCCAGGAAATCTATTGGGGAATGCTCTTGGGTTTTGATATGATGAATTACATTAACTGATTTTCTAGTGTTGAACTAACTTTTGATTCCTGGGATAAAACCCACTTGGTTATGATATATTATATTTTTTACATAGTACTGGATTCAATTTACAAATATTTTGTTAAGGATTTGTGCATCTCTATTTATAGTTTTCATCTTCCGTAATGTGTTTGCCTGGTTTTGGTATGAGTGAAATACTGGCCTCCTAAAATGAGGAGAGATTGGATTAGGGGGTGGGAGTGGTAGGACAAGGGACTACTGTTTGTCATTATAAGATTCTTAACACTATCTGATTTTTAATTATTTTGTACTAGTACATAAAAACAAATTTTAAACCACTAAAACAAAATACAAATCAAACCTATGATTTTCTATAACATGATACTGTGTATTTTGAGAGGTGAAAGTGGAGTAGTGGTAGAGAAAAGATTTAGGTGGTTGGAGTTAGGTAGGATTAGAGGATTAGGTAGGCCTAGACTTTAGACAAGGCGATCATTACCATATAGAGAGCACTTTATGTGTCAGGAACTGTACTAGGCATTTTCTATTAATCCTGATAAGAACCTGTATCAATTAACTATTGCTACATAGCAAACCATCCCAAAATTTAGTGGTTTAAAACAACTGTTTATTCTACAATAAACACAGTAATGCAGGAGGCTCTTTTGCCAGAAGTCAGAGGGGGAAATTGAAGAATTAAAATTAAAGAAATTAAAGAATGCAGAACTTTTCTGCCTACTTGGCAGTTTCCTTCTTGTAATCGAATACTAAAAGGATGATTTAAAAGAGGACAGTTTGTACCAGGCAGGCACATAGATTCATCTTATCCCTTGAATGGTACGAAATATGAAAAGATCCTCTCTACAGATGTGTTGGGCATTCTGCAGTTTGGGCTGGGCAGCTATTCTTTGGTTTTGCTCGAGGTCATTCATGCAACTGCAGACATCTGCCCATGCGGCTCAACTAGGGTAGAACGTCCAAGATGGCAGTCATAACATATCTGGTGATTTTCTGAAGCTGCCAGCTGGGGTATCCTTGTTCTCCTCCAAGTGGCCTTCCCAGCAAGAAAGCTTAGGTTTCTTAGATGGTGTGGCAGTACTCCAAGAGGGTGAGCCCCAGTGTGCAAACACTTATCAGCCTCTGTCAGTGTTCATTTTTATGATGTCCCTTTGGTCAAAGAAAATCACATGGTGCAGTCTAGCTCCGTGGGGGAGGGGGATCCTGGGAGGGGGGATTCATTGAGGGCATGCCGTGTAACAACCTGACACAGGATGCTATCAAGCAAGTTTTTGTTTTTATTCTCATTTTATAGATGAGAAAACCAAGTTAAATATCTTGTTCAAGGTCCTCATTCATGTCTGGCAAGGGTAGGAGGTAGCTGGCTCTCACTCTCTCTTTTTCGTCTGTCCTCAAAGCTCACACCTTAACCAATGTAGGGTCTCCAGCACCTTGCCTTGGCATTGACTTCTTTTGCATAGTCCATTGTCAAATTATCCTGATTTACATGTTGAGTCACTTATTCTCAGGTCTGCTGCTGGTCTCTTGTGCATCCGCCCTCAACTGTCCTCCTCAAACACATGCATACATGCGCACATGCGCATGCACACACAAACACACACACACACACACACACACACACACACACACACTCAAAAGAGCAGTGTTAGCATGATTCCCCTTTGTATGTATTCCCCTAAAGGTACTACGTGGTACTTCCTACTCTCACTTCATTAATTTATGGGCCCTAGGGTGAATGAATGCCCATCACCTTTGTATCTTGTACCATTCAACAAATGAAATGAGTCCTACCTGCTACAATGTGTCCTCTTTTTAATCATCCTTTCAGCATTCAGCTATGGGAAGAAAATGGCCAAGCAGGCAGAAAACTTCTGCATTTTTTAATCTGTCTACTTCCTTCTCTGGCTTCTGGCAAGGAAGCCTTCTTTCCCACCACTCAAGAGACTAATGGAAACGGGACACCGCGTGCTCTTCTCGTCATTACCATGTTGTAGCATCAGACTGAGACAGATTGCCTGTCTCATTGACAGGGTCCAGCCTGAAGGCCCTGAGCACCATTTGAGTGACAATGTAGGCAACATGATTGAGAGAGAAATTAGGTAGTTTGTCAACTTGGCCTTCACAGGACCATTAGAGTGAAGCAAGAGATAAAATGTATTCTGTTTTCAACAAGGTTCTTTTCTGTCCTATGTGATCAACCTGATCAATCGCTTCTCTGTCTCCAAAGCCCATGCCTTAACCAGTGGAGAGTCTCTGGCTTCAAAAAATATGGCTTCTTATTCTTTCTGCTTTGAAACTGTGAGGTGAGATGTGAGCAAAGAACCAAGTATTAATCCTTACAGAGGAGTGTGATGCTGCCCTGCCTGAGGCTGTTACTCGTGGCAGATGGAATAATGGTGTCCCCTCCAAAAATGTCCACGTTTTAATCCTTGGAACCAGTGACTATTTATGTCACACGGCAAAGGAAAGTTGAGGTTGCAGATGCAATTAAGATTACCAACCAGATGATTTTTAAATAGGAAGAGTATCCTGAGTTATCCAGGTGAGCCCAGTGAAATCTAAAGGGTCATTAAGTGTGGAAGAGGGAGGTGGAAGAGTCAGTCACTGAAAAGACTCACTTGGCCATTGCTGGCTCTGATAAAGAAAGGAGGCCAGAAGGCGAAAAATGGGGAAACCTCTAATAGTTGGAAAATACAAGGAAAAAAATTATTCCCTAGAATGCAGGAAAAGAATGCAGCCCTTGTGACACCTTGATTTTAGCCCATTGAGACCCGTTTCAGACTTATGACCTCTAGAAGTGAAAAATAACCAGTTTGTGTCATTGTAAGCCACCGAGTTTTTGTTGATTTGTTACAGCACAACAGAAAACAAATACGTGACTTTTCATGAACCCCTTGAATAATAGTCAGTGTTTAAAGAGTGCCCTCATGGTGTGTGTGGAGGAGTTCTGCATACATGGTAGGAGCAGAATTCATAACTCTCCATAGGGATATTACCCCACTCTTCAGGTTTCCATAGAAAACCATCTTAGAGTCACATTACCCTTATGCCGGAGAGACTTATTTGATTGGTGAGGTTGAAGAGCAATGGCTGAAAATGCTCTGCTCATGTATGCGTTTATTTGTTCAAGATTTTTGTGGGTTGGCAATTTGGGCAGGATTCAATTGAGATTGTTCGTCTCTGTTCTGTGTAGCGTTAGTTGGGTTCACTCATGTGTTTGTGGTCACTTGGCATGTTGACTGGGTGTTGGCTGATCCTGGATGAGGTCATTCACAGGTCCAGCAGTTGGCTGAGGTTTCGGCTGGGGCACTTTGGTTCTCACCCACATGGCCTTTCCACTGGTGTAGCCAGTGTGGACTCCTCCCCTGGGAACTGGGTTCCAAGAGGGAGAATGCAGAAGTCTCTTGAGGTCTTGGCTCAGAAAGTATATAATGTAATTTTGCTACTTTCATTGGCCAAATTAAGTTACAAGGGTGGCCCAGATTTTAAAAGAATCGAGAAATAGATGGTACTTCTTGATGAGAACAGGGGCAAAAGGGAGTGTGTGCAAGGATGGGAGGAATTCGTAAATACATTTTTTTCAGCCTTCTATATCCTCTGTGGCTCCCTTTCTTGGGCTAGAAGGTCTGAAGCTGCTATATATTCTTCCTTTTGCTCCTGCCCTTTCCACACCTTGAGCTCACCAGGACAAGTTCTGCCTTTGAGGGTGGTGGCCTACAGTTGTCCAGCTGCTGTGACAGTGGCCAAGTGCAATTCAGAGAAGAAAACTCCTTTTGGCCTCAGAGTCAACCCCGATGCACCAGTCTGGGTAGCCAGAGATACAGCTGTTATTAGGATGTCTGTCTGACTCCTCTGTATATTTCTCAATTGCTACAAAACTTGGAGGGAATAAAGGTATAATTAATCAATACCTCAAAAACTTAGCAATAACTACCTGAAGGAGATGGAGAAATAACCAGTGACAAGCAGGGGAAAGTTCAGTACGATCCAAATTAAGGCATTGTCCTAAAGAAGAAGGCACAAACTCTATTAATATAAATGGTAGATGCACAAAAGAAAAAGCTTTCATCATCTCCATGGACTATGAAATGTCCAACAATTAGGATGTTGAAAAAATGCTGACAAAATTCTGGAAAGCATTTGCTCGTTTTGCATTTACATTCTGGTTAAGTCATTTTTGCGTGAGAGTTGATATGTGTGGACGGGTCTCCCAAGACAGCGGTGGAGAATAATACAAACTGTCATTTAAACATTTCGGTTCTTTCTAGCTCATCTTTTTCATAGATAGCCCAAAGGAGTATATATTGAATATACACAGACATAGACACATTTTCGTTATTGTTGATACAATTGATAATGGAACACAAGAAAGGAAGGGTCCCTTGGGGTGGGTGAGACTTTTTGAGTTAACACTTAATCCAGAAGTTGTTTTCTTCTCACAAAAACGGCCGTGACAAACCAGATAGTTACACAGAACCTCTTATTCTTTAGCAGCTGCAGCAACAGCAGGAAGGCAGTGTTGTGTGGCCATAGGCAGCTTTGTGGTTAGAGTTGACATAAGTGGAATGTAGTGGAATGAGCACATGTTTTGATTAAAGATTGGCCTGAGTTTTTACTCCTGGATTTACTAATCACTCACTTCTAAACCTTGGAAAGTTAATTTCACCTTTCTCTACCTCCATTTCTTCTACAAAGTGCAGCTTATGATACTTGATTCATCTGACTGTTATAAGGATTAAATAAGATAGGTTTAAAATGTCTACAGCTGTGCCTAGCATATTGTAGGTGCATAATAGTGATGGCCGTATGAAAACCAGACGTGTTGAATTGGTGAGAGCATCTGTTATTCAAGCCTTTGCATGGATATGTATGTAGTAGCCAGTAAGAACAGAATAGCTAGGGCTATACAGAGAGAGGGAGAGGGAAGAGGAGAGGGAGACAGAGAGGGAGACAGAGAGAAAGAGAGAATGAATGCATTTTAAGGAATTAGCTCATGTGAATATAGAGGCTTGGCAAGTCCAAAGTCTGATGAGATATGCTGGCAGGCTGGAGTCTCAGAGAATTGTAGCAGTTCAAGTCCAAAGGCAGGCTGCTGGCAGAATTCCTTCTTTCTTGGGGGAGGTCAGTCTTTGTTCTATTCAGGCTTTCAACTGATTGGACAGGGCCCACCCATATCATGGAGGATTATCTGCTTTACTCAGAACCCACTGATTTAAATCTTACTCTCATACAAAAGAAAAAAAAAAATACCTTCACAGAAACATCCAAAATAATGCTTGACCAAATATCTGGGCATCGTGGTCCTGTCAAGTTAACACATAAAATTAACCATCATAAGGGAGTTTTGGGTTTATGGTGAAACTGTGGTGGTATTAGTAAAGCCCATCTCATTGGAGGAAGTTACCAGAGAGGTTAGAGATTGCATCCAGATTTCTGTTTTAAGTGGCTGATTTGGCCCCTGGATACCACATTAAGAAAGTAGGAAAGGTAAATGGTCTTGAGAAAGGGAACAGGGAAGTGATATTTCTCTACCTGCTTTGCTTAGGTTATGTTTATAAGTAGCAAAAGCCAGTTCAGACTCACTTTGCCTAAAGGGGAATTTATTATAAAGACACGGGTGTCTTTTGCAGTCAACCACAGGAGTGAGTTGAGGCCATGGGAAAGGTCTAGGATCAGGGATCAGGACACAAGCCAGACTCATTCTGGGTCTTGCCTCTGATCTCATCTGCTCTATTCTTATTCCCTGGAGACTTGCTTCTTCTGCTTCTTGATTCATGTGGTGGCTGGAACATGTCCATTTATATAGATCCAGTCATCCAAATAAAGTCATACTCTCTCTCTCTCTCTCTCTCTCTCTCTCTCTCTCTCTCTCTCTCTCTCTCTCTCTCTCTCTCTCTCTTTCTCTTTCCAATTCCTGAACTTTGATCCACTCGATTTGGCTAAGTTGCCCACTTCTGTTCCAATCAATCATGGCAGAAGATTGAGGTAATGCTTTATTAAATGGCTGCCAGAGGCTCACTGCTGTGGATGAGGAGGATGCTGAGTTTTCAATGTGAACTTGGCAGATGTTGCCAGAAATAACCCACTCCCCCAGCTCAGTAGGTGAGGATTTCAGGGAGTTAAAGATCATATCCATTGGAGTTGGGATCGGGCTGCCTACCTCCCCCTGGCATCCTACCCATCTTTCCTTTGGAGAGTGCTGGTCTCTATGACATTTCTCAGTAGCTTACAGTGGCAAAGAGAGCCCGTGGGAAATGCCAGCCTCCCTCCTGCCTTCAGCAGAGGGCACACGAGGGCTTGTCGCTGATAACAGCTGCGAGGAAACAAGGGTCATGCCATTGTATTGCCTGAAGTGGAATCTCATTTACCATTCAGTTCATGGCCCAAGAAACAAAAATAATATTTAATGAGCAAAATCTTCTTTGTTTAATTATGGTAAATGTCAAGGTTGAATCCAAGTGCTTTGCTTAAGGTCAAATGTTCAGTGCTATCAAAAAGCATTTAAACCAGAGCTGATGGGCTATTAAAACCCAGACTAGTTAAAACAAGGCACCATCCTTCTTCAGTGATTTATTTCTCCCTATTGGAAGCGATAATGTTGGAGCTGGAACGATCTTCCAGCAGCTTGTGTTTTTCTCTTCCCTGATGTTCTCTTTAGGCTGATGAGGGACTTACTAATGAAATCAGTGCCCCAAGGCTCCCAGTGAGTTACCTCCAAGTCTGAGGAATCCCATTAGATCAGTGGTTTACAAAGGTACTGCTGCCTGGACCTCTCTCCCAGAGCTGCCGGCTTAATTGCTCCAGGGTGAGACCTGGGCACTGGCATTTTTTTAAGGCTTCCAAGTGAAGAAGAGTTTAGAACAACTGGGTTAAATGCTCAGTTTTGTTAATTAAAATGCCAAGCTGATGCTATTTTGTGTCCTGAGTTTTCATGCTGCACTGTCCATTCTTTTATAGTTTTTTTTTCTTTTTTCATATAGTTTTTGTTCAATCCAAACTTATATTCGTCCCAGCTGCCTCTTATTCTCAGAGCCCAGAGCTGCCCCCTCAGAGATGGCATGTGTTATCAAGCTCCAGAAAGTGCAAAGTTGAAATGTTGCTTGTATTTGGCCATGAATGGAATGGGAGGTCTCCCCCCAACTTCCCTAGCTCCCTACCAAATGGTTTAGCAAAGATCTGTTCTGAAGATTCAGAAAAGAGATGAGAATTCAGACTGTGGTAGGACCCTTCGGGTAGTCTGCAAAACAATGGGACAGCAGGACTTTCCTGAGCAGCAAGGAAATCTTTCTCCTGTTATTTATGCACCACTGTTCTTTTGTTCTTTCTTTCTTGTCATACAAGAGAAATAATGATCTTGGTGCTGGACCCGGTGCTGCGCCAGGACAATTAATCACCCACCGAGTCATTTATTTCCTCGTCCACCAGGACTGTTATCCTGTAGGTAAACAGAGGTGCCAGTAAATCACAGACAGAGCACAAGGCGGTGGGAGAATAGTTGATTAAGTGTCTCCATAACTTATAGTTATATAGCACCTCTCATCCCAAAGGATCTCCAAGCACCAGATAGACTGATGTATGCGCCGTTACCCAGCCCCTATAGATGTCATTTTCTACTCCGTTGCCTCGGGGGGTGGGGGGTGTAGTGTTTATTGCCCTTGTCATCTAGTTACCCTCAAGACTGCAGTCCTGGCTTAGATAGGAGGCAAAGAAAGGAACTTTTCACTTCCTGTCCTGTCAGGCAGCAGAAATGAGCTACCCAGCAGGGACTCGGCAGCTGTCAGAGAGTAGCCTGCCCAGCCTCTTGGGATACATTTCTTTGGTTCGTGAAATGCTGCCAATATTACAGAATTCCATCTTCATTCTGCTAAAGTTGGCAATAGCAGAGCAGGCATGGAGGTTGAGTGGTGAGCAAGGACAAGACCTAAATACATGTTGCCAGGGAAGAACATTTTAGGATCGGCTAGAATCATAGTCTAGGGAAGAATCATTATAGAGAAGGATAATTTACTCACAAGCTTTTAGAACTATTCGTGATAAGTCTGCCCTTTAAACTTTAGCAATATATGGGCCCCTTGGAAAAAAAAAATTCTGCTTTTCTCCCAGTGTTTACTCCAATTATTTGATTACGGTGCTACTTTCAAGCTTGTCCATATAGCTCTGATATACGTATAAAACCAACACCAAGTTAAAGTAAGGCAAGTTAAATTCAGTTCACTGCAATTCAATTCAGTATAAGTTAAATTCAAATAAAGCAACACAGCCAATGTGATTCAGTTTAACAACAGTAATTTAAACGGAAGGGTAATGTTGTTTGGCTGAAACCAAATTACCTCTCAAATGAGAACACAGTGACAGCTGCCTCATCAGTTCATCCGCTAGTTTGGAGTGGTTACCTACTGGGTGCATTGTGGTGACCCAAGTTTTCACCATTTCTCTCAATTTGAACTGCCATGAAACTTCTTTGTGCAGTACACTATTAATTTATCTGGCCTTAAATATTGGGGTAAACTTAACATTTGTCTGCTAAGTCTACATCTGTGCCCCTAGGATCCCATAGCATGATTTGATTATGTGGAGTCATTAGAACAATGCTGAAGATGGTAAGTAAAATTCAATTTTAAGACTATGATCAAAAGAAAAAACTGTAATTTAAAAAAATCCTAATAAAAAATTTTAAGACTCTTTTGAGAGTCTGTGAGAGCCATGGACCCCATATGAAAACATATGAAAATTATTAAATTTAGGCCAAGAATGGATTTAAAGCTGGAATCAATGAAAAATTCTCAGGAAAAAAATAAAATTAGAAGATAGCATGACAATAAAATTCATTCCTTGTTAGAATCATGGACTCAATATGGAATCTTATCATAGGTGTGGCAGAGATTGTTAAATGTCCAAATATGTCTATTTGCTCCTTTTCATTTTAGTAAGAGACTTCTGTCTGCCCCACCCCTCCACAGGTGCTCTCAGGGAACTTGGCTACTCAGCCAGAGGCCACATTTCCCAGTCTCCCTTGAAGCTCATTGTGGCCATGTGATCAGATTCCTGCTAATGGAATGGGAGCAGAAGTCTGCAACTTCCACATCACTCCCCAAAAGAGAAATTGCTTGCTTTCCACTCTCTTTCTTCCTTCCCTCCAGCTGGTGCTTGGATGTGATATTGACGAACCAGCATCAACCATGCAGCATCATACGAAGAGGATTCATTGCCTCAAAGTAGAAGCAGCCTGGGTCCAGGATAACCTCATGGAGCAGAGCTATCAGTCACCCCTGCTTACTTCTCTTCTGCTTCATCAGAGAGACATAAACCTCTCTGTTGTTTAAGTCACCATATTTTGGAGTATTTTGTTACAGCCCTTTAATCTACACTCTAGCTGATACAGAAAGCAACAGCTTAAGATCCTGTTCCATTCATTCAGCAACATACATGATCTACTTACTATGTGCCAGGAACCAGAGAGGAAGGGATTTATTTGAGATTGCACATTGTGTATTAATATAGAGCTGGGGCAAAATACAGGTCTTCTGACTTCCAGTACAATGCAATTTCCATTTCATGCTTCCTTCTTATCTACTTGTATGGCTAATGCTGCAACTATTGTGATTAATTAGGGAGGCACCTGGTGTACCCAGAACTGAGTGTGGCCGTGTAGGCTTTACTCTCACATGGCTTGCTTGACCCTTGTTTTTTGAGGTTTTATTATTTAAAGGGAAAAAATCAGGATTGCCTAAAACAAATTAGGGGAATTACTAATGCAGAAGAAATGCATGTTCATCACTGCAGGACCAACCCTGTCCCCTGTGTATAGAGGGATACACGGGGAAGCTCACAAGACCTCTGGGATATGACTTGCCAGCAATAACATTGTTAGGGGAAGGCAGAAGTTGGAGTGGACACACTAAGCCAGTGTTTATGCAGGGGAAGAAAATAAACTGCAGTCCAGTCCAGTGCCCCACCTCAGTGTTCCAAAACAGAGTGTGAGGGATGAGAAAAGAAAGTAGTAGAAAGTGTGAATGAATGTACTAGGTTCTCTCCCCATCCCCTCAAAAGTCATTCTTTATTGTATTGTCCTGTTTTATTTTTTAAAGGTATTATCATGATCAGCCATTTCAACTTCATTTTCTTGTTCACACTTTTGTTGTTCCTCTTCCCTAAAACAAGGTATTTTCATGGCTGACTTGTTTACTACTGATTCTTTAGTAACCAGAACAGTTGGGCTCTCAAAAGTATTGCTGAGTGAATAGGAGGAGGAATGAATGAATGAATGAACAGCAAATGTGACAACACAGAAAATGAGCTACATAAATCATGACACATGTCACAGTTCTGCTTCTTTGGTGGCATTGTAAAGGCCATATGTTTTCAATAAAGACAAAGAAAAACTGTGACTGTTACCTCTTAGAGGTGCTGTCATTCCAGAATAACACCCCTTCCAGCTGCCAGAATTTTCATTGTCATCTGCCTCTGTGGTGGCCATGAGAATGCCCCTTGCAGAATTTTCCTACAGGGAGTGAGTTTCACCGAGAGCTGCTGCAGTGGCTGCACTTTGAGATCCATCACTGTGAGTGTGACGCCATACTTCCTACTCCCAGCCAGTAACTGGCATGGCAGGGATACTAAGGTGGACCTGTTTCTGGGAGACCTAGGACTCCGCTGACAGCCAGCTTGGGCTTGAAGACTCCTGGAGAACTTTGGAGAGTCCCCATTGGACTGACTGCATGGCAGTTGAGGACACTCCCACCAACCTTCCTTCCCTCTCTCCTTCACTCAGGGCCATGCTCATATCGCAGTCTGTTGAGGCTCCCCTCCCTGTTTTCTGACTCCCTCCTGTTTTCTCTCACTGGTGGTTCCCCTACCAAATTCTCACATATTTGGTCTTGTACCGAAGTCCAGTTCTTGAAGGACTTAGACTCACACAGCCTATATGGGCAGTTCTGGGTCCTGTGTTGGTTGGAAGGCTGGCTAATCCCAAGCACCAACCAGTTTGAACCCATGCCTGCTCTCACAGAGCCACTATCCAATTTACCTGCCATACCCAGATCCAGCCTAAATTTGGAAACCCTAATGGAAAAGCAGAGGTATATGGCAAACACTATTTATTAGTTCATTCTCAAGAATACAGGCACTGACAGGAAGAGTAAATATCAGAAGAAGGATAGGAAGTTGAATTGGAAAAACAAAGATAATAAAAATCTCTATTGAGTTCAGAACCTTCCTTACCATGGGAGAGGATGTCAGCTTTGACAAGCAGTAGCATGTTTATTGAATTTTTAAAGGCCCAAGTAGAGATAGTAGGAAATTCAGGTGGATAGAGCAGTTCTTGGAATAGAGTCACTTTAACAAACAGTTTTGCTGTAATGTTTGTGTAATGACAGGAGTGGGAGGTGGATGGATGGAGCATGCCAAAAACTAAATTTCAGAGTATGTCTCGGCGAAAAACAACCTATGTGAACATTTGTTCCTGAGGAATGGGTTTCCCAGTCATTCTCTGGCACAGACTTTTTCCCTCTTTATTAAAGGTGAAGACAATTTTATCAATTTGTAACATAACAAAAGAAAGTGTATTAGTTATCTATTGCTGTATAACAAATGACCCCAACGTCTAGAGACATAAAACAACATTTTTAATCTCCCAGTTTCTGTGGTTTAGGAATGTGGCACAACTTAGCTGGTTCTCTGGCGCAGGGTCTGTCCTCGATTGTAATCAGGGTATCATCAAGGCTGCTGGCATTTTGAAATTCACCTAGGGAAGGATCCGCTTCCATGTGGTTGTTGGTAAGATCCAGTTCTTTGTGAGCTGCTGCTCTGAGGGTCTCAGTTTCTCAATGGCTATTGGCTGGAAGTAGTTTTCATTTCCTTGCCAGGTGAGTCTCCATAGGGAAGCTCACACTGAGTGGTGTTCGAGTTCATCAGCGTGAGCAAGTGAGAAGGCCAGAGAGAGGAGGCAAACACAATAGAAGTCAGCATCTTTTGTAACCTAATCTTGAAAGTGACGTTCCATCACTGTTTGCCATATTATGTTCATTAGAAGCAAGTTCCTGGGTGCAGACAACAGTCAAGGGGAGGGTTGACACAGGGTGTGCATACGAAGAGGAAGGGATCACTGGGAGCCATTTCAGAAGCTGCCTACCACACCAAACACAGCTGACGCCTAAGTAAAAATAAACTTGACTTGAAGGTATAATAGAAGAATGACGTGAAAAAACAAGAACTGAAACTACAATTCCAAGGGTATGAACCTTTATAGGACTTTTGGCTTTTTCAGAGGACAGATGATTGTTTAGCATTTAAATAGTGCTAGGTAAACTTCTCCACCAAAATACTAATGACATGTGAAACTTATAAATGTATCATGAATCCCAAACAGAAAAAGTCCTTAAGTTTTATGCTTTATCACAAAAGTTGTCATGAATTTTTTGTATTCTAGGCCATAATACATGTGTTTGTTAGAATGCAAAAGTGTAAAAACTATTTACCATGGAGCAAAATTGATTTTCAAGGCAAGGCAGCACATAGATTTAGTTGGAAGAGCCTAATATTTCATAGCACCAGTTCCCTTTCGATGGGTCATCTCTGCTGAGTCATCCGTGCCCACTTCCTCTGTGACATGGAGAAGTTAACGACTGTCATCTGCTCATAGGAACAAAATGAGAGATTTTGCAATGTCTGTTTATTTTTCGTTTCTCAGGCATCCAGCCTCCCTGTTCACTAATCTTTGTGTGGTCCATACACCAGCCATGTTAAACATACACTTGCTCTCCCTTTAGCATCCTGACTCGCTCTCTTGCCTCAGGTTATATGAATGTGTAATTCCATCAGCTGGAACGGTCTTTTCCTGCCTTGCTCCTTCCTTGTAATTCCTCCTTGCCCTTTTATCTTCTCTCCAGGGAGTCAGGGGTGGTCTCAGAGAAACAGTGACACTTCATCTGGGTTAAAGACTGTACCTGCTCCCATGTTCACAGACCCCCCTCTCCTGCCCCCTCGGTGCATCTTCATTTGAGTGTTGAGACAAATAAATCTACAGTGACCATCTAATATTCACTGTTTCCTTCTCTTTATGTTAGCTGCTTAAGGGTAAAGATTCTGACTTTTCTCCTTTATACCCCAGCTGTGGGTTTAAAATACACACCGTTTGGCATAGAGTTCAAAAACTGGCTGTCAGCTAAACCAGTAGTTCTTAAACTTTTTGGTCTTAGAATCCCTTTATACTCTTAAAACTTATTGAGAACTCTGAAGAGCTTTTGTTTATGTGGGTTATATCTCTTGATATTTACTATGTTAGACATGAAAACTGAATAATAAAATATACATATTAAGATTTTTATTAACTCATGTAAAAATAACAGCAAACCCATTACATGTTAACTAAAATAATGTTTTTTAATAAGAAAATATTTTCCAAAACAAAGAACCAATTTAGTCAGAAGAATGGAATTGCTTTACATTTTTGCAAATCTCTTTCATGTCTGGCTTAATAGAAGTCATTTTGAGACTTAGATCTGCTTCTGCATTTAATCTGTTGTGATGTGTTGTTTTGGATGAAGTATAGGAAGAAAATCTGGCCTTACACAGATATGTAGTTGGAAAGGGAAAAGTAATAGCCTTTTTAGGTAATTGTGGATATTTTTTTTTTGATACTGCACCAGAATTTACTGGTTTTAATTTCTTAAAGATTGTTTGCAGTGTGGTATCTAAAACCATATTAATTAACTTTTCATACTTTATTACAGTAAAATCCATTGACATATCTTGAAATTTGAATGGATCTTTTCCCCATGCATGATTTTGTAACATCATGGAAAATATCAGTTTGCTGAAGTTATGCATGTTTTCCAAATAGCTGTACAGTTTATTATATAATATGAAAAAATCACATTTGTCAAAACTGCCACTGTCTCATCAGAGAAGTCCTTAAGCATTGAGAAACTATCAAGGTCATAGTGGTGGATACAATTTTTCCCAAAATTCTAATTTTAAAGTGAAAAATGCGAATTTTATTTTTGGTGACCTATACTGTGAGTTGTTTTCCTTCAAGCAACAAAGCTCATTTCATTTATTTTCTATAAAAAGTCTGCAAGATTTCAAGTTTAAATAAGTAAAATTTATTTGTGAATTGTTATGGGATGAATTGTGCCTCCCCCCGCCAAAATTCATACACTGGAGCTCTAACCCCCTGTACCTCAGAATGTGACTATGTTTGGAGAAAGGAACTTTAAAGAGGTGAATAAGTTAAAATGAGGCCTTAATTCAGTTTGACTGGTATCTTTGTAAGAAGAGGACATTTGGACACAGACACCTACGCACACACACGCAAGGAAGAGACCACATGAGGAAGTAGCTATCTGCCAACCAAGGAGAAAGGCCTCAGGAGAAACCAACCCTGCTGATACCTTGATTGTGGACTTCCAGGCTTCCATATCTGTGAGAAAATAAATTCTGTTTTTACACCACCCCATCTGTGGTGTTTTGTTACAGCAGTCCTAGAAAGCTAATACAGTGGCTTAGAGAGGAAGAAAGACTTTTGGTGGTGAGACCAGCCAGCTCAAGAAGACTGCTCAGAGAGGAGGCGAGGGGAACACTTCGCTCTCCTCTCTCCAAACTTGCTGGGGTCCCAAGGGGCCAAAGCAGCTGGAAGCCAGAAGACATGGAGTTTTGGGACATGATCAAATAGGTCAGCCTCCCGGAGATGGAAAGGGCGGAGAAGGAAGAAGGATGAATCAGGAGGTTCGAGTGGAAGCTCTGTGGACACTCACCATACTTTGTTTTTATCAGGCATATTTAGAACTTAGAATTTTAGTACTGGAAGGAATCTTAGAAATCTTGTTGTTTAGTAACTTGAGGTTAAATTGTCTCACTTTGCAGCAAAGAATAACTTAACATTTATTGATCTTGTAAGTGCCAGAAAGCATACTAAGTGTTTTACATGTGTTATTATACATAATCCTTGTAACAATTTGACATAGGTACTCTCATTAGATAAAAAATAACCCTTTTGAAATATTAACAGTTTATTCTCACCCCTCCACTCTCCATCCCCTGTTTTCTTATGCTTTTTTGTCTTCTGTTTCCTCCATGTCTACTTCTCCCATCCAAGCAGCTGGCCCATTTTATGACTCCAAGAAGGCAATGGGAGCCTAGGTAACAGAGAAAATAATATTTTCCTGGCTTTTGTATTTTAAAAGCCTGAGCCTTTAGAGGAACCTAAAGATCTCAAGAAAGAGATAAGATATTTAGAAGAAAACTTGATGAGTGCAAAGCATCATTTAAGAACTTCTTGGGCTTAGGTCAGGCAGATTTGGAGGAAGTGAAAAGATTGTTGATGTTGGTGGAGCCCTTGACAGGAGCTAAGCCCAGGGTTGGGGAAGAACCATAGAGATGTTTGTGCACACCAGAGTGACCAAGCTCCACTTTGCAGGCACAGGCTAAGAGAGATCTCTAGACGCTCTGATAGAGACAGAACAAGAGAGGGAGAGAAAGACAGCCTTTGTGTGATAGGTCTCAGTAGGTGACATCTTAGATGGCTTTATAATTTTCTAGGCTCCAGTATAGCCTGAGAGCAGGTGAGTGATTCCAGGTACTTCTTAAAAAAAGTTGTGGAAAGAGCCCAAGACAAGAAGGAAGGTTGCATCAGAGGGATCTGTGTGGCTGATGCCGTGGCTACCAACCTAGATCAAAAGATTGACATTTTTGTAGATACTAGTAGGGACAGATGACATGGGGTGAGATGTGCCCTTCCTATTAGCAGTTAGTAACCCCATCAGAACTCGACGACAACCACAAGGATCAAGGGCAGAAGATAACTGGATCAATGAAGGCAAATATATGCCATTCCCGTACAGATGGTACTCAAGGTAGAAATTAAGCTGAGTTATAGGAAGTAAAATTATATTTCCTCCTTACATAAATTTCTGAACTGAGATTTGTCCTTGCTACAGCTGTTTTACAGATAAGCAAACTGAAACCTTCAAGATAGCTAAGTAGTTGGGCTGGGATCAAACACCAGAGCTCTGGTTCCTAAGCTCTGTATTGTTTTGTCTCCCAGAGGAGTAAACTCAAGGCTGGAGGTCTATTCAGTGTCCAAGGCCATGTGACGATTCCTAGTGAACTCAGAGTCGGGACAGTATCTCTTGACTTGTCAGCCTGTGCTCTTTTCTACATGAATGGCTGTGTTTATAAAGAATGAGGAGGATTCCTACAGTGAATTCTGTTATATGTAAATTTCTACTGACTTCCCCAAAGACCATGAGAAAAACCCATTAATCAAGCCTGGGTTTTTAAATCTTGGTTTTGCACATGACTAATTCTAAAACTTTGTAAAATGATTTAACCTTTCATTTACTTTGTATCTGTAAGTAGATCTCATATTCGTTTCCCCAAACTTTAAGCATGTGCTGTTCATAATGACTTGCTTCCAAAGACTACTGTTTGGGAAAGTCAGGGAAGAGGAATTATATAGGTGAAGAGATCTGACAACCATTATCTCAGCCAGGGGATCAAATGTAGCATCATCCATGATAAGTCAGGTTGATAAAGGGACCCTTGCTTTCTTGCACTGCAAATAGCACTTGACTTCTGTGGTCTTCCTCTCTGAGACTCATAATCCCAGTCTAATCAGAGAAAAGCACCAGAAATATCTCAATTTTGATCTACAAAATATCTGAGCAGTTTTCTTCAAAACCATCAAAGTCATCAAAAACAGGGAATTCTGGGAAACTGTCACAGCCAAGAAAAAGAACCTCAAGAGACATGATGACTAAAGTAATACTATTTTCTGGATGGGATCCTAGATCAACAAAAAAAGGATATTAAGAAAAGATTAAGGAAATTTGAGCAAAATATGAATCAATATTTGGTTATTAACTATAGCAGATGTACCATACTAATGTAAGATATTAATAATGGGAAACTGGGTGTGGGACGTATGGGAACTCCCTACACTACCTTTGCAATTTTCTGTAAATTTAAAATTACCCTAAAATAAAAAAAAAGAGGATATTGGTATGTGAGAAAATACCTTGGAGGTATCAAGGAGGTATTCTTGAGGATGTTTCTTTTTATTAAAAGGAAACTAATTTTCAAACAATTTTTATTGTGGTAGGATACATATATACAAAAGTAATCATTTTAACCATTTTTAAGTGTACAGTTTAGTGGTGTTAAATACACTCAACTATGTTCAACTATCACCACAATCTATCTCCAGAACTCTTTTCACCTTCTAAAACCGAAACTATATCCATTAAACCATGACTCCCTGTTCCCTCCTCCCCTAGCCCCTGGCAACCACCATCCTACTTTCTGTCTTTGTGATTTTGACCACTCTGAGTACCTTATATAAATGAAGTCATATAGTAATTTTTCTTTTGTGCCTGTCTTTTTTCACTTAGTACAATGTCCTCAAAGTTCATTCATCTCGAAGCAGATGTCAGAATTTCCTTTTTAAGGCTGCATAATACTCCATCGTGTGTGTAGATCACATGTTGCTTATCCTTCATCCATAGTTGTACGTTTGGGGTTGCTTCCACATTCTAGGTATAATGAACACTACTACTATGAACATGGATGTACAAAAAACTCTTTGAGACCCTGCTTTCAGTTCTTTTATGTGTATGCCCAGAAGTAGAATTCTAGATCATACACATTTCTATTTGTAAATTTTTGAGAAATCATCATCTTGTTTCCCACAGTGGCTGTACCACTTCACATTCCCACCATCAGTGCACAAGAGTTCCAGTATTCCACATCTTTGCCAACATATGTTATTTTCTTTTTTGTTTCTTTGGTTGTTTTTAATAGTAGTAATCCTAATGGATGTGAGGTGGCGTCTCATTGTGATTTTCTTTTCCCTAATGATTAGTGGTGGTGAGCATTTTTTCATATGCTTGTTGGCTATCGTATATTTTCTTTGGAGAAATGGTTAGTTAGAAATGGTTAGTTTTTTTCTTGTTGTCCAGTTTTAGGAATTGTCTCTATATTATAGGATGTGTGTGTGTGTGTGTGTGTGTGTGTGTGTGTGTGTGTGTGTGTGTGTGTAATCTCATGAGATATATAATTTGCAAATATTTTCTCTCCTTCTGTGGGTTGCCTTTTTATTCTGTTAATAGTGGCTTTTAATGCACAAAATTTTTAAATTTTCAGACTGAAGTCCAGTTTGTCTCTTTTTTATTTTGTTGTCTGTGTCTTTGGTGTCATATCAAAGAAATCACTGTCAAATCTAATGTCATAAAGGTTTTGCACTGCGTTTTTTTCTAAGAGTTTTATAGTTTTTGGTCTTATATTTAGGACTTGGATCCATTTTGAATTAATTTTTATATATTCAAACTTAATTTTAATTATTTTTGGTAACAAAGCACTTGTGACATATCTGTGGGTCAAGATACCAGAGTTTCAGCTGCTGAGGTCAATGGGGTTTATAAAATGGTATTTTTTGGCATTTGATTCTTGATTCAGATCATCAAATGCTACCTGAAATTCTTTCCTGTATTCAGTCTCTATCCAAGAGGACTGGGGGAAAGTATTTCCCGTGTATTTGCCATCCCTGTGATTTTTTAAAGTTGTAACAGCTTCTGTTATTTCATTGAGCCCTCTCCTTTTCCTTTCCAGCATCATAGTTTCGATAATTTAAGAAAATCCTCAAAGAACTTTACTGCCTCCTCCTTGACTCACACATGCTTCTTGGATTTCAAAAACATGCGGAAGAGCCAAGAGTCACTGTCTGCATTTGCCCATTGGGCTTTTCCTTTTGGCTCATCTGATTTTTTTTTTTCCATTTCTTGTCTTCAGAGTTCTGGAATGAAGCTCCAGAGTGATTCATTAGTCATTTGTTCTAACTTCACAACAAAAGAATCTCTGGCTTAGAAAGAAAAGAAGACAATTAAAATGTAATATTATTGCAATCCTTATCTTGGCCATTTATTCAGCTATTATTTTTGAGCACCTTCAGGCTGCTGGGCATTTGGGAGACAAAGATAAATAGAAGATAAAATCTCGACCTGTGGGAAGCTTCCAGTCAAACCTGAGAGTCAGATTTCTATTAGTTAATTACAGTGTGTTAAGCAATTTAATGGGAGGTGCAGAGGAAACAGAGAGGAAAGCCCTCTCTGTTTTTGGTCTAGAGGGGATGATGGAGGGTCTTCTGCGGTCCTCATCATGCCCCTTCCCCCAAGGGATTTGTGAATTCATTAAATACTGAGCCCCTCTTAAGTGTCAAGCTCTGATTCAGCATTTGGGATACCTCAGTGAACAAAACAAAGATTCCTGCTCTAGTAGAGCTTGTATTGTAACGAGGGGGACAAAATAGATTGAGGTATCGGATTAGGGACCAACATATCCAATTTATTAGCTGGTAAAATGGTATGAGAGATTGTGGTTTGGAGTGTGGCTGGGCTCAGGTGCCCCTCCTTCCCTCCCAAGCCCCCTTCCCTCCCACCATCTTCAGCGACCATGAAACCTGCCTCATTCTGCCCAGCTTCAGGACCAACTTTAAGAAGGGCAATCCTGGGCCCTGACCTGCATGTGCTTACCACAGGGAGGGGGGAGGGGCAGATTAGCCTGGAAGAGAGGGCTTTTCTTAATCTCAACATGCAGATGAACTACTCTTTCACACTAGAAAAGTGCAGGAATTGGTGATGGTGATGATAGGTGGAGAGAACGGAAGCTCCTGCCTTAGGGGGTTAGAGGGAAAAAGGAGAGGAGAAGGAAGCCTCCTTTACTTCAATCTGGAAAAAGTGCAGAGGTAAGGAATTTGGTGATGAGGAATTCTTCACCACACAGATAGAAAAAGAGGGGGGTTTCAGTTAAAAAAAATAGCATATGCTGAAGCATAGGCTCTGCAAACAAAGTCCTCGTATTGTTGGTACTTTTACTCGCACTATATAGATGAGGAAACGGCACTGGGCATCTCTCGTATTTGCGTCCTCTTGGACCCACCATTTATTCCAGCCATTGCTATAGCAACCAGCTTGGCATAGGTATAATCTACCAGCCAATACTTCTCCTAGGCTGCACCTCATTTTCCTCACTTTCTTTTTTGGGGAGGAAAAACTTTTTCTCTGCTCTTAGGTTTTCTTCTGGAGACCTGCAAATTAAAGTGACAGAGACAGATTAACAAGAGAAAAAGTATTTGCATGTGGAAACTAACAAAAGAAGTAGCTTAGCTTTTATATGCAATTTAGTAGGGGAAAGGGAAGGAGAGAAAGGCTTCAATGAGATCAACAAAAAGACTTCTTTGGGAAAGACAAATGAGTTTTTAGAACAAATGGGAGATTAAAAAAAGTTTGTGATAATGTTTGTTTAGGCAAATATGAGTGGTCTTTCTGTCTTCTTTATGGCCATGAAACTCCCCAGAGAGATTTTTTGGCAGCCTCATTTCCCAGAGGTTGCTTTTAATCAGATAAGGGAAACTCTGAGAAGGCTTCTTGTGTCAGCATCTGTTGATTTTCAGTTGCTTTCAATTCAAAATAATCCTTATGCCTGTGGCCTGTTTTAAAGTGGCATATTCTGATCCCCTTCACTGCTTCAGTACTTCTCCAACAAAGCTACATGAGAAGTCAGCAGGAATGTGTCTGGCACTGATGTATGCATGGTGTGGAGGTGGACGATGTGTGAGCGATCAATAGAACCCATCTCGAACTGTCCCCTCTTTTGTCCCTTGGGCATTCAACGTAGCCCCAAAAGATCCCCATAATACTGGGCCCAGTTGCCCACTGTGGTGCCTACTTCTCGTAATGGCTTTTCCTCGTTTCCTGTTGTACTTCTTTCTGCTAATCTTTTCCCCAGGTCATTTCCCAAGATACCTGCCTAAAAGCCTTTGGCCAGGCTCTGCTTTCTGGTGGAACCCAGTCCAGTCTAACACAGAAACTGTAGTTCAAAAAGCTATAGTGATGGTGCCAGGATGCTACAGCTAATATATGGTAGAAGAGGAAATTCAAACCCCGAGTTTCACTCACTTTCTGCTGTGATATCTTTCTTCTCTGTATGTTTTTAGTTGTTATAACATACTCACATTCACTGTTTGAGTCTGCTAAGGCAACACCCCAAATAGACTAAGAATGGAAAAGAATAAGATATTTTGTAAAGTTTGAAAACCTGAAACTTACATCTGTCTGTTTCTTTGGAATTTTGAAAGTCATTGCCATCAACGGTTAAATTTGAAAAGTTTTTCAAAATATTGGTTTTGGAATGGTTTCCTTAAAATTATTTGATTTGGAATCTGTTTCATGTGGTTTTCATAACATATAAGTTGTTTTTTAAGACAGTGCAAGCCTGTTTGGTTTCAAACTTTTTTTTTTAAATGAGACTACTCACGCAACAATATTTTTGTTAACATGTTTATACTATTTAAAAATTAAAGATTTAAAAAAGTTCAAACATTTAAAACTCTTTAGAAACCAATTTAACTGAGTACGAAGATTTCTCGATTAGCTTCACACTATTTAACTTCCAAACATCTAGTCAAAATAGCTTGGATCTGAGACAGATTTCAAAGCTGTATACTTTCAAAATGGCTCTATCTAGATAATACGCAGTGATATATGGACCATTTTATTGTCTTAAAACATTGGTTTCCCATCATATTAATATGAGCCTAAGAAATAACTTCACATTATTGCAAAATCAGTTACATATTTTTTTAATTAAAACATCTGTGCAGTGTGTAAATAGATTGAAATGTTTTCTTTATCAATAATATGGAAACTATTTTGCAAAACTTTCAACCCAGCATCTTCCTCTCCTCCCATTGGATTATGACTGTGTGGAATGCGCATCACTGGACAGAACCAATACTTTGTGTGGATTTCCCTTGTGTTTATTCTTTTACTAGTATTATCGCTTGTAATTCTCACAACAATGCTGTGAGGTATGTACTATAATAATAGTATATATTATCTCTTTAAAAAAAGAACATTCAGGGTCAGAAAAGGTTTTAAGTGACTTGCCTGTAGTCTTAAAGTTACTGAAGGGCTCAGCAGGTTTCAGGGCTCATCTGTTTGACTCCATATCTCAAGCTCTTAACCATGGTGTTTCCTGCCTCAGACCCAGTATTCACAACTTTAACTTACTGAACCACTCTCTCATATCTGTGTATTTCCTCTCTCTCTATTCTATGTCAGTAGATCTCAACCAAAGAATTGCCGTGTCCCTGCAATCAGTTGCCAGATAAATTACAAGTAATTTATTATCAATAACAGATGCTGATAGAAGCTGACGATTTGTGCTGAGATGTTAGAGTAGATTTGGGGCTATCTGTAATTTCACTCTCACACATTTCTGTTCACATGATTCTTGAGTGGGGCAAGGGAAAAAAGGTATAATTAAAGAGCAAGAAATTTCATCTCTAGATGAAAGTAGCATCTTTAGCATCCTCTGGGAGGATGGACCTTGGACCTTGGCCAAGAATCAAATATTAAATATTCTCTTTACATGTGGTTACCATAAGCTTAGGCTGGAGCCAAGGGGGAGGTAATTTAGAAGCATATTGCTACCTGAGGGATGGAATTTGAAAGGGTGACAGTTAAGAGTATTGGGGACAGATACTGGGAAAGGGACAGTAACAGAAAGGGACAGTAACAGAAAGTAACAGAAAGGACTACCTTCTTTGTTTGAGATAGTCTCATAAATAGAGAATTATAGGGAAAAAGATAACATTTCTTCTTTTCCTTATGGGATGATCGTAGTGACTCTGAAATTGATGTTTGTCTTTGGAAATATGAGTAGGTGGTTAGATTTCAACAGTTAAGAGCTGGACGGTAAAAAGAGTCATGAGGTATGTCTCTAATTTACATTAATAGACAAATTTCAAAAGCATAACAAAGACATTCTGGACTATTTTGTGGGCATTGGAGTGCTTGAGGACAGGGTGGCAGCTTGTTGGAACTCTCCCCCAGCACCTATCCGGATAAATGAACTCAGCTTGGAGATACTGACTGCTGGCGGAGGGATGATGGATCCAGGAAGAAGACCAATTTTTACTGGCTGGGGTGGAGCTGCGCCAAAGGTTCTTGGAGAAGTTTATGGGAGAGAGTGACAGAAGGTGTTTTCACAGACCTGGTGACCAAAAACCAAGACTGAGAGCGGTGGTGTGCTCACAGGGTACTCCCTGAAGGCTTTACAGACAAGTCACTCTAGAAAGTCATTTATTTTCTCATGAATCATTTGGCTCTTGTACATCAGGGAAAAAGAAATGTCCTGGCTCCCGAATTGGGCCTTAATTTAAATAATTTGTCATGGACAGGTACACTCTAACTGCTGGTTAAGGTTCATCTCCCAGAATTAAACAATTTTGCCCTCACTTGGTATAAACTTCTATTAAATTAAGTGCAGAATAATTAGGACAATTATACAAATAATTTAGTTATCAAATATAGTTTTCCCTGAAAAATTCATCTAATTAAGGCAAAGGATTTTTTTTTTCACTTGAATTCTCTCCAAACTGCTTTTGGGTTATGTTCATAAAGCTATTGTTTGTGGGAGGAAATGCTTGCTACTGGGAAAGGAGAGGTGCTTGAGTCTTATGCAGTGGCAAAAATGATAATTTAACAAATAAAATGGTTGGCTGTATTTCTGAATTCCAGGGGAGGAGCTATTCTGATGGATATCACTCTGATTAGCCTTGATGGACCTTTGAATGGAGAAAGGTAAGATTCTCCTCTCCTCCACTGAACTTGGAATTTGTATGGTCAAGGGTAAGTAAATTGCTATGATGATAAAATCAAAAGAAGCTGACAGCTGGAGCAGAGTGGAGATCTTCCTAGAGAGAAAGATCCAAAGATGAAGGAGATAAGAATATATCCTAGAGGATATTCCCCACGGCATATTTTAGGAAAGAAATTTTTGACAATGCATGATTGTATATATTTTTGGTTAAGAAATATAGAGACTGAAGCCCAACAATATGAAAGGATCTATGATAAATGTTAAATGTTGATTCAAGATCCAGGCTGCCTTCATTTAATTAAGCTTCAGGTCCAACATTCCTGGCTGCATGATCTCGGGCAGGCAAGTTCCTTAACCTCTCTGTGCTTCCCTAACGACAAAAGCAGAACCATGATGAAGTTTGCCCCAAATTTGTTGGGAGAAATAACTGAATTAACACTTGTAAAGGTTTAGGAGCAGTATTTGGCCCCTAATAAGCACTTTATATAAGTATTACATTTATTTGTTATTAAATATTTTAGAGATTCTTCTCTTAACCCCTATTTGTCCACCAGCTACTGTTCCATTCCTTCAGTCCCTTTTATAGCAAAACTCATCAGAACATTGTTTATCTTCTCTGTCTCTAATTCTTTTCCTCACATTGTCTCTTGTACTAGTGTTTCTCAAGCTGTCTTTTTCCATTATTGACCCCTAAGGAATCTTTTTGGCCTAAAAAAAAAAATCTCCTATAACCCCTGCCATTTTAATACCACAAATGTAATGTATAGTTGATTATGCACTATATATTTATCTATGATTCATACATTAAAAGAGCAGAGTTTTTTCATCCCCCAAGAATTTTAATTTTAATTTTACCTACATTGGAAGTGATATCACTCCCACAGAGAATGCATTTCTTAAAACTCCTTCAGTTTTTCTTTCTCCTCCACTGCAAAACAGTTCTTGTTCAAGGTCAGGTCACTGACCTCCATATTGCTAAATCTTTGGTCAATTCCCAGTTCCCGTCTTACTGGACCCCTCATCTGCATTTGCCACAGCCAGTCACCCCCTCCTCCTTGATACAGTTTCTTCAGTCGGCTTGTGGCACATCCCATTCTCTTGTTTTTTCTCCGGTTCTTGCTGGTTTCTTTCTTCTTGCCTCCCTCTTCATATTGGAGGATCCCAGGGCTCACTGCTTAATCCTCTTCTCTGCCTATACTCACTCTCTTGGTGATCTCATCAGACATCCTGGCTTTAAGTTAATCCATGTACCAATGATTCCTTACTTTATGTCTCTACCAAAAGTCTCTCCTGTACTCCAGACTCATATTATAACTGCTTACTTAATTTCCCCACTTGGATATTTATTTAATGGACCTCCCTTCGTTAACATATCCAAGATTCAACTTTGGAAATTCTTCCCCCAAAGTGCTTTTTCCAAGGTCTTGTCCTTCTCTATTTTTCTTTCACTTTACTAATCCATTAGGAAGTTCTGATATCAAAATAAATCCAGAATGCTCCTTGGTATTTACCAAAATAAATAAATTTAAAAAACCCTAAATGTCCACACAAAACCAGCATATGGATGATTATAGAAACTTTATTCATAATTGCCAAAACTCAGAAGCAACCAAGATGTCCTTCAGTAGGTGAAAGGGTAAGTAAGCTGTGGTACATCCAGACAATGGAACATTATTCAGCACTAAAAATAAATGAGCTATTAAACCATGCAAAAGTATGGAGGAAACCTAAGGGACTGTTACTAAGTGAGAGTAGCTAATCTGCAAAACTACATACTGTGTGATTCCAACCATATGACATCTGGAAAAGGCAAAACTATGGAGACAGAAAAAACAAAGCCAGTGGTTGCTAGGGGTCGGGGGAGGGAGGGATAAATAGTCAGAGCATAGAGGAATTTTAAGGTATTGATGTTATTATGTAAGATACCTCAATGGTGGATACATATCATTATATATTTGTTAAAACCCACAGAATATACAACACCAACAGTGAACCTTGATGTAAACTATGGACTTTGGGTGATAATAATGATGTGCTGGTGTAGGCTCCTCAGTTGTAACAGAGGCACCCCTGGGGTGCAGGATGTTGACGGAAGAGGAGACCATACGTGTCCAGGGATAGGGAGTATATGGACACTCTCTGTACTTTCCACTAAATTTTGCTGTGAATCTAAAATTGCTCTCAAAATAAAGTCTGAAAAAAAAATCCAGATTCTGCTACCAGCTTGGTGGGAGCCACCATCTCACTCTCTCCTGAATCACCACAATTACCCTCTGAATAACCATAATTACCCTCTGACTGGTCTCTCTGCTTTAGCTTTGTCTCACTGCAGTCTGTGCCTATCCTAGTAGCCTGAGGGTTCCTGCTAGAATGAGAGTCAGAGCCTGTTACTTCTTGGCTCAGCCCCCTCATATGGCTTCCCATCCTACTCAGAAAAAAAAGTTCTGATCATGGCCTTCAAGCCCCTTTCTAATCCCTGTCCTCCTCTCCTTCTCATTCACTCTGCTGCAACCATACTCGCCTCCCTGCTATTCCTCTCACACACCAGGCACACTCCTGCCTCATGGCCTTTGCAAAGGCTGTTCCTTGTACCTGGAATGCACTTCTCCCCTGTATCCTCACGACTCCCTCCTGCACCTTCTGCAAACCTTTGCTCAGGTGCTACCTTCTCAAAGACGCCTTCCTGTCCACCAGCTAAAAACTGTAACTTGCCCACCACGTGCACGCTGAGCTTCCTTACCTGCTCTATTTTTGATATCACATCGTTTTTTAATAAACCATTATTTTGTCTTACTTTTTTATTTGTTGTTTATTTTGTCTCCTCTTGACAAAATAAAACACCCATGAGGACAGTGATTTCAGTCTCTTTTATTCACTGATGCATCCCAAGTATTTAGAACAAGTACCTAAGCTCATATTAGGTGCTTAGTCAGAGTTGTTGGACGAATGAGAGTCTCCCTACCAGCCCTGACTTCAGGTCCTTCTGTGCAGTTTATGCTTCCAAGGATGTTCTAAGCATATACAAACAGGAGATTAAAATGTAACCTGTTCTTCTATTTTGCTATGCTGTAATTCCGTTGCTTACAACCTTCAGTAAAGCTCCTCCTTTAGTGATACTTGGGAGGACTGAAGGAATGGAGTGTTCTGTGTGTGACGAGTGGGACAGAGAGTTGGCAAGAATCAAAGAAGGTGAGTCATGGAATGGAGAAAAATAATTCAACAGAAACACAAAATCAGTATAAGAGATGACCAGAAGAAACATATGGTCCTAAAGAATCCTTGGCGTCATTTGAATAATGGTATATAGTCCGGTTGCCTGCTCATTTACTATTCTATTCGAATGATAAATAAAAGAGACACCATCCACTAAGGCTGGAAGACTTGGGAATATCTAGACAGCAAATGTCTTGATGAGAATTGAAGAATTGCCCTGATTTTTCATGTCATTATGCCGATGGAAATATAACCAAGGGCAAGCTCTCAAATAACTACTCTTTAGTTCCTCCCCACCGACACACCTATTGCTTTTATGAGACAATTTCAGTTCCGTGGCCAAAGGTGTGGGTGGAGGGGGCTGGGAGGTTGTGGGGCTGTTGAAATTCTTCAGGGTCTTGCTCTGTGGGTCCAGAGACAGGCTCCACTTCCCCCACCTCACGATGCAGTGTTTGAAAACACCAGGACTCAGACTGCAAGGCAGAGCCAGCTTTCTCCGATGATTTTTCAGCAGCTCCTATATGTTTCCTTCTGTCTGAGATGCCTGAGACTGCAGGTCTGGAACATGTATTAGTGGAGTAATGTCTGAGGAGAAAAGAAGGACGATAACATGGAAACAGGCTGCCATGACAACAGTTGCAATAATAAACAACTTTTCCCCCCTAGGAAAATCAAAGAATTTGGACTTGTGACAACATTAGGAAGGGGAATAAGTAATGCCCAAGCTATCTCGTGCTTGGCTTGATTTTTTTCTCCTGGGTTGAAGAGATTTCCTAAGTGCCTCATTGGACAAATGGAGGCAATTATGCGTCATTCAAAATCTCATATGTTTTTCTAGAAATTTTTTTAAAGGAAAGTAACTCGGAATGTGTGAATTGGAAAGTCAAAATCATCCCTCCTCCTTCTCACTGTTACTCTTCTGGGATAAAAACTACTATAGAAACAGTCATAACATACTTATATACATGCGATTGTAGTGCTAAATGGTTTGAATTTTTGGGCTGGTTGTTATTGAGTGGGTGAGATTTAATGTGGGGTACAGTTGGTAATCACTACAATTTCCATTGCTTACTTTAGCTCTGAGTGCTCTAATGATGTCCTTTCTCAATCTCTTAAAGGCATCTTAGATGGTCTTATAACTTTCTGATCACTGGCAAGCATTAAAAAGTCCAGTTCAGTGCAATAAAAATTAAATTAGTCTCTCATCTAATTCAAAGTTTCTTTCCCCACCACCCCTGGCCCCAGCTCAGTGCTGACTAGGTAGGGAAGGAAAGCTGGCAGTGATATGATCTGTTCTTTCAAACTCCTTGCACTCCCATGTCTTCTGTGGCTTTTGACTCCTCCAGCATGGGGAAGACAGAATTAGAAGAACAAGGAGCAGTCGTATTTCACTGGCACTGTTGTAATCTGTGGCAGATGCCCTAATGCTGGCTCTTCAGAAACCCCATGTCCCTCACTCCACAGGAGAATTAATCTCCTTTATACCGTTTGATGAATTTATTGCTCCCCAAACCTGGGCCCTACCCCTGGAGTACACCCTGAGGTCTATTTGCCTCTGAGCTTCATTTATCACTTGTTTGGCCCAGTACTGCCCTCAGACTTAGGCAAGAAGGGTGCCAGTCCTGGACCTAACCCCTTAGAGCACCTCACTCTTGTCTTTTTCTATCTGCAGCTGTTCAGTTGGGTGAGAAATCACCAGATCCAGGAGGGCGTTCTCACGTGGAGCTCAAGCAGCAATTCTAGTCCTCGTTTTGGATAATGGGATCCCAGAATTCCATGCCTGAATGGCCTCAAACCCACTTCCAAAGCCTTTGTGAGACTTTCTTCTTCAGGTTCACCTGGGCTTCATTACAGGTGTATATATTCTGAGAGCTAAGGAGTAGGCAAGGGGTGCTGCTTGCCAGGAATGTGGATGGAACTCGTGCGTGTGCGTGCGTGTGTGTGCGCATGGGCGCTGCAGTAGGGACCCAAAAGTGGGTACTGAGGGGAGGCTTGGCAGGGCCAGCTCTCATTGTGCTTTGCATTTGGGAGTGAATTCCAAGAATGATGAAAATCCTCTCTTTGAATCCAGCTTCTCAGGTTACAATGGAAGTATTTTTTGTCAAAGGAAGATGATAGAACATGTTTTATTTAGCTCAATTTATATCTTAAAATATTTAGACATAGGGTGTGTGAGCCTCCATTTATATTCTTGGTCTGAGCCCTGGAATCTTAGGGGTGGCCATGCTAAACCTATAGGAAAAGTCATACCTCGCTGACATCCCGGCCTTGGGAGTACAGGTGGGTTCTGCCACTGTCCTCTCTCTATGCAGCATCACAGGTAGCTTCAGCCAGCCTCCCACCTTTACTCTTTTCCAGGCTAGAAGTAGGTGTTTCTGTCTCCCTGTCCATACTGCTCATGCTTTAAGGACTACCTTTCAGGTTCTCCCAGAATGCTCTTTTGCTGTACTCAGCCAGCAGCAGCTGGTAGTGGGCTTGTGACTTGTTCCCAGGACACATTAGGTCAAAGAGTGATATGTGGCTGCTTCTCCTAGTAGGTAAACCCAGATTCCATGAGTGGTTGTCTTAGGGAATATCTTCCTCAGTTTGAAGGGAAGGTGAAAAGAAAAATGACTGTGCTTTCTATTTCTGTGAATTCCCTTCCAAAGATCTTCTCTAATGGATCTCGACCTTTTCTTTTATGACCTGGAGGTGGGCAAGGGGGATTGGTAGTGATAAGCCTCTTTGAATACCTCATACTAGACCTGTGTGAATGTATCTGGAACTTCTGTTTAGAATCTGTGTGTATCTGTCACCTAGTTGTTTTCAGCTTTAGCAGAATTCAAAGGCAACAGAAAAAGTCTCGTCTGGTAATCTATTACATATACATTACCTACTCATGTGTAGTCATAAACTTGGCTTTTGTATTTGGATGACAGTTTATATATTTCTTCAACAGCTGCATAACATTTCATATGGTACATGTGGCTGTACCATAATTTAATCACTCTTATCTCGATAGTTATTTATGTGGGGTTTTTATATTACAAATAATGCTGCAGCAAATAATCATTTAATATATATTCTTGTACTCTTATGTGAATATTTCTAGAAGCATGATTGCTGACCAGGGGGTCCATACATTTTGATAGGAAGCACATTTTGTACCTTAATAGGTGGAACCAAATTACCCTTCAAAAATTTTTAGCAATTTATACTTCTACTAAAAGTATCTGGGACTATCCTTTTCCCCAGACTCCTGTTTACATTGAATACTGTCAAATTAATCTAATTGGTAAAAATTATATCTCATTGCTATTTTAATTTGTATTTCCCAGCTCATTAGTGAGGTTGAACATCTTTTCATATATTTACTAGTCATTTGTAGCTCTGTGAATTATGTTTATGTCCCTTGATAATTTTTATTTTTTTATATTTAGAACTTTTTGTGTATTAGTCATAACCACTTGACTATAAAATATGCTGCAAATGCTTTTCCCCATCTGTTATTCTCAAGTGCTTTTACCTTTAATAGACAGACTCCTGAGACCAAGGGATTAGTCTGCTTTGAATTGACTTTAGGTTGTTGTCTCTGGAAGGTAACGAATTATACTAGTCACACTAGTCTAGCTGCTAGTATCCTAAAATTTCTGTAGCTTAATTCAGTAAAAGCTTATTGTTCACTTTTGTAGCAGTCCAACATGGGTGTTCTTGGTTAGCTCATTAGTATTTAGTCCCGACACCAAGCAAAGGAAGATAGGAACTTCTCCCCAGACTCCTCAGGCTGCAGTGATGTATTTGACCTTGTGCAAATTACTTTTTCTCCCTGAGACATTTTTTTTCCATTTGGAAAATGGGATGGAGTCTGTGTGGTGGTTCGTTCTTCCAGTTCTTGACTTTTAGGAATCTAAACAGGATGTGTGAAAACCTAAGTTTGTAGGAAAAGGCGGGTTCTGCCACTGTGATCAGGCTCTTCCCATTACTGAGGTTATGTATAACTCAGTATTTTTGCAGTCCAAGACTGCTCAAGACCTTGATGCCTTCCTTGTCACTCACATGGGAAGCCAAGGATATCCCAGGGAAATGCTTACTGCCGTATTCTGGTAGCTTCACTGCCTGGTACCCTCCACACCCCAATCCTACCACATCTCTTCTTTCTCTCTTTTGGCCTCTTAATTTTTGCTTCCTCCTTTCAAATAAACCCATGTTGATGGTCCCCTGGCTTTGAATTCCTTTCCATAGTACAGAGTCCCTCACACACCAGAGTTCATGGTTAAGTCCGTATCAGTCTTGTAAAAGTTCAGCGTCTCAGATGTCCCATGGAGAGCTATTGTGCACCATAGCACTTGTCCTTGTTTTTCTGTTTGACCAAACTTTGGAGAGTGGCAGATGATGGTTAAATGAACTCTAGCTCCAAGAGGCCAAGAATCAGTTCTGTAGGAATGTGATATGAATGTGGCCTTTCCACTGGCTAGAGATTTGGTAGAGGTAGAACAGACACGTGATAGGTCCTGTGGCTATCTTGAAGAATTTATTTGCCACATGTTTTGCTAACATGTGAGAAGTTTGACAATCAAATATACATTGACAGCAGCCAACAGGGTCTTGGAGCTGGAGAAGGGCTGGAAGAGGTCTTGGGTGATGTTCTGATCCAATCTTGAACTCTTATTCTTTAAAGTTCTCCTAATATTCGCAGATCCAGGATGTTCCTGTAATTATCAGAACATTGGACTGCACTGTTCGGGGCCTTGAACAGGACTGGGGGTAGTCAAGATGATGGAACGGAATGCCAAAACGATTTCTCCTTGTGTCATGTAACCCTTCCTAATTCAACAATTAGGAAAAGGATAGTATTTATTGAGGGAAGTATTATATTGATTAATTAGCTCTTCAGAATGACTAGCACTGTCCTCAGTGGATATCAATCTACACTTTGACCAGGCTTTAATTTCTTCTACTTTATTGGACACATCTGGGAGAGAAAAATGAATTTACCAACCCAGAGCAAGTTACGGGAGAGAAGCTGCCCTGTGGCAGAGATAATTTTCTAGCAGAAATTTCTTATTCAAGGAGCTGTGGGCTCCTTGCAGGCAAGGCCGTTGTTTAGTCACTGTTGTTTGCAGTGCACATTGGTCATAGCATCTGGAATGATCAGGTGAATCCAGGATTGCCCCTCTATATCCATGATGGATGCTCTCAGGGCTGAGGTACCCGCTTTGATGAATAAAGGTCCGCAGTGATTGACTCACAATCTGGCATATACTCTCCTATTCTCTTGTGTTCTGAATCTCACCCTATTACTTACTTTTTCTAATTTAACATGATTTTTTACATCTATCCCTATTTATAGGTGTAAATTATGATTTTTGACTGCTGTATAATGTTCCATTATGTATTTATAACAAACTCTCTTGAGATGGACATCTAGGTTGCCTACAACAACAAATTCCTAGCCACCACCTTACTCAAAATATATCCTCGAACTTGTCTTCTTCTGAAATGCAGCCTGTCTCTGTTTAGTGTTTACGCTAATGGTTTCAAGCAGGAATTAATTGCTTTCTTAACTATTTGCTAAATCCCCCTCAAGCAGGTAATCACAGTATCTCCCTCTTAGGGTGGTTTGTGGGGAAAGATGAGATCATGTGTATGAAGTGCTTAGCACATTATCTGGCAAGCAGAAAATTCTCGATAGATGGTGTAAGTCGTCTGGAGCCTAGAACACATTAGGAATTTAATAAACACCAATTATAATAATGAATGTTTAATTACCTCTGGTGATCTGGGGTCTCCTACCCCATAAAGCTAGATCCCAGAGCACTTGAAACACGAGGTCTTCAGGAGATAGTAATTACGATAGTCACCATTTATCCTCTCAAGCTATTTCCTTTTTACAGATGATAATATTGAAACTCAGAGAGGTTATACATCTTGCTTGTGATCATTCAGCATAGTTAGTAGCAGAATCGGGGCTTAAACCCTAACTCCAAGCTTTTATTTTTAACTATTCTGCTATATTGCCAACCCCACCCCTGGACGTATGCTTAGATTATTACTATTTCAGCAACAATAGCTTTTGTTTTCTCCTTGTGTGGATAACAGAATTTAAGATTCAGTTAATGTTTACTGAGTGCCATGTGGTAGGCCCTGCCAGGACCATTTTTAGGCTAGACTTGTGTAAATTACTGAAAGATGCTCCCTCTGGGTGAATACAGCTGTGCACACATGGCTTGGTCAGTAGAAACTGGGCTGGATTCTGACCTCTGGTTGTCCCCTAACCTGGGCACCTGTGTGCACTACTTAAACTATCCAGTTAATGCTGTACCCCTGGGAACTTATTGGGTGTTTTCTCAGGGCCATGCCGTTGAATCTGCCTCTTCACCACAGTTCTATGGGGCACGTATAATTATACTCCACAGATGAAGAGACTGAGGTTCAGAGCTGTGACATTTCCAAGGCTGCATGGTCTCAGAGTGCAGATCCAGTGTTCAAATTGGAGTCTTTCTGGATTTCAAATGCAGAGACTGAAGTAGTGGGGTCACGCTGTAAGAAAGGAAAAGAAATTTAAGAATCATTGGGCAGAACTTGCCAAGTTTGACAATGACTGCTCAGATGTAGCTGTCTGTCGGATGAGTGATGGATGTGGACCCCCATCAGAACTCCAGAGGAGACAGAGTTCCAGGCAGGCTCAAGTCCTCTGGTGTGAAAGCACCAGTGAGCTTGAAGCTGTGGAATGTGGCTGCGTGAAGGATATTATAAGCTCCTGGAATAGGCTTCGGGTTTCAGTGCACACACCACTCTGCACAAAGGATTGGTAAAAATACCTGCATTTGCAGAGAGGCATGCGCTCAACCAAGGACCAAGAGAGCCAGGGTGAGTGGAGCAAGACAGGCTGATGGGTATTGTGGTTAAGATACTGGCCCCTGGGGTTGCCATCCGGCTTGGCACATAGGATCCAATCTCTCAGAGCTCTGGTGTCCTCATCTCCTTTCTTGTTATTCTCTGACTTTTCTAATCCTTTGGAAACTGAATTTGTGATCTTCCTGAAGATCCTTCAATGTCCCAAAGTTAAATCAAGACCTCTAGTTTTAGAATGGTCTGTGAAATCAAGGGGCTGGGGAGTGGGGGGAATAGGGAGAAATTAGTAAAAGGTACAAACTTTCAGTTGTAAGATGAGTAAGGTCTAAGGATCAAATGTAGAGCATGGTCACTATAATTGATAACCCTGTGTTGTATAATTAAAATTTACTAAGAGAGTAGGACTTAAATGTTCTGAGAAAGAGAGAGAGAGAGAGAGAGAGAGAGAGAGAGAGAGAGAGAGAGAGAGAGAGAGAGAGAGAGAGAGAGAGAGAGAGAGAGAGAGAGAGAGAGAGGAAAGGTAAATACATGAGGTGATAGATGGATAGATGTGTTAATTAACTCTGGGGGAAATTTTTTTCTCAATGTGTGTATATCAGATCATCACATTGTGTACTTTAAATAACTCACATTTGTCAGTTATATCTCAGTAAAGCTGGGGGGTGGGAGGGTGGGAATTGTTTTTCTAAAGCACCGAGGATTTTTCTGCCAATGATGGAGATGTATATTTGGATAGGATATTTTTAAGTTACTCTTCGTAGGGATTTCTTCCCTCCAATGCTATGGAATTTTTCCATCAAAAAACTGTGTTTGGAAACATTGTGGTAATATGTCCGTCTTTGAGGGAGTTTGCATGTGAAGGGAAGAAGACTAATAAACAAGCACATATAATCTAGTATAATAAGAACTAAAATAGGCACTACAACACTCTGGGGGAATCAGAGAAGGCTTTCTGGAGGAAGTGATATCTAACCTGAGCCCTGAAAGATGAGTAAAAAGTAGAATGGGAAGAGAGTTTCATGATGAAAGCATTCTGTGGAAAGGCTAAGTGCAAGTTACTGTTTGAAGTACAGACAGCATGGGAAACAAAAGTCCCATTTTTTTTTTTAATTTTTAAATTTTGTTTTGTTTTAGCTGCGTTTATGCATTTGGACTTTATTCTAGGGGCAATAGGAGGCCCAGAAGGAATCTGAACAAAGGTTAACCTGCTCCGAAGTTGAGGAAGACCACTTTGGCCCAATGGAGAAGGGAATGAGAATGGGGCAGAGACTGTAGGCAGAGAGATTTGTTGGACGACTCTCCAGGTGTGGGATTATTTAGGCAAACCTAAAAACATGAGTCTCAGCCCCACTCCTTCCACCCCAGGGGAGCTACCTCTGGAATCTCTGGTATCTCTGAGGTCCCCTCCCCAGGCAGGTGAGAGACCATGGTTCTTCTGCCTCCCAGACCAGTGCTGTGCTCCAAAGCTTCCCCATCTCTTTCCCTTCCAAGAAACAGTCCACCCACTTCTCCACCGTGCAGCTAATCTTTCCTCCCAACATCCCTTTGGCCTCCAGACCGATCATGCATATTGCTTCCTATGCCTTTTAGTTTCCCTTTCTGACTCTTTTCTGATCTTCTCTTGTCTTCCTTGGGGGCAGACACATGAATAAAATCTACCAGCTTCTTGGCCAAGGATCCTAGTCTACTTTCTAGTCTGGCCTGGCATTTTCCCTTCCCTCAGCAGGGCAGAGGCAGCAGCTTCAGTCTGGCCTGGGATCGGACAGAGGGGACAGTGAGAGAGTTCTGGTTGCTCAAAGGTTTTGCTTAGACTCGAAGAAGGAAAGAGAAACTGATTCTGACCTTGTCCATCAGAGCATAGTGCCCTGTCTCAGCGGTTCTCAACCCAGGCTCACCTTCAGGGGCTTTTTAAAAAACAAACAAATGCCCAGTTCCCACCTCAGATATTGATTTAATTGTCATGGGAAGAATCTAGGCATCTCTGGTTTTAAAAACTGCCTAGCTAATCCTAATCTTGTAGGCAGGATGAAGAACCATAGCTCTCTTAGCATCACATTTCAGAGATAAACTGACACTAGGTGGAGCGTTAGCTCTGATTTTTTTTTTTTTTTTTTTTTTGCTGGGTTTACCTTGGACAAATCATAGCCTCTTGGAGCCTCATCTGTTCCCTCTTCTGCATGGGAGGTTCGTAGCACCTACCTCTTAAGATGATTATGAACCTGTCAAGTCAAGCATTTGCACGGCTTGGTAGGTAGTTAGCATCCAACCTTGAGCACTGACTGGTTGTTTTCTTGTTACACCTTTGAGTTAGGCATTCTCTATCCCTCCACTCCCTAGCTACTAGCTAACTCGTAGTGTGAGTTAGATGATCAGATTTCTAACACTCAGTGGTGAGAGGAAATGTTTCAAATGAGGGAGTGAAATACAGGGTTAAAATTCTTGCAAAATGGTTACATAGAATAAGTTTGCCCCCAGAGGCCCCACCGCCATTTCCTCTCCCCGTGCCTAAGGTTTTAGACAGGGGTTGAGGCCAGTGGAAGTCCTTCAGTACCAAGCACACATCCCCAAGGAGGATGGAGAGAGAATTTTTCAGAATAATTTTCCTTTAATACATGGTTTCAATGCCATTATAAAATAAGACTTTCCATAGCTTTCCTGCCAAAGTATGTTCCATTGGTCTTTACATGACTGCATCTCTTCTGGTGGCCTGTTCCTAAGGGTGGGCTCTCTGAGTCTCCTTCCACTTCTGTCTTCCTTTGGGTGTGATTGAGAGGGCTACCGGAGGGGAAGTGTGAGTCCTCCTGGGAACACTTGGTTCTGCAAAGAACTTGGTCCCCTTACTCCTGATATCACAGGTATGTTTTGCCGGGCACAGCAGAAATGTTGGAGGAGAGAAACGTCACTGTAAATGCATCACCACCCCAGGAAAAACAGCTTGCAATGTACTTCACAATGAGTCTCTCTCAAAAGATTTGAGACTCAAGGAGATAGCAGTGGTGCTTCAGAACAGCTGAAACTGAGTTTCTGAGAGAGGCTCAGGAACCAGTGACAGCTGATGGGGAGAAGCCCACGCCTTCACTGCATTTGCAATAGAATTTTAATCCGAACGGTATTGCCTTGCCTTTCTCTAGAGACTGGCTCTCCATTAAGATAGAAAACACACAATGTTTTCAAATAGAAGCCCTAAATGGCTGAAGCTGAGGAGTCCAATAGCAATGCAGTCTCTGAACATTAAGTTATTTTATAAAGCATTACATCATGCCGAAGAAATTTTAAATGATGTCACAACACCTGGATGTCCTGTGCATTGAATCACTTCATAATTCAACAGTTGTCTCAGTGAGTATCTGTTTCTTCTGTTTTACCACAAATAGATCACAGGGGCAGAACTTAACAAATTGCAAGCATCGATTGGTAATTGCTTCTCACACAGGCAACTCTATGTAATGTGAACCAGAGTAAGTAGCTGCATGGAGAACTGAATGACCAATTCACTATTTAAAGAGGCGGCCTCATTGCAAAATTAAAAACGATCATAGCTTGGTGTCGATGGTTAACATTTATAAAAAATTACGACTTCAACATTAATTTTTATTGTTTCCACTAAACTTTATTTAACAATGCTTAATCATTTCTCTTGAGCCAATCTGCCAATACATTTAGTGAGATAAAATATGTCAAATGGTTAGCACAGTGTCAGATGTTTAATAAACAGATAAGAAATTATGGTCTTCATTTTATCATGGGAAAATTATAATTTTTCCCAAAAGGTAAAACCTTTTGGCAAAACTTAGCATTTTCAAAAGAGGAATAAAAATGATGCTAGTCAAATGGCTAGTGTGATTACCTAGGAATCACAGTGTTTGTGAAGTTTGGGTCTAGGTATTCACTGACACCATTGTTTTGATTGGTTTTATCCTTTCCAGAGAGGCAAATAATATTAGCAGCAACTCATGTAACTCCTATAACTCCTGTAACAGCTCCTGTATAATTATTAATATTGGTGGTAATAGTGGCCATAATTGTAGTTGGCATCAATTGTTTTGTTTGCCCAGTATCCCAGCCCCTTGCTTTGGTGATATGTATATTTTCCTTTGGATAATTACTCCTCCCCGTTGCATTTGGTCATGATTGGGATGTCAATGTGTACACCTTTCTTTGGAGGGTGACCAAAAGATGGTGGAGCTGATTCATTCTGAGAGCAATACCTTGACGATATCATTATTAGTTCCCTTCTCTTACCTGGGGGCTCTCTTGACTCCTGCTTTCTGGTTCCTTCCAAATCTTGGCCATTCATCTTATCCTTCGCTTCTGTCAACTATCTCAGAACCACCCAGTACATTTTCTTTTCTTTCTTCATAAATTAACCAGAGGTGATTTGCTTAGCTTAGTAATCAAAGAAACCTAAATATTTTAGAGGTAATATTAGCTGTGACTGTTTTGTCATCATTTTCAAAATCATAGTACTCATAACTAACATTTGCTTACTACTTGTTATATTCCGGGCACCATTCTAAGCATTATCTCATTGTGCCCCTATAACAACCCTGCAAGGCAGCTGATATGTACCATCATTACTGCCCTGGGCAGATAAGAAAACGGTGGCTTGGAGAGATTAAATAAATTGCCCAGAGCTAGTTAGTGATGGAGCCAAGTTTAAAATGCAGTACCTCCAACTCTGGCACTTATACCCTTGATCAGGGTATTGTTTCTCTATTAAATGATTCGGACAGGATGTGCCTTGGCAATGTGCTAATCACTTTACATCAATTGCCTCATTTAATTTCACAAAAATCAAAACAATTTCGTTTCAGTGTGGGTTCTGATAGCAGCCATATAGATGAGGAAACAGGGGCTCAGGTGGATTAAATGCTTTGTGCAAGGTCGCTCAGCTACTAACAGTCCAGAGCAAAGCCATGAAGCCCAGAATGTTTGAGTCTGTTGGGAGAGGGATGAGTAGAAGGGCCAGGTCTGCCCAGACTTAACCTCACCAACTGTCAACAGAACAAAGAAACTTTAAAAAGTGCTGAGAATCAGGCCGCCTTTGGAGAATTTCCAGGAGGCTTCAGCAGACAGGGAGAACTTCCTTGTTCTGAGATAACTTGAACCCTCATTTCTAGGCCATTTTTTTTTCCCTCCTTTCTTCTTTGAGAATTCCAGGCCTGATTAGATCATGCTCTGGACTTGAGTCGGCCAAGGGCCAGGGTTTCAATCACTGTGATCCTGATGACCTTACAAGAACATTTTAAAAAGATAAATCTATTTATTTTACACTGAGATAATGGAAAATCAAGCAACCCCTGCTCCTCTCCAGGCGACCTTGCTTGCCAAATTGGTTTTCATGACATACTTTTGTAGTTAATTTATCTTCTCTGAAGACTGAGTTTTAAAAACTAAAAAATAAAGAAGCCCTTAGTAGTGCTTGTACCAAATACAATGGTGAAAGCCAAGAGCATCATCATAGACCCTGTTACCAGAATTGGCAAGTCGATGTGTTTCTAGACATGGAGACAAAGACCCCAGAATTCCAGTGAGTCTGGGGAAACGTTCAGTGGCTGAATTGTGGGGGCTAAGTGGGGAAATGAATGATATAGAAGGCACTTGTGTGGCTGCCCTGTGGCCTCCACCACTGACACCAAATCCCACCAGCATTTATGGCCCCCATCCCCAAACTCCTAAGTCACGCAGGGTTGGAAATTTGAAATTTATGCCCAGGAGGTAGATAGAACCATTCTGAGAGGATTATCTGGCTGGTGCTGATGTGGTGATTAATCAAGGTGATGAAAGAAGAACAAATGATTTCCATTTTGCCTTTTAAAGCAATTATTTCTGGACCAACTTTTTCACAGCTTTCAGAAGAATGGAAGAATGGGCTTGCCATCCATTTAACGTCTCTGTGTCTCATTTCCTTTTCTGTAAAATGGTGGTAATCTAGTACCTAACTCAGGCTCGGTGGGAGGATTATATGAAATAATGCATGTACAGTGCCTGGTATAAATGGAAGGCTCTTGTTATCTTTACCCCACTCCCAAACTGTATTACTCTGGGTTCTCATCTGTGGCCACTGGTCTGCCTTCAGGGACTTATGACCTACTCAGATTATCTTTGAATCCCTTCCTGTGCTACCTTTTTTTTACACAAATCCATTCCCTTCATTTTATAGCTGGAAGAAGAGATTGATGCTCAGATAGGTTACACAATGATTCAAAGTCACACAATTAGCAAACCTCTCTTGCTACTTTTATGTAGTGGTTATCTATTGTCACATAACAAATGATCCCAAAACGTGGCATCTTAAAACAACAAACAAATATTGTCTCACACATGTCCTGAGGGTCAGGGATCTGGGAGTGGCGTATTGTGTGGTCTGGCTCAGGGTCTCTCATGAGGTTGCAGTTGAGGTGTCAACCAGCTTGCAGTCAGCCAAAGAAAGGCTTGCTTAGGCTGGAAAATCTGCTTGCAAGTTGCTTACACATCTGTTGGCAAGAGGCTTGCTTCCTTGCCATGCGAGGCTCTCCATAGGGCTGCTTGTGAACATGACTTCCCCCAGAGTGAGTGACCCAAGAGAGTGCAAATGGGAGTAGCAGTGTCTTCTATAACCTAATTTCCCCATGTGCTATTATTGTTCACACAGACCAAGTTAGGTGCCCTGTGGGAGGGAACTATATACTGGCATGACTGCTGGGAGGTGGAGATCATTAGACTCCATCCTGGAAAGAGGTTATCACTTAAGACTGGCTGCTACACAAGACATGAGGACAAGAGACCTTAACATGGTCCCTGGGATCTGCTTACCTCACCAGCCTCCCCTTATTGTTGCTCTGTGGGCTCCAGTTTGTACCAGTGTTTTTTCAGCTCCTCATATACACCACGTTCCTTCCTAACTCGCCTTTGAAAGTCTTGCTCCCTTTACCTGGATCACTAATGTATCACTCTTTGTCTCATCCCCCAGAACACTAATGTAGCTCTCTAAGGTCTTATCAATTCCTCTTTATCCTTTAAAGCTCAGCTCTGCAAATATGTCCTCCAGGAAGTCTTCCCTGATTTCCTAAACTAGGTCTGGTCTTCTGATCCCGTTCACTGTATTGGTATTAATCAAGTTATCAATCAGTTAATACATACAGGAGTATGTGGTCTGACTTTTGTTCTGGCAGCACAGATCATAAAGTCAGGCCTAGGAATTTCTTCACTCAGAATCCTGGGTCCATACTCTCTATAACCACTTTTTAATCCCTGTTCCTAGGGGGAGAGAAACAGCTGTTACTGTACCTTGTCCTTATACAAGGCTCTTTTCATTAGTTCTAAAAATAGGATCATGCTGATTTTCCAGTCTGAGCATCTAGCCTATATTTTTGCTTTCAGGGTCCTCCATTAACCACAAGAAAGTACTTTCTTTACAGCTTGTTATTTTAGTTTCTTATCACTTTGATACTTATGTGTCAGCATGAACAGTGTTTTAAAAGTCACCAGCAGCACTATTTCTCACAGATTTTCTTTGAAGATTGGGTCCTGCTTCTATAATCCACTGGGGGTAAGAGTTGGGGAAGAGAATTCTCTACTTTTACCCCAGGATTGTGGTTTGGCATGCTGGAGGAGCCACTCAGAGCAGATCTGTTAGTTCTCTGTCACTCAGCACGCTCTCCCTCTCTCTCTCTCTCTCTCTCTCTCTCTCTCTCTCTCTCTCTCTCTCTTTCTCTCTCATTGGATTTATTTGCTAGGATGATGGAAATTACAGAATCCTATATATGTACATGTACATGTATGTTGTGGGGGGATAGGAGGGATGCCTCAGCTGAGCTGAAAATGGAATTCGACATATGTGTACAGGTGATGCGGAGACCACCAGAGGGGATTTGTGGGTCGCTGGGAGGAAAAGGGTATGGCATCACCCCAGGAAGTCAGACGTGGACTGTGTCTGAGTCCTATAGAAAGGAGGCTTCTAAGGGAAAGAATGAGATGTTTGTACAATATAGACTGTGATCCTTCGGGGCACAAAGAGGCCCTTTGGGGGTCTGGGTGGCCCTGAATTATTGTGAGTATGGGAGAAGCAATCACCTCACTTTGGGGTGAACCAGAACCTGTTGGCACTTGGAGGCCCAGCAGCTGTGGGAAAAGTGGCTGGGAGCACCCTTGCGTGGACATTGCCATTGAACTAGCATCCGCAGCAGCTCAGAGGCCACATAGTGCGCTCTTAGGGGATTTAAATGTAGGCAGCATGGGTGAGTGGGGTGAGAGGAGAGAAAAATCCAGTGACCACAATGGATGCATTGTGTCTATGGGAAATAATTGGTTTGTGAGCATCTGAGAGACACCTCCAGGGGACAACAGGATACAAGAGGCTGAGATCTCATGGGGCACTGATAACTGCTAGGATCCTATGGAAGAAAGCCAGTGATGTGTGGAAATGGCTATACGAGGTGACTTGTTTTTAGCCATAGACCAGGAAGACTTGAGAAACTCAGATCTGTATAGAATAAACCACTGAAGTTAGAGGCTGAGAGAGACTTTACAGATTATATGGTCTAGCCCTTCACTTTGCTGGAGAGGAAGCAAAACCTAGAGAGACAGGCAAGTGTTCCAGGGACAGACAACTAACCTGGAGGTCTGATTTCCACCTCTGTTTCTTGGTACCTAAGGCAACTTACACGTATCACTGATATTTTCTTAACACTACACTGAGACTTGGAGGGGTGGACTGATGCTGAGACTAGCAGGCCTCTAGGTCAGGTGGCTCCATGTCATGTGACTGGAAGGAAGGAAGAAAGTGAGCATGCCCAAAATGTCTCCATGATGTCTCCCTAACTGCTTACATTTAGGGCTGCATTCGGCTGGACTGCACAACCTGGACTCAGGAATGCCCTCTCTCAAGGTCATTCCTTTGGTCTGAAGTATTGTGCTTTTGTTAGAGGAATTTGGCCCCATGAGTGAGCATGGGAGATGGTTTGGAGAAGAGAGCAGAAGGTCTGCAGCACAGAGATGGTCAGAGATGGTCAGAGACGAGGCCTGGGAGCGGAGGTGCATGGTCATGCCAAGAAAGTGAGTAGATGCTAAAATGGGGACGGGGTGGAAGTGGGGGACAATGACAGAAGGAGCCAGTTTGTATTTTAACTGGAGGTCCCTAACCTATTTCCCAAGCCCCCTCCAGGCAAGATTCCCTGGGTTTCAAATGGTCAGATGTGCATCAGCCATGTGCCAAAAACTCTCCATTTCACTAGTTAGGTGATGTCCCAATCTGACCTAAGGCTTAGGTTCCTGAGCCTTACTTTGTTGAACATAATGAAGGGATAAGATGAGAGGAGAGGGGAAAACAAAAGGAAGGGAAGGGGAAAGAGAGAATGGGAGTGAGAAGAGGAGGAGAACAGAGGAGGGGGAGATGAAGAGAAACACACACACAGAGAAAGAGCAGGCATGGGCCATAAACTGTTTCCAGGGTGTGGGGAACCACAGACACCCACCTTCAAGACCTCCTGGGGCCACTGTTTAATAGAATCCAGCCGTCTGGCTGCAGGTGGGCCTCCCACCTGTTTCACATTTGAGCTCCTTGCCTCTGGAAACCGGAATGATTAATGGGTCCCTCTGGGCTCGTGGCCAGACAGCCACCCCCTACCCATCACATGCCGGCTGACCCCAAGGTCTCCTTCTTCTTGCACATGATCCAGCAGGTGGATCTGAATTTCTAATGACTGCAGACACCTGTGTTTCCCTGAGGCGCTCACCGCGGTGATGGAGAACAGACCCAGGCCGTACCCAGGAGGAAGAGTGCAGTGGGGAAAATATGAGAGACAGACTTGTTGGAGGCATGAAATACCACCAAAAGTGTGGACCCTGTTAGATTTCATCAACTGTTTACATGTCCCCGGCTGCATTCCACTGGTCACCTGCCCAGAAACACAATTGGAAACACAAACCTTACATGAGATCAGGTTTTCCAATGAAATATAAGAAAAAGAGGATCTACAGTCAAATCGCAGGTAAATGCGCTCAGTCCAGCAGAGGGACCTATGTGAGCAGCGGGTGTTAGTGAGGCCCTGGTCCAGCCTGACTTCTGATTGCCCGAGGCCCTGGGAGGCCCACTGTGAAGGAGAAGGGGGAATGTAGTTTTGCAGAGTCCAAGGGAGGCACGGGTAGACTTGGATTTATGGGGGGCCCCCTGCCAGATTCCTCCCAACTTCTAACTCCTTTGGAGAGTAACATACTTCTGGTTACAATTCTGTTGCAGCTCATGGAAACTCAAGATTAAGTTTGAGGCCCTGGGTCAAGCCAGCAGTGCAGAGGGAAGAGAAGACTTTGTTACAAGTCCTAAATTGCTCAAAATGCAATGCAGTTCATGCTGTTCACCTCCAAGCTGCTTAGCAAAGAGTAACCCCTTCATTCCCAAGAAAACCCGCCCAATCAAGTCAGGGTAGGTCAGTGGTGCCAGCTCTCAAGGGCCAGAAGTCTCCTACTTCTTCTGCTGCTTAAGGGGAAAAGTGGTCCCGGCTAAAACTCTTCATGACTTTTCTTCTGTCATTCAAGTCTGCTCTGTTATACTCCCACTATTCATTTCCAGCTTGTACTCACATTCAGCTAATGTATTGATAACCCTCCTAACCATCCGGCCATACGTGCAAGCTGAGAGAGGGGTACTGGGCAACCATGGAGTATGGCATGGGAGTCTGGGGTTCCTGCTCACGAAGCTTGATTATGTCCTTTGGTCCTGGCTGGAATCCATTCTGGATATACCACTCCCATCTCAGAATGGTCTGCTCTGGCCCTGTGTAACTTTATGACTTGGGCGATCTGATAGAGTTCAGCTCACGATGAGCAGTTGTATATTCATGGTCACTTGATACCCTAGAGTCAAACGTCCCATGTCCACAAAGGCCCAGGAACACTCTTGGGTATGTTTCTCAAAAAAAAAAAAAATGCTGTACATGACTGGCCTTGGTCTAGCACCCCAGGGCCCAGTGTTGTGATTCTCCCACTAGGGCTTGATGTAAGATCCTTACTGCATCTTTTCCCACCACTGACACCTCCACTGGATGGTCTGCTGGATCATATGCTCCAAATGGCAGAGATGCTTGTACCATGTCCTGGACTGACTGCAGATTCTTGCTCCAGGCCCCAGGCAGAGCCAGCTACCGTTCAGATTTCCTAGCATGTGGGCTGGAGTAGTATTGCTAGATGTGGAATGTGTTTCCTCTAAGACCCAATCCAAAGAGTCCTTCATCTAGGGGATGAAGAATGCAGCAACTTGTTTTTCACTTTGGATAGTATTCCCCAGCATGCCCTTGCTCTCTAGACCAGGTCCTAGATGCCAGGTCCCTGCATCTTTGTAGGGTTTATCTTCTACCACCTGAAGTGAGTTGCTTTACCAAGGCCTCCTGTATGCTAGCCATCTCATACTTTTCTTGCTCTGTCACTGATGTAATGAATCAATGTGAATTTTCGCAGCACATCCAGATGGTCCAGATTTTTTCTGCCTATATTGTGACAGCAGTAGAATTAACATAGACCTAGGACAGTACTGTACATTATCTTCTGTGCTGCGTGAATGTAAATTGTTTCTGACTCTCTTCTCTGAGTGGGATGGAAAAGAACATGTTGCTTGCATACTATTCACCTGGGTCCATGTTAACCTGCTCCAGGAAAGATACTATGAGTGTCAACACAGCCATACTGGAACTGCTTCCTGGTTGAGTATGTGTTTGTCTAGTCATTCTACATTATTCATCTGGTTTCTTCAGGGACCTGACCAGTGAATTAGATTGAGATATGGAAATATGAAAAGGACCACCACTGCTACCTCATTAAAATCATTAGTGGCACTAATCTCCACCTTCCCCCAGGAATGTAATTTTGTATTTTGATTCGCCACCTTGGGAAGGGGAAAGGCAGTTTCAGAAGCTTTTACTTGGCCTTTTTATGATGGGCCAAGGATCTAATGTAGGAGTTCAACAGCTGAGTTTGTCAATCCCAATTATATGTTTGGAGACCAGGAAAATGACCACTGGATGGGTCCATGGACTCACTGGACCCCACTGTAAGCTGGAATGTGGCCAGGACTCAATGTATTAACTTACTTTCATACGCCTCTAACAGGTGGCCATGGTGTTATTTCAGGTCTCCATGTATTTATGTCTTTTTAGACTTTGTGTCCAACAACCCTCAAAATAAATGGGTATTTCTCTTTCCTCAGTCCACTGTCTTCTGAGTAAGTACTTGTAGGTATTTTTAGGGAAATATGAAGAGACTCCTTGTGATACCTACTTGCCATGGTGTTGCCGTACTTCCTTTTGGGGATCCATCCCACCTCTGTAGCTGACGAGGTGTAGGTATGAAAACTGGCTCAGGTCTGGGAATTGGCCAAGGCTCATGACTTACTGTCAGGGTTACCACTCTCAGCTCCTACTCATCCATTCTCACCTTTTTTTTTTTTTTGTATGTATTAAGTGGCACACTCCTTGTCTACCTGTTTATTTTGTCTCTAGGGATGCTGTGTTCTACTAACCATCTTCACAACACCTTGTGGGTTAAGCCCCCTTGGTTGTTCCTTCAATGTTGCTGATTACGAAAGTATTGTAGGGCCCCCTTCTTTATGGCAGTAAAACACCATCACCTGGACTCTATTGCTTCAAGGCCTCGTTGTGACCCTTGCTACTTATAGCCCAAGAGCTGTGGTGTATTTCCTTTAGTCATCCCTAGCCTGTGGAGGAAAGCCACCACTGAATGTCTCAATGATGCCAATAGCCGTCCCATCAGCACATTCCTGATAGCCTTGCTGAGTAGTGTATTTTTTGTGTCCTTCCATGGGACAAATCTCAGATGGATGTTATGTTCTCACAGAATATGTCTGATCTAGCATGTCTACTTCCTTGAGCCATGTAATCCCAGCATCTCTGGCATCTCAGGTGTTACCACTTTGGTCAGTCTGGGCTATTGCTTTCTCTAGGTTTCTAAGAGTTACCTAGTAGCCAATTTGCCCATACCCATGTCCCTGAATATTACTCCCAAGTAGGAGAACTCTTGCCTATCTTAGGTTCTGTACTCTTTGATCAAGCAACCTCAAAATCCAATTCCACGGTTGCTCCCCCAGCTCCTGTTGGTACATGCTATCTAATTTGTGCAACTCCAATTGGGTTTGTCTCTTTCTTTCCTTATCAGACACATCACTTTCTAAACTTGGATTATGCTGGGATGTAGCCCTAGTTATGAATTTAACCCCAGCATATATGGCAGCCAGGATAAGTCTGGGGAAAAGACCTGGGAATACCTGTTCTCTTGTAATAGAGAGGTCCATGCTGAATCTTCCCACAGGGGGCAGTTCTTATAGGGATAGGTGAGCAATCTCTGTAGGCATGGAGGATTCAGGAAAGTCAGTGGAACCACAATCTTTGGGGCATCCATTCAGGTGATTCAAGCTCATGTTTGAGAGTTCAAGATTTTTCAGCCAGAGCACTGATTTTAGCATAGTGACCTGCCTTAACTAAGCATTGTACTCGCTTTGAAGCCTGGTGACTATAACTATCAGAACCTGAGTTTGCTGCTCCACTGTGTCCACTTTCCTCCTGCAGGAGCAACCAGAGAGGACCACTGGCACTCACACTTAGTTTTTAAGTCTGTTAATTGCCCTTAGTCATTATCTCTATGTAGGGCATCAATTCAACTTAGTAACCAGCTGTTTCCATTGTCCTTAAGTGTGTTGTTTCTCCATAACATTCAAAGGCCTAAATCATCATACCAGCCAAGGCATTCTACTCCACCAGGATGTTCTTTTAAGAACCACCTGTGAAAATTTTAGCTCTTGCCACCTTGTTGTGTAGGAATGATCTGTACCCTCAATGCCATTTGAGAAGAGGCCTTCTTTACCAGCTGTGCTGTGAGTGAATCAGAACCCAAACTCCATCTTCCCACATCTTCTTTCTGATCATTCCTGGCACCGGTTGTTTGGTTGGTTCTTCTAAGAAGCATATACCAAGCAGTGTTAAAAAGACAAGACGTAATTATCGGTGGTAAAGCCTGTGGAAGATGAAAGAGAGAGGGGTCAGGAGTAAGCAGGGAGGGCCCTCAGACGGCTGTGCAGGTCTGACACTGAAAAGTGGGGTGGGGGCGAGGGGTCAAAGGAGGATTGAGTAGGAGAGCCTCAGACTGGTGCAATGCTCAGAACTTCTTGGCCAGCATGGTAGGGAGCTCTAGTGCAAACATTACCTATAGAGAAGTCCTCCACTGGGTAGAAATGACCAGGTCCTCATTCCTTCACTAATTGGGAATAATGTGGCTTCATTTCAAATGCTGGGATTAGGTCATTTCTGGGTTGACTTTGGAGGGTTCACACATATCCTGAAATTGTAAGCAAAAATTAGTACGTGTGTGTATTTTTTCCTAGGACCCCATAGCCTTTCACTAGATTCTCAGAGAATTCCCTGATGCCCGAAGGTAATGCGACATTCCACATGAAGCTCCATGAAGCTCCACTGGATCTTCCAGCACTTTCTCCTGGCCCCTTCTGTTTCAGGAGGTGTTTATGTACTTGGTGCCAGCTGCACTGGCCTTCTTTGTGTTCCTGGGGACCACCAAGCTCATTCCCAGCCCGAGGTCTTTGCGTTAGCTCTTCCTTCTGCCTGGAATGCCTTTTCCTGAGAGGCTCCCATGGCATTTTACTTTAGGTCTCAGCTTAAATGTCACCTTCTGAGAGAGGCCTTCCCTGATTCCATGAATTGAAGTACCTTCCTCCATCCCTCTCTAGCATACTTCTCTCCTCATTTCTAGCATAGCACTCTCACCGTCTGATCTTTCCTTATCCATTTGTTTAGCATAGGTCTTTGCCCACTCGTATGTAAGCTCCATGAAAACAAGGACCATTCTTTCGTGTTCACCATGCTACCTTATCGCCTAGAATGTGACCAACACATAGGAGACACTCGAAACATTTTCTTAAAGAATAAATGTGTGTCTTCTCTATTAGAAAATATTTTCCTATGGGCCCCCCTCTTACATCTCCCTGTAGCTACTTCTTTATAGCTATAAAACATTGATAGAATTATAAACAATCCATACATACAAAAATTCCAGACAATAACAGATACCTGTGTACTCACCTCAAAGATAAACAGATGTTAAAATTTTGCTTCAGTTGCTTCAGATTTCTCCTTTGTTTATTTTATATTTTAACTAAAATTTCTTATCCCGTATTTTGTGACATTCTTCCCTTTCAGCGGGAACTGCTACCTGGAAGGTAGTATATGTCATTCCTACAAATATTTTAATAGTTTAATGATATATGTTTGTCTTCATAAACAACGTATGATGTTCTTTATGTCCTGAAATTTTGTATAAATACATACATCCTGTATGTAGCTTTTGTAATCTGGACCTGGGGATTTAACACTAATGCTGAGCCACAGAATAAGCTCTGGAGCCTCGCCACCCATGGATTTATTGCTATACAAGACAATAAAATTCTTTATTGCTTAAGCCACAGGAATCGGGTCTGTTGTTATGTTACAGCTGAAAGTCTCTTCACTGTGGTAGTAGCGTTTCTCATTCGGGGCAACAGGAAACAATTCGAAGGCCAGCGATGGGATCAGATTTGTGCCTCGGACTCGGCTCTCTGTGACCGTGTCCTGAATCCAACAGAGTGAAGAGAAGTGGCTGGATGTGACAGACACTGAGGAGGTAAAAAGGATGGAATCAGTGATTATGTCGCTGGCAGCAGTTTTTGTTTGGCTGCAGGTTTACTAGGGTACAGACAGTTTTAGTGTTTTTAACCCAGATTGCCCAATTCAGAAACCTTTTATATTAGTAATTTATTGCAGTGTAACAAATTTAGCAGCTTAAAACAACACAGTTTATCGTCTCATCCAGTTTCTGCGGGGCAGGAATCTGGGAGCAGCTGAGCTGGCTGGCTCTGGCTGGGGGACGTGCGTTGCAGTCAAGTGGCTGGCTGGGGCCGCAGATGTAGGAAGAGCTGGAGAATCTGCTTTCAGGCTCATTCTTGGGAGGTTTCTACGTGAGACTGTCCCTAGGGCTGCTCACACAACATGGCAGCTGGCTTCTCCCAGAGTGAGTGATCTGAGAGAGAATGATTGGGTGGGGGGGGGGGATCCTCTAGCACACTGTAGTGTACCTCCAACATCCACATGGTCATTGACTGGGAGTCTTTCCTGACTGCTTTCTCACTGCTGCCCTCTACATACCCCACAATCACTGAGCCCACCCTTTTTACCTCCTCAGTGCCTGTCACGTCCAGCCACTTCTCTCCATTCTGTTGCCTGCAGGACATAGTCACAGAGAGCCGAGTCTGAGGCACAAATCTGATCCAGTCGCTGACCTTCCAATTGTTTCCCATTGCCCTTAGAATAAAGTTCATGATTTGCAAGGCCTGCCTGCATCTCCAGCCTCATTACATGGCCCTCCTCATCACTGTCCTCTACTCTCCTTTCCCTTTTTTTTTTCTTTTAAGTGTCAAGTTCAATGTCATCTCCTAAGGGAGGCTTTTCCTTAGGTAACATTACCCCCTTTCCCCATTACATGCTTCTAGAACATTCTGTCCTCATTTGTGTTGCTCATCACATATGCTCAAAGTCTCATTCCTATCTGGTCTGTAAATCCACAAAGTGAGGGACACACAGGTGTCGTTTACAGCCATACTCCAAGGAGCTGTCTGGCATATAGTAGACCTGCAGTAAAATTGTGTTGACTAAATGAATGTATAATTTTTACCTTTCTCCTTTAGCACATGGAAGGGGGTTCCATGGAAGGGGGGAGACCAGTTGCTTTATATACAAATTCTATTTATCCCAATGAACAGGTGGCAAGATTTAACTAGACAATCAACACAAAGCAGGAGATTTTTTGGGTCCTGTGATAAACACACTCTCCTTAATCAAATTTTAGCCAAACTTCTCTGAGCCTTTTTTTTTTTTCCTTTTCAAGTAGGCCCTATCCTTGGGCCTTGTTCTCAAGAGCAAAATCCTGCTAAGTCAGTTTAGTGAGAATCTTCCATCTTTGATGTCTAATTATCCTTGATATCTGATCAAATTCCTCATCACCCCTCCCCGCAGAGGATATCTGATCATCCTGGCCTGCCATCACCAAGAATCCTATCAAATCCATTCAGCCAGAATGCCCCCCTTAGCCCTGATGTTTTTCTTCTTAGTAATTTTCCACTCACTGACCCATGCCCTATTCCTTGGCTATAAATTTACACTTTTTCTTGCTACATTCAGAATTGAGCCCAATGTCATTCCCCTCTGCACCACCCCATTGCAGTGGTCCCTTGAATAAAGTATCAGAACAGTTTCTTCTTTAACATTTGGACAGGGTCTGCTCAGGCCTCTCAAATTGTCTTCAGTCAAATGCACACCTTCCCTAGACCTCTAACTAGAAGAATAAATGTGCAAGGCAATATATTTTTCAGATGTGCATTTGCTTCAAGTCAATCTATATTTAAGTTAGGCACATAACCTAACTGACATCACCAGACCTGAGGAAAATGGTACCTATTAAGTTTAATTTCAGTTAAATAGCTGAAGGGAGAATTTTTGGAAAACTCTAAAATTAGATATTCATTGATAGTTATAACAGTCAACACTAACTGAGCTGCCATTATGTATGCCAGATTCATTTTAATCCTCTCACCAAAATTACAAGGTAACTATTACCTCCTTTTTACTGATCAGGAAACTGAGGCTCAGAGGGGCCATCATATGTGCCCAAGTTCACACAGCTGGTAGGTAGTAGAGCCTTGATCCACCCCAGGGTCTGTTGACCATTGCAGTTTTGTTTGTGCCGCTGTACCCTGTTGTCTTCTCTTGGAGTTTTTCTACTTTTTGTTACCTTGGCTCAACTGCATGTAACTCTTACGTCACATGGATTGTGGTCAATTTTTTTTCCAGTGTTTTCTGTAATGCTTTGCAGTTCAGTTGTATGGCTGACAACATTTTTATTAAATCAAAGTTTATAAACATACATATGGAAGTCAAGAGTTGGTTTCCCCAAGTGATTCAGGAGCACATTGACTAGGAAGGAGGGAGGCTCACTGGCTTTTAGCAATTTTCATGAAGAATGACATAGAGCAAGAAGAATGTGGCCAGAGAAAGAACCACAGACACACCTACCCTCTTGCCTGGCTCCCAGTGGAAAGACAGTGGAGCTAAGCCAGACCTTGAGGCAGAACATTATTGCTTATTGTGTAGGTGAACAGCCAGTATTTATTAGACCTGGCGACTTCCACGGTGGGGCCGGTTATAGCAGGCTCTGGTGGAAGGGCCCTTGGTCTTTTCTACAGACCTTCTGTTCTCCATCACTGGCCCTGGTTAACCTGAACTTTGTGTTTTGTGCTGCTGATGGAAACCGAAATGAATTACTAGCAATCTTGGATGCCTCTCTCAGGTTTGCAGACCAGTTTCTACTCCAATTCTTTCCACTCATTTCATGGTTGCTCCTCAGCCGCTGATCTACAGAAGTTAATAGCTTGGGGAGCTGTTGGCATTCACAGCATAGCCTTCTCTGCTGTTTCTTTCTGTGCATTCACATACAACCAGCCTTCCTGGTGGTACAGGTTTTGTTAGAGCGCCTCTTTCCTCCAGGAGAAAATTAGTGGGTATTGTGACTTGTGATTAAATGCGTGGCCCGACTCCATCTACTACAGCCCATTGTGGATCTCTGAGTACTGATTTTAAGTAGATAATTCTTAATTCCAAGTATTACTCCCTAATTCCCAGCATGGCACTTTGCCGTTTTTACCCACCCACAGCCTTTCTAGTGATTTATTCCTCCCAGAAGTGGGTGTAGAAGGTAAGGTCAGGAGGAAGAGATAACTAATAAAAACAGCCAGTGTTTACTCAGTGCATAGTATATTTTAGGCACTGTTGGAGCTTTTTATTCCAACCCTATGAAGGTAGGTACCATTATTCTTCCCACTTAACATATGAGAAAACTCAGGCCATCATAGGTGAAATAATCTGCCCACATGGACCCAGGTATTAAGTGATCCAGCCGGATCCAACACTAAGCAATGTGATCCAGAGCAAGTGCTCTTAAGGCAGAAATAGAAAAAGAGGGGAGTCCTTCAAATATTTATTGTGCAGTTTATCCCCAGGTTCAACGATTGTTTATACTAAACCACGTTCCCCAAATCCATCAAATATCTGTACAGTTTTTTAGTATCAACTTATGAATATCAGTGATTCTAATTGGGAGTTTGCAGATCCTCTTGAGACTTTGAAGAAGGCTATGGCTTCCTCTTACTCCAAAAAAAAAAAAAAAGTATGCATAATTTTTGCATATAATACCCAGAGGTTCAAAGGCCCTCTCAAAACTCCCTCCCAGTAGACTTCCTGAAGCCCAGGTAAAGATCCCCTAATTTAGAAGAACACTAAACTCTATCAGTGTGAAAATTTGACCTGACCATAATGGGGAGAGAATAAGCTAAAGTCATGTAGGAAAATTGAAATTTTTGTAGGGCTGTATGGTCTCAGGCAAACTACTTACCTTTTCTCTGTCAAAGTCATAGTAGCTTCCCTCTTCCCCTACCAGCCAGGTTTATTATAAAGTTCAACAAAGTGCTATCTGATCACTGCTTTGATGTCCCCAGAAAAATATGTCTCACTCATTTTTGAGAATTCCTTTCCAGATTCCAAAGCCCTAGGAAATTTGCAAACCCAAATTAGTGACAACAAACTAGCAGAGACCAATTACTCCTGTGGGCAGGAATAGAAGTGAGGGCCTGTGTCCAGGTGCGTAAGCCTGGAGAAGCAAATGCTTGGCATCAGAGACTTCCTTGGGGAGCAGTCAGCTAGGTTCATCACCTGGGCCCCACCCCATTGGAAGTATAATTGCCGTAGGAATGAGGCTGCTGGGTATCAGCTCAGAGAGGTTGTGTGTATTGTGGGGAGAGGAGATGAGAGAAGAAAGTGGTACTGTCAGCTGATGGGAGAAACAGACTCCTGAGAGGCTCTAATACCCCCAGTTATTTAGAAATGAAGTTACCTCCTCCCCATTCTCATCATCAAAGGATGAGGCTGGTTGACCAGCAACAAAGTAAACCTCCCCTCCTCTAACCTCTGCCCTCCACTGCTTAGATATGCTGCCCTTTGGTATTTTCCCCCACTTTTAAAGCTACTCTTGGTGCTTGTTTTAAACAAATTTCTCCTGGATAGGGAAGTGGAGGGTGAGGAAGAAGGCTCATACCATGGGGTCAATCTCAGACTGATGATACAGATAATGATTAATATTCGTTGAGCGTTTAGTATGAGGTAGGCCCTATGCTAAGGGCCTTATGTACATAATCTCATCAGATTCTTTCAACGGTCTATAATCGCTTTGATTATTATTTTCATTTTACAGATGAGAAAAGAGATTCAGAGAGTGAGTTAGCTTGCTTACCATCAGTCAGAAAGTGGCAAATCAAGGATTTGCACCCAGGTCTCTGACTGCTGAGTCCTTTCTTCTGGTTACTTCACTGCGGTGGGCCCAGGAGCAGGGCTGGGATTAGGACTTTCTCTTCCAGAGGAGCACCTGTGTGTCAGTCCTCTGCCCATCGGGTCTGTAGCTGGCCCCGGGCAGTCTACCTTCCCCAAGTGTCTCTCATCACCTTTCCCTTCATTCCCATTGCTTACTCCTTACTTACTCTAAGCCTTTGTCCACAGTTCCACATCTATGCCAGTCTTGGCCTCTCCCATCCCTCAGTCTGGATAGCAGAGCAAATTTTTCTCCCTAGAACTTTGCTTTGGGCCCAGTATCCCCTGTTACTAAACTGTCCTTGCCCTCCCACCCCACCCCACCCCATTAACTGCAGAATAAATTCCAATTGCTTTGGCCACACTCTTCCTCTTTTCCTTTTCTCTGCCACACCCAAACTACATGTATTATCTGTCCCGTTGGGTTGGCTTTTGTTCTTATATAGATCGTTGCCATGGATCCTTTGGGGAAAAGAATAAATATAAATTGTGATATAAACATGTAAATACTCATAGTTTCCTAGTGGCACTGGAAAAATTCAGTCTTTCCTTCTAGAAAATTCTCCCCATGCCCTCCATGGATTGAAATTCTACCTCTCTCTCGGGCCCCAGATTAAGCTTCCCCAGCTCACAGAAACCTTGCCCTGCCCCAGGCCTGAACAGTCACTTCTAGCAAACTTTGCTTCTTCATCTGATTGTACAAACTGGGCCCAAGCCTGGCCCGGAGCCCCAGTTCTTCCCTGAATTAGACCTGGGTGTGGGTACTGCTCTGCCACTTCAGCCAAGTGACCTTGAGCAAGTCACTTAGTCTCTCGGTCTTGGTTTTTGCATTCACACTATGTGGACAATACCATCCATTATACATGGTGACTATAATGGTAAAATAAAATGTTGTACACACAGCCTTTTAAAACTCAGTAGAGCCTGGGGCCTAGGACCATAGCCTCTGGACCCAAGCTGCCTGGGCTGGAACTTTGGCTCTGACATTTGCTCGCTGTGTGACCTTGGATGAACTATTACCCTCTTAATGATTCAGTTTCTCTAGCTTTAAGATGGAGATGATAGGTTTATTGTGCGGAATAAATGAGTTAATACATACAAGGTGTCAACATAAGAAAAGTCTAAACCTGTAGAGAATTTTTATGAGTTTATTTGAGCCAAACTGATGACAATTTCTGGAAAGCAGAATCTCAATGAATTGAGACAATGCTCTGGAGAATGGCAATTTTCCATTAGAATCAAAGGAGGAGATGTAAGGAGGGTTCCTTGAAATCCATTGGTGGTAGATTAAGGGGATGGGAGAAGGCAAAATGGGGAAACCTCTGGAGAGAGACAGCTTCCTTTTCCATTGATGGGTACTGGGTGTTAATAATTAACATTTACAGCATAAAGATGGTTTTTGAGGACAAGATAACAGTGAGGGGTTCTGTGGTCCCCTGCTAGTGGGGGTGCCTGAGGGGTCTGGGAAAGATTAACATTTCAGAGGTATGTTGTCTTAGAAGCAAAAAGACAATAGGCCCACTTACCGTAATGATTGACTTTTGTCAAGGAAGCTGCAACACTAGGATGTGAACACCTGCCTGGACCCGCTGTTAGGAATTTTTATGTAACCACCCTAGCTGGTTACTTTCAGTCTCTGAGTTTGTAAGGCCCGCCTTGCAGGCCTCCCCTGAGCTTGTCAGGTTTAATATGTGGCCCCTTCTTCATCCACAAAGGTACCTAAATACCTGGGGCAGGGGAATTGATTTTAAAAATGTGAGCAGTTAGTCTTGTAAAGCATCCTTTCTCCTCACTTCAAATGTCACCTGTTATCTCTGTGCCCAGACTGCAGGCCTTCACCACGATGGCAATGTCGTCTGTGTTCTTTTATTCCCAAGCCCCTGACCGTGCCTGGCATGAGGGCTGGCATGAGGGCGGGAGCCGTTGATGCTGCTGATCTCACCTGATGGGCATCACGGGGAGATGAAGCTCCCTGCAGCCTGTGGGTGCAGAAGATAAGGTTTCCAAACTGTGAACACCTAGAGCAAATGCCCAGGGGAGGAGAAGTTTAGGCAGAAAGAGGGCTTGGGGAGAGAGGTGGAAAGGGGAGGAGGACTGGCTCCCTTTATCTTCCCATCACCGGGTTCCATCCCGGAAAGGCCACTCCTGGCCGGCACGGGAGCTCCGGTCTCCTGCCACTGGGAGTGGAGGGGAGGAGGGGTGCGGCTTGAGGATAGGTGGGTGGGAAAATGTATTTGGGGCTTCGAGCCTCACCTGAGCCGCTCCACAGCCCCACCTACCTCTACCCATCCAGCCATCCAGGGGCCTGCCAGCCGCGCCCCTCCCCCAACCTGGCCAGGTAGCCCAGCCTGACCAGGGCTGCCCCAGGACGTGCTTTCCTGCCACGCTGGGAGCCTCCCTGCATGGCCACGCCTCCCCGGGCCCCGCAAGGGTTAAGGCAGCAGAGAGAGGTTTGGGCTGACGTCGCTCTCGCTGAAGGTGGTTCCCTCAGATGAGGATGAGAGAGCCTGGCCAGCTGAAACCCGAGCTCTTGCTCAGCTGGGGCTTGGGGAGGTCCCTGTAAGAGCCGCCTGCCCGCCGGCCTCCCTCGGTCCCTCCCCAGCAGTCGCTCACGGCACCCGCTGCGGGAACGATGGAGCTGGGCTGGTGGCCGCAGTTGGGGCTCACTTTCCTGCAGCTCTTGCTCATCTCATCCTTGCCAAGAGGTATTGTGAGTAGCAGCTTTCAGGGTCCCCCTGTACCGAGGTATCTCCCTCCTGGGGGCTGGGGAGTCCCAAGAGTTGGTGCTGCAGCTGTGGGAGTGGGGTGGGGGGCTACTTCTAGTCATACTCTTGAGGACTTGGTTGGTGGTGCTGGAGTGCCTGCTGTCCTGCCTGAGAATGTGACATGGTTCTGTCACCTCAACTTGTGGGGCTGAACTGCTTCAGAGAGGGGTACCAGCACCAGTTTTGTTATTTTATTTTACTGGTTAGCTTTTTAAGGAATAAAATTACCTCCAGGCATCTATCCAGTCTGAGTTACCCACTCTGACTTGCAAAAGCTAAGTTTCCACTGGAAAGAGCCCCCCTCAGCGGTAGGTGGGGAGGGGAAAGGAGTTGAGAGCAGGGCTTGCAGCGCGGGGGTTCCTCCTCCCGGGTCTTGGTTGATGGGATCTTATAGTCACATCCAGTCCTTTCAGAACTGAGCCCTGCATGGGAGATTTACTCACTCAGCATATGCACACTTCCTTCCTGATAATGAGAAAGAAGAAAAAACCGAGGTTAAAAGTGCACGTTGTTTCTGGGGATGCACAGTGTTTGTTTAGAAAGAGCTCTGGCTTCTGTGTTTTTCACATGTCATTTTCTGAGCCACAAACCCATGTCAAATGGGCTCCTGGGGCAAATGAGGCTGAAACCAGACACAGAGACACAGGGAGTCTTTTGACCCATCTGCGGGCAGAAGCGAGGGACTGGCAGGCTTGTTTTGTACTTGCTCACTGTCTGGCAGGAAAACTGGGACTTTCTAGGGGCTTCTGTCCTTCTATGGCTTGAGGGAGGAAGTATCAGGAGGTAGGAGCAGGTTGAAGTGTGCAGAAACTACAAAATAGGGTAGCATTTCCTAGGAGCAGGGAGTTTGTGAGCTTTTGCTGCTTCCCTTCTGTGCTGGCTACCTGTCCCTTGTGCTAATTACTGTCATCTGGGCTCTAGAGACGGAAAGGTGGGTGCTCCATTGCTGCAACTAGCTCCAAGTCCCCTGAGAATGAAATGGGTTAAGTCGGGTGGTGAGGATGCTAAATGCCATAGGCTACTGTATAGTAGGGGAACTCCAGCATCATCCCTTCATGATGAACAAAAAGTCAAGAAGTACGGGAAAAAAAATCATTTTGGTCAGTATTTTCTTTATCTATATAGACTGCCTGTCCCAGGTGAAATCTTCCTTGATGATTTACTCTCAAACTGGAGAGTATTTCATTTGAATTTTATCTCAGCTGGAGCAGCCCAAAGACAATAGTGAAGAAAGAAGGGGCCCATGAGATGTCTGATAACCCATGAGCCCAGACACTTGGCCTGGGAGAGGGCGACCACTTTGCATGAAGATGCCTCCCTGCTCTGTCTCTGTGTTTGGTGGCCAAACCTCTAGGCATGGTGGCTCCAGCCCAACTCCACAGAAGCCCAGTCCTTCCCAGAGCAACAGGGCTCAGATGACTAATGTCCTCATGGCTGCACAAACAGTCCTCTGCTTTTTTTAATAATGTGGCAGGTGAGATAGCTCAAACCCATAAAAGTTAAAAAAAAAAAAAAAAAGCTCAGCTGCCTCGTTTTCCTTGCCCAGGATCTGAAATACCCATTTGTTTCTGACCTGAGAATCTCTTTTACCTTCTGCTATGGAAAAGCTTCAGGAAGGGTGAATGGTTTCTTGGCAGCCAAGCTACTGACCGAATGTCAGAACAACTTCCCGTGTCCAGTGAGGGTATTTCAGTTGCTGAGGGATCATATTTTGAGGGAAGACGGAGGAATAGCATGGGCAAGGAAAATGTTTCTCTAAGTAGTGAGTCCACTCCCTGCTGGAATCTGAATCTGGCCTTGTCAAGAGAAGCTTGAAAGCGTATCTCCCCTAATTGCTTTTCTAAAATGAGCATTTAATGAAACATAAACATCTACTGGGATGGCACAGGAGGTCTTTGTTGCTCATCGGCACGGGACACATGTTGGAGGATGAGAATTCAAACATTAGGCCAAGCGATAACCCAACATAAACAGCATGTGAGAGAGAAACTCAACTCCACTGACTTCACCAAATAGCAGTAGCTTTGCCAGCAGGATTCTGCCCAAGAGGAAAAACTCATTTAAAATATGTGACTCTGGGGAATGAAACCTTAATATGGATAACTTCACAAGTGTTGCTTCCAACAGACATTAGCTTGTGGGGAATGAACATAGAGGCAGTGGGGGAAGATAATTTGAAGCACAGATATTCAGTGGGCAGGAGAGGGAGCTGAGGAAGGGAATGTGGAAAGAAAGCAAGGGGAAAGGAGTGGCAAGAAAGAAATTAGATGTTGGTTTCTAACGGGATGTGTTAGCAAATTCCAAGGAGAGAGCTATGCAAATTGGGCCTTCTTGGCAGGGGTGGATTTTTGTGGGGACCGTAAAGAGGGTGTTCCCCTGATATATACTCTTGCAAACTCCTGGCTTCTCCAGCAGGAAAATAATTTAATGGTGGGACCATGAATTTTTGGAGCTTGGAGTGACTTTAGAGACTGTTTAGTTTGAATACCTCAAATTCAGAGGTCAATGAGTTAAAACACCTGTGAAAATTTATGCTGTGCCGATTTTTTGAGCCAAATGTTTTACATGCATTCTTAGTCCATTCTTTTCCTCCCAATTTTACAGATGAAGTTCAGAGAGGCTCTGTGACCTGTTCAAAGATACACAGGCATGGTTCCTCAAAAAATTAAACATTTGATCCAGCAATTTCACTTCTGGATATATACACAAAAGAAACAAAAACAGGGACTCTAACAGATGTTTGTAAGGCAGTGTCCATAGCAGCATTATTCCCAGTAGCTGAAAGGTAGAAACTGAAAATGTCCATCCATGTATAAATAAAGTATTATATACACATACAATGGAATATTATTCAACCTTAAAAAGGAAGCAAATTATGACACGTGATATAACATGAATAAACCTTGATGACATTATTCTAACTGAAATTAGCCAGTCACAAAAGGACAAACATTATATGATTTCACTTATAATGAGGTACGTAGAATAGTCAAATATATATATAGAGACAGAAAGTAGAATGGTTCCCAGGGGTCGGGGGGAAGGGAAGAACAGGGAGTTAGTGTTTAATGGGCATAGAGCTTCAGTTTGGGATAATGAAAAAGGTGGAGGTGGATGGTGGTGATATTTGCACAAGCCGTTGAACTGTACACTTAAAAGTGATTAAAATGGTAAATTTTATGTTATTTATTGCTACAATAGTAATAAAAAAGAATACACAGGCTGGTTAGTGGAGCCTGGGGTGAGCCCAGACTGTCCTAAGCTCAAGCTCGCCTGGCATAGGCTGACTTCACCTCACCATCTAATATATTGTTTGATTATGCTAACGCACATCGAATCTTGGCAGGGCTTCAGGACACACAGGGTGGGAGGGGACACTTGCTCTCTTGGCTGGATGTGGCAAAGAGGGGACACTGTGGAGCTGAAGGTCTGCAAACTGGCTGTCTTTAGGCCAAAAGGCCTGCAGAAGTATTTAGTAGGACACAGTGCTCACCAATGTTTTGAACTTGAATGCTTTGAGGCAGTCTGGGTCTTCTCTATGGCCTGACATTTCACTTTCTCAACCTACATGTATGTTACTGGCTTGTCCCTACTGGAATTTCAGGTTTTGACCTCCATTCCTGAGAAGGGGCGGAAAGTAAGAATGAAAGAGAGAGAAGGTGGAAGGCTAGGTGCTGAACTGGGAGAAACACAAGTGAGTAAAGCTCTTAAGGACTGAATAGATGACAAAACTTTTAAAACAGGGACATGAATATATTTTAACTTGCATGTTTCATGGCACATAATCTCACCTCTGTCTGTGACCTCCAGCTCTTTGGTAAAATATTTTACTCTCACGAATGCCTTTGGGAGTGAGCTTTAGGTGCAAACTGAGGGTGAAGCTGGGCGTTATGTTTGGTTCAGTAAGCTTTGGACAAAGCACCCTTGGACATGGTTGCTCAGAAGAAGAGATAATCTAGAACATGTAAGTCTCTTGGAAATATCCAGAAGTCTTAGAGAAGGCTTTGGAATGCCACTGGCATGGACTGTGGTTTGACCTAAACTTATTTACATCTGGGTAACACTGGCTAGACAGAAATTGCTGAGATAATGATGTCTGTGGGACCCGATGACTGGCCTTAAGTCAAAAAATTATTTCCATCCGCTCCACTGGGAATGGCCAATCCTGATGCAGAATAGACTAGGCTAGGCTAGGATAGGATAGGATAGGATAGGATAGGGTAGGGTAGGGTAGGGTAGGGTAGGGTAGGGTAGGGTAGGGTAGAGTAGAGTAGAGTAGAGTAGAGTAGAATAGAATAGAATAGAATAGAATAGAATAGAATAGAATAGAATAGAATAGAATAGAATAGAATAGAATAGAATAGAATAAAAAATAAAATAAAATAAAATAAAATAAAATAAAATAAAAAATAAAATAAAGTAAAATAAAATAAAATAAAATAAAATAAAATAAAATAAAATAAAATAAAATAAAATAAAAAACTATCTGCCTCCTCTGAGACCATCTCCAGAGGATGTATTTTATTTGGGTGTGTGCAAATTCAGAAAAGTGCCATTTCAGTGATGAATGAGGGAAGGTTGTACCCCACTTTCCCTACATGTGAGAGGACCTATCACCCTCACTCTGTGGATATTTGAAAGTCATAAGAGCCCAGATCCCTTTTCTCTTATTTTTTTTAAAGGGGAGGGAAATGCAGTGTTTACAGTTTCTAGTTCCTGAATTCTAGGGCAGAGGACTCAGGCCAACCAGACCTTTGAAAGCTACCAGATCAGTGGTAAAAAGTCTATCAGATTCTAAGCCTGGTCTATATTTAAGGAATTCTGTTTGTCAGTCATCATAAGACCTGGGCCAGAGCATTAGGTTTATAATGGAGAGAAAGAAGTAAAAATGTAGGAAAACCCAAATCTCCTACCTGTAAGCAAAACCACTGAAGGAAGGCAGAGAATTTGAGTTGACCAGAGATATTCTGTTCTCTTAATTAATGGGACTTACTGCTACTCCCTGCCCAACTCCACTCTTTTTATTTATCTTGGTTGCAATTATTGGTGAGATGGACATGGAGCCCATGAGGTTTGAGAGTGGAGTTGGAAGGGGCAGGGAGTAGGTTGAGAGTGGAGTAGGTAGCTGTTGGTTGCACATAAAATTCTTCAGCTATTATGAAGGATTAGAAACACCACTAGGTAGAAGCCTCTTTGAAGGGACCTGACCTGAAATAATATACTGAGTTTGTGATAAATACCAGGCACTCTCCGATGTGCTTTACATGTGTCAGTTTAGTCCTCACAGCAAACGGAGGAGGTAAGGAGTAGTGCTATGATTCCCCAGTTAACACAGGAAGGAACTGAGGCGGGGAGAGGTTCAGTACTTGTCCAGGTCACATAGCTGGACATCGTGTTTTGAACCCAGACAGTCTGACTTTGTAATATATGCCCAGAAACACTGCATAGCACTGCCACAGAAAGCAGTGGGTCCAGCGGGGGTAGATCTGCTGGCTATATTTTGGCCAAATAATAAGAGACTATGGTGTTAGTAAAGAAATCTAGTGATCTCTTGGCAATCCAAGTGCTCAAAATGGGGTCAGTAAGTCATATGCTCGCTGCTATGGAGGCGGAGGGGATGTGGGAGAAAGGAGAGAGACATCAACACTCCAGAGAGATCAACCTATGGAACCCAAAAAGAGCTGTCCCCTAAAGGAAATGGATGCTAAGCAGACCAAAAATCCAACCAATTTCTGAGATAGCTGTCCACAGGATCATATATGTCTCTCTCATTAGACATGAGAAGTGAGAATTTCTTTGTCTCATGGTCAGCTTTTTAAATTGAAATCGTGAGTCTATTTGCTGAGGGACAGCATTAAGGATGATACATGTTTCAAGGCTGGCCCTGACACTAGGTAGCCCTGCTCTTTTATGTATTATGTCAAGATCATCAGTGTGTAAACTCTTAGGTGATAGAACAGGAGGACTAGTCCCGGAATCAGTAAGGGGAAGCAGTTTTTTCTTCTTTTTCGGTATAACACAGTTGATGGATATTGCAGGGGATGGAGATGTGATCCCTTTCTGTTAATACTAAGATGGGTTTTAACCAGTTCATTTCAACCTTGAATAAAGATCATCTGTCCTGGGCCTTATATCAAGTGGTTAAGAGAAGTGTCCCCCTTGGCCGAGCAGCAAAAAAAGACACATATTTCTATTCCCCTTTTGCCTCTGCTTGTTCCTGCAGTGTGGGCATCTTCATCACTACCCTCTCTGAGGTTCTGGCTGTCTCAAAGGGCTGGGTTAGTGGTTTGGCAGCAATTATCTGTGCAAGTAGATGTCTGGTCAGTTGATTTGGTGAATGGAAAACCAGAGCTGTTGCTGCCAGAACAGAGTGAGGACCATAATCAGGCAACTTTAGTTTATGGAGAGACACAACATTTGTCCTCCTAAGATGAATTCATGATCTGTTTAAAAAGATTTTTTTTTCCAGGTGGTTTAATGGAAGGCCACTGGATGACAGTGTGACTGTCACCAAAGATTCTTTAGGGAATTTCTTTTTTTCTGACAAAGAATCACAGGTTAATGAAATAAGACTATGCACCAATCTAAAGGGGGCCTCGAGGGACCGTGTAATTTCCGTTCTACTGTATATAGAATAGCCAGTATTTCCCCTTCTTAATTCCTCATGAAACTTGCGGTAGTGGGGAAAATAGTAGAAAGGGGAGGAGTGGAAGACATCTTTACTTTCCTGAGTACTCCCTTTTTGTGAGGCATGATACTAAATATTTCAAACAGATTACCTCATTTAACACCTGTGGTAAACCTATGACAAAGACAGTATTATCTTTAGTCTACAGGCTGGAAGGTGGTAAGGCCAAATGAAAGAGGTTAAGTCACCCACCGAGGAAAACCAGACATAAATGACACAGCCAGAATTCAAATCCTGGCCCATCTTTTAAAACATAATACTCTATACCCCACATATATACACTTTCATATGTATACACACAGAAACATATCCATGTCCACATCTACACTTTTAGTCTTCTATGCACCTGTGTATTAAAACTTGAACATATCCATACTGAGACATATTTATCAAAGGTGAATTCCATAAATATGGCGAGTGAGGGCTGAATCTTCACTGCAAAGCTCCTGGGTTACTCAAGTCTAATTAGGCAGGATACCCTTTAAAGGAACAGCCAGTTTTATTCCTCACTTGTTGCCTCTGTAGTCATCCAATCTGAAACAAGTCTGGGCAGAAGAAAGAGGCAAGCAACGATAGGGCCAAGGAAAAGCTAGTTGCATGACAACAAAATCAATATTTAACAAATGCAAGAATAAAGTAGTTCCCAGAAACGGCAAATGAGGGGTTGATGAACAGCTAAAACTCACATGCAGTCTCCAAGGGATACGGCCCCAATGTAAACAGCCCAGGTCACTTCTAGGTTGTGGAGATCAAGGTCATGGTGACAGAGCTATACCAGAACTGGCAAACATGAGCAGTAAATAACAAGAGATTGGAGACAAGCACATGTGTAAGTGTGTGTCAGAGAAAGAGGGGGAAGGAGAGGGTAATTGGTGATGCACAAACCTTGAACTCAGTGTCCCCAGAGACTGAAAGAATGCTCAAATATTCTCTTTATTTTTGAAGAGGAGACAGTGTGACTGTCACCAAAGACACAATCTAGTCAGGAAGTCCAGTCACAGCTCTTATTCCCTGGAACTGCTATATCAACACGGGTGCTCATTAATCAAATTCACGCCTCAGTTTGTCCAAAGACCCCAGACCGGCCACCTTATTTTAAGTAAACTGAATACAAGAAATGAGTTTTCTCAATGAACTGTGCACATCAATGCTGGTGAGGACTTTTCTCCCAGAAACATGGATGGGATTATCTCCATGGTTCTTGCAACATCTCAACAAGTGTTAGATGACAAGAACGCCAGACTTCCTGCCTGTCCTTCAACAGAATTCTGAAGAGAAGCCCAGGGTTTACAGATTTTCAAATTCATTTTTGACCCTATCCTCTGTAACAGTGGGATATTCTTCAATGTCTTATTTATTATGGACAAGAGACCAACATTTTCCAAACTGTAGTCCATGGAGCATCAATGGATGGTATAAGGTATTACATGAAAAACCTTTGTAAAATGCTAATAACAGCTTTATTATAGGGCTTTTTAGAGTCTCTAATATATTTTGTACATAGTTAATCTCCACATCATCCAGACTTATATTGTCTTAACAGCCTAAGTTTGTTTGCTTATCTTTGCTGAATATCTCCCAGGATTGTATTCCATGAAATCTGCTTTGAGAAATTCCAGTCTAGACCACAAGCTCTCTCAACAGACGGCAATTGCCTTAAAAGGAACTCGTCTGACTCATCATGGCATCCTCAGCACCTAGGATCGTGCCTGGCACCTGGTAGGTGCCTGATTAAATCTGCTGAATACATACATAGATGTGGGCATGTGAGGCCTGTGTGATTCCCAGGGTAAAGTATTTGTGACAAAGACTGATGTTAGAAATGTCTCTTGCCGTGACCTTTCAGAGTCTCTATTTTGCAGTACAGGGAATCTATTGGGTCAATTAATGCTGAATATTTTTATTTACTGCAATTTGTATCTCATTTTCGCAAAGACTTGGGATGCTCACTGTTCTACCAGTGAATTGGCCAGGGAAGCCGGGCTTCCACAGAAGGGAGGCTGAACACCATTTAAAAGCCAGCGGTCAACTACCCACTGGGAGTCAGAAAGTCAGACCAAGAAGTCCTGCAACAAAATTCTGTTCATCAGCAAGCCCTCCCTTCTGCTTGCATCCAGATGAGCCAAGGCTGTGTTTGAAAATATGGGAGTATAGGCTACCAGCTAGAAGCTAAGCTCAGATAAGTTGCCTTAGGATATCTCAGTTATTCTCTATTAGTGTACTCCTGAGGTGGGATCTCATGATATGGGGCATTAACAGATCATCTTCAAAGGATTCCTATGAAGTAAATGGACATGGAACTGAGTTTGAAAAACACTGACACTTTAGCTCCTCAAACAATTCATTTGATTTAAAGTGTGAACCATGTTGACATCCCCCTGTACACGTATCTCTCTGAGACTTGCTTTCTCCCCTGAAGTTTATCATATATCTACCTTCCAACCTTAGGGAGAATGCCTGCCACGGACTGTGCCTTAGTTTCTCTGTGTTTGAAATGTGAGCAGTGGTACCTTCTTGCAGGGGCTGAGGGAATGGTGTCTTGCACAGCACATGATTCTGGGGCAAGGCGTTGCCTGTTAGACAAGAGATATTGCTCGCGATCACCTGCTGTGACTCAAGGGTGGAACCAGTCATGAATCCGGAGGCATAAAGAAGTTCCCCTTCATCTTGTTCTAGCCTGCAGAGCTAGAGGAGGTACCTGTAACAAGGGTGAGCCTGCCTGAAGCCTCTGCCAGCTTCGGGTTTCCTGCACCATCAGATGTGCTATCATGAAGGCATCATCCTCACTCAACATTCCAACACTTCACCTCTGCTGTTGGCCAGTTGCCTTTGGTAGAAGGAAAATCTGTCTTCCGCCTGGCATCGGTGAACCTGGATGTGAAGATGAGAATACTAACTCTGGGAGCTTTTGGCAAAGAGGCAAAACAGTTGACCAAGACCCCTGTGTAGCACTGACATATTCTGACTCAGAAAGAAGTTTTTAAAAGGATAGAAAATTGAGGGAGCAGGTGGGGTAGTTTGTCGAATTCTTGTGTCTGAGGAAATCCAGATTGGATTTTTTAGGGTGTAGCTTAAGTTTTATTGTTTTTAACTTAGCCATTTTAATGCTTTGGTTGCTGCATTTGCTGAGTTCTATTGCCAAGTGCTTTTAGATGCATTATTAAGTTCTCTTTTTAGTAGCCAATGCTAATAAAAAAAATATCTAGTCAGCTCATATTCCAATGTTAGAAATATCCCAGAAGCAGCTGTCTTTTAAGGATTTCCAGCAACACAGTGGCAACTGGAGGCTTTTCCAAGATGCTAGCATTTGGGTTTTGTTCCCTTTAGCTATGAATGTAGAATTTCTATTTCTAGAAGGGAAGCAGCAGGAGGTGAGGTATGCCCTATTTAAATAGGTATCTAAAGAAGGGGTATTAGAAAAATGAGACTAGGAAATCTAGAAGCAAGGGAGAGGAACCCAGAAAGCCATAATAAAAACATGAGCCAACTATTCGAAAATGCCATGTACATGTGGACCTCACCGCCTTTGTTCCTTTAGCCATTTGTGTCTTAGGCAAATGTGCAATTTTTTTATTCTGCAGAGAATAATGGTAAAGTCTTGACAGATAAGCAGTTTCCCTTTCAAAGCCCTTTACACCCCATTGTCTTTGTCACCCCATCAGTCTACTCCCATCATCGTGAAGTTTGGGGAAAATCTGCACCAAAGTGCCTTGTCTGTGGTTGTCCAGCAGCATAAAAGAGGGACAAATTCAGAATTAAAATTTGGGTGGTTTGGTTTCCAAGTGTGCCCACTTCACCATGTGTTGAATTCTTAATTTGTAAAGTCATTGGTATGAGCTCTCTGGAATCAAGGTAGTGTATTGGAAGGAACAAGACTTTGGCCACAGAAAGACCTGGTTCCAATCTGTCTTCTTTCACCTGTAAGCTGTGCCACCTGGAGCAATTTGCTTACCCTTTCTGTTCTTCTGTTTCCTCATCTGTTCAATGAAAGAAAGAATACTTTGAAGAGTAACTGTGAGGATTCAATGAGCTGGTATATGCCAAGGGCTCAGATACATTCCCTGGGGGTTCTGGGACCCAGAGAATAGAGGAGGATGAATGAAGAGATACCATGTGGAACAATGTGCTAAACAAAGGAAGAGGAGAGAGAGGAAATGATAAACTGATGTCTGCCTTCCTACTCCACCCCAGTGTACTGGTAGCTGAAAACCAGATTTCTAGGGAGTCCACTGCACGTTTTATCACTCCCGGTACCCAAAGGAAAGGTGATGAAGGCCTTGGCTCTCCAGCTGTCATGTCATTAACAAGAGCATCTGTGAGAAGGGGAAGACAGGTCACTGAGGTTGGAATCCATCCAGGCTTCAACTGCGGTTCACTTAGTGATGGGAAGGTTATGAAAGGTTAGGAGATGATAAAGAGTCACTGAGGGCCCCAGTCATTATTCCTGTCTCATAGTCTTTCCTGCCTGGGATTTACCTGTCTGTTGTTAGTTCCATGGAGTAGGTGGTCAGACCCTCAGTCATCAGGAATGTTGCCTAGACTCTAATATGTTGATAATAAGAGGAAGTGGGGGAGTAAGTGGGAAAAATGAGGAGCCCAAGCTACCTACATATATATCTCTGGTTTATATGTCCTTTTTTTTTTTTTTTTTTTTTTAATCCTTCTGGCCTGGACAGTAAAAAACTCAGTAGAAATTTGGTTAGATGGGAGGGCTGTGGGGTTTTTGGTGGGTGCAAAGGCAGAGTCTGACATCAGGGAGGAGCGAGTGCATGATAAAAGTGTCTTTCCTTGCCACGTTCTGGGCTGGTCTCCGCCTGGGCCTTTAGCCTGACAGCTGATGTTTCAAAAATGTATGGAACAAGCTGACCTTTGTTTTCATAAAGAATTCTCTGAGTTTTTCAGATGGACCTTAACAGCCATCTTGTCAACATATTTCCTTAAAATCTAGTGCTGAAAACATGGCACTTGGAGACTATGCCTGGCTGTCTGGGGGATCAAGTGTTCTTCGTCTTGTCAGCAATAGAAAACATTCAGCATTGGATAGCCTGACAGTAAACTATTGGTCTTTTGAGGGGCTGTGCAAAGTAATGATGACAGTGATGACAGCCAACTCTCTTTCATTTGTTCATTTGCTCACCACGAGCTGAGCTTGTGCCAGATGGTCAGCATTGTCATCATTGCCTTGGTGTTCCCATTGATAAAACAGGACTAGTAGCTTAAGTGTCTTAAGCATTTTCCAAAATGAATTCTAGAAGAACCAGAGCTGGATTAATACGACTGGACTCTCCGCTCTAGACAGGAGATACGAGGATGGCAGACTCGAGCATGGTATTCGAGAGAAGGGCTTGAGCAAAGCTGATGATGCCGAAGTACTTTGCAACTCTCCTGATATTTTCCCCCAGTTATGAAATAGAGGGGAGGGAAGCACTTGTATACACAGGATAAGTATGCAGGAATTTAAAGTCATTTTTGAAGACCACTCAATGTCAGGGCAAAATGTCTGTGAGCTGCATAAAGTTAAAAAAAAAAAGCAGTTTTTAAAACAAAACTTGTTTTTAGTTTTGAGAGGTAAGAAGACTGTGTATTCATGTTATTAGTGTCTATACGTGGATATATATGTCTATTGAAAAAAGAATTTAAAGGATAGGCAACAAAATATTAAGGTTATTTCTGACTACTTTCTATTCCTTTATTTATGATTTTATTCTGTGGGCCTCCTTTTCTCTCCAGAGTGAATTTTCTAAAAAGGCTTCTTTGGCATTTCTCTTTGCTTCTTCCCTACTTAGCCCTTTTCCTTACCAGTAAAGCGAAGAGGTTGGAGTAGATCATTTTAACTTAAAAGAGACTGTGTCATGGACTTCACCGGGTCATTGTGAAGATTAAATTGCATAAACAATAAGAAGCACTTTAACTAAATAAATGATAAAGTGCTTTAGCATACACATATGAAAACATTCAGTAATGTCTACTGCTATTAATGATTCTCTAAATCCTAGCTTCTGGACCTGGCCTTCAGTCCCATGCTGAAATTCCTGCGATTTGTCCATCTAAAGCCAAATGACCAATGTACACTTTCTGCAAATGTAATTCTAATAAATGGAGGGGGAAAACAAAGTCCAGGAGTTTGCTCTTGTCTGCTTATTATATTTTTTAATCTCTTCAGTTGGTCAACTGTAAATGTTTCTCATAGAATATTTTACTTATCTATGGATGTATTTCTTACTCATTTTATGGAGGCATTTTTCTATCTCTGTGAGGAGAAGGAAAGGGGTGGATTTGCCAGACCAGAGGGAAAAGGTCACAGAACCATTAAAACCATCACCTCCTCCATCACGTTTGTGTTTTTGGGAAGTGCTCTTATTTTGGCCGATACATAGATTTCTATCTGTGATTTTATTTAGAATCCCCTAACAATACGAATCCCGTGGATTTGGTGTGAATGCCCCTTCATGACCATTCGTTTGTTCTCATAACACCCTAAATTTTCCTTATCACTGTTAGTGATTCTGTGTTTGTGGGGTCATTTATTCAACATCTACTCCCCTGTGAAACTGTGAGCTCCACAGGGCCAGGGATGGTGCCTGTTTTTCTCTCCATTGTGGCAGCCAGCCTCATACCTTGTACATAGTGGACACTCAGTAAATACTTGTGGAATGAAAGAACGAGTTCATTGATTCAACCATACACTTAGCACTGTGCTCAGTGGGGAAACTGAGGAACAGAGTGGTTAAATGACTTCACGGGTTAACCTTTCAATTTATTTGTTTTCCTTTTGTTGCACATACTTTTGGTGTCGTATATAAGAATCCACTGCCAAATCCAAGATCATTTTCTTCTGCTTTCCTTCACTTTTAACCATTAGGCTCTCATCTAGATTTTAGAAATCATTCTACACATCCTACCAACATCAGAAACATGGGAAGCTCAGCTACATAAGTCCTGGTGTCTGCCCCTGAGGGGGAAACAAAATCTCAGTAGTGACAGAGCCATGGTGGTCTCTGCCAGTCATTCCCAAATGCCAGGGTGAGGATCCTTGCTGGTGGAAAATGGAAAAAACCTTATTATGCAAATGGCTCCTTTCTATGATCTAGAATGTTCTTATGACTAGATGGTGATCTTTTTTTTTTAAATGTCTCTATTTGACAAATTAAGAATTATCAACACTGTATCAGACTTCCAAATTTAGTTTAGGAACGTAAAATAGTAAACTAAACTATGAAATTTCAAGAGGTTAGAAGCCGCCACAGATACTAAGGTTGGTTTATGTGGGCTTGCAAAGCGTGGCTGGAGATCCCGCCTGGGGTTTCTTTTACTTTCTCCCTCAAATATCTGACCTATTTTTGCTTCAATCATCACCTTTGTATAAAATGTTTAGGAATGGAAAGTGGGGAAAAAAGAAGAGTGAATCAAACCTAAGTCTGTTTCTTACCCTGGGTTCCTCTGGGCAGCCTCCAACTCATTCCTCTTATAGATTTTGCCAGATGGTTTTTCTTTTTCATTTACTTAAGGTGTATTTTTAAAAAAGAAAGAAAAACAAAATCCTACCCAGAAAAGAATACATTTTTTTTTTCTCATGGGAAAAAGTGCTCAGTTGAATTTGGCGACTGAATAAAGTTCTCCCAAGGAGTTCACCCTGGTAAAACATTGAAATTCTCCCAAACATACTAATTAAGATCTTTTTTGTCTTTTCTGTTGGTTTTAGCTTTGAAGGTACCATAAAAATGGCATGCTGCAAAATTGAAGAGCCAAGTTTAGAGGAAATGGCATGATCTCTACTCTGGCGATCAGCCTCGCACTTGAATGGCCTAATCTAGAGACAGGGCTCTGGACCTTTCTGATGGCCCGAATGCCTGGGCTGCACTGCACAGTCGTGTGGTTGCATGGTTCCTCTGGGAGCTGTGGCATGCAAGGCTGTAAGCAAGGGGCCTCTGTGCCCCGGCAAACAGAACTGAGCAGAGGCACCCAAGAGATGTTTACTTGTTGATAAATTACATATGTGCCAGTCCATTGCATTGATAGAGCATGTTTTTTTTCTTTTTATTAAAAAATAAAAATAAACAGTAGTTTCATCTGTGCCACAGTGGATGGCTTGGAACACCCTTGGAGGCAGGCTGTCCACCTTGGAAGTTTTGGCCTAGCAGGATTCACACGGTCTTCTCCATCGTTCAGGCTCTACCTGTGTAGAGCAAGGCTGCTTTTTGGCAGCAGAGTTCTTATGGGTCTTACCCCTTCCTGCCAGGACCTGTGTCCTTACATGCTCGTTTCTGTTTCAGAGTACACGGTCATTAATGAAGCCTGCCCTGGAGCCGAGTGGAATATCATGTGTCGGGAGTGCTGTGAATATGATCAGATTGAGTGCATCTGCCCCGGAAAGAAGGAAGTTGTGGGTTATACCATCCCTTGCTGCAGGAATGAGGACAACGAGTGTGACTCCTGCCTGATTCACCCAGGTGAGTGTAGAAGGGGAGACCTCAGGTTGCTTTGTGTTTTCTGAGTCACAAATGGGAACATGCTGAACATTTGAATTCTGGCAGGCAGACTTCAGGAGGCTGTAATACCATGATTATTAAGAGTAGCATAATTTAGCTCATTCTAACTGGAGGACTTGGAGGAGTTAGTACCTTTTCAGTGTTAAACCTGTAAAGCTGTGAAGTCATCCACTCATTCATTCATTTAACAGACTGAGCACTCCCAGATTCCACGTCAGGCACTGGGAATACAATGATTTTAAAAATAAATAAATAAATAAATAAAAGACCTCACACTTCCCCCATCCCCAGCATCTGCAGCCTTGTGGGAGAGATGAAAGGGTAAACAGGCAACTGTAATCCAGCATGGTGAGTGCTGTGACAGAGAAGCACAAGCTACAAGGGAGCGTGGATGAGGATGCGGGTTGATGGGGGAAAGGGCGGTGGAGACTTATTGGAGGAAGTGATGTGCGTGCTGAAGATGGAGGCAGTAAACTAAAAAGAGTGAAGGGGTCTGGTAGAGAGGCCAAGCCAAGGAGGACAGCAAGTGCTAAGGCCCTGTGGCCAAAAAAAGCATAGGGTTTAGGGAATTGCAAGTAGCTCAGTCTGGTGGGAGGGTGTGTGTGTGTGTGTGTGTGTGTGTGTGTGTGTGTGTGTGTGTGTGTGATAAACATGGAGAGAGCTAGTTAGACAAAGAGAAAAGATTAAGAGGCTTAAGTTGTACTGTGACGTTTAGACTATGTCCTGAAAATAGCTTAGCAATATTGGAGGTTCTTTAGTAAAGAGGTGGAAGCCAATTTTCTAGCTGCAGTGTGGAAAAAGAATTGGAGGAAGGGCACTATTGGAGCCAGGGGAGGAGTGATGGAGACCTCAATGAACGCAGAAGCCCTGTGGACCAAGAAAGGTGGAGGGATTTGAGAGATGTTAAAGAGAGTGGAAGTGACAATAATTGGGATTGGTTGGATGGGGGAAGGGGAAAGTAGAAGTCAAGAATGATGCTCTGGCTTCTGAGCTCAACATTTGGGAGGTGGGCCCGGGTGACATGAGGGCATCTCAGGGTGAGATGGCGCCTTCCCCGGCCATGATGCCCATACCTTCGCCTTTTCATCAGGCTGAACAAACTGCTTCTCACCCTGCCTTCACCATAAAGGGACAGCGACTGTCCTTTTTTACTGACACGCCTGCCTGGGTGGAGGCCAGTGTGGACCTTGAGCCTCAAACTGAAGAAGCTGTTTCAAGGGTGATTAGCAACTTACCGTGAATACCACATATCACGACCAGGAACTTTCTTCCTTTTGTGGGAGACTCTAGAGGAGGAAAGAAACTGAGGCTCAAGAACACACATGATACCACCAAGTCATCACCCTTCTTGGAAGACATTAATGCTCAGCTTTAGAATAGAAACCACTTCAGTATAACCTTTGCACATTTGATCCAGAAAAGAAATCCACTGACCCCACTCCCTGATGGGTGAGTGTGGTTTATAGAGAAATAATTGAGTAATTTTCTCAGGAAACTTTGAGAGCTAAACCAGGATTTCCCAACTGGAAGTCCATGGCAGTGATATTGAAATCTTAGTGGTTATTGTTGGGGTGTGGGTGGGGCTTTGGTTTTATGAGACGGCACTGGGTCATCTGTCAGGTAAGAGACCTTCATAGGTGGTGCTAGATGCTTCCTATTGCATCATACAGGAGACACCCAACCTCATCACCTGGAGTGATCTTTGGATCTAAGTAGTGAAGAGCTATCCCATATCAACCATTTGGTTATCCTGAAAGGAAGGGCTAAATAACACTTAAAAACACACACACACACACACAATAATGAATTGATACTCTAGTTGCCACTATTTGTGATCTAAGAGGTTTCTCTGTGTGTGTCATTGTGAACTCAGGTATTTTTATTTATTTATGTGGTTGAATCCACATAATTTTAGTCATTATTCATTTTAATGATATATTATCCCATATGGGACACTGGAAGCCCCTTCATATCCTTCTATATTCTGATATGGCCACACTGGTTTTTGAAAGCTTCCTTGATTTTTCACACAACAAAATGTTTCAGGTTCTTCCTGTGCATTTTCTGTCCCACATGTAGAGTCAACCATTTCTCTAAGGAACTCTGGTCTGAGACCACAATCTAGGCACTGGAGGTGTTCCTTGCCATTGGATTGTCATTATTACTAGTTGTTTTTCCCCTCCTTTTTAGCAAATGGAGTTGGAAAATACATATTTAAAAAAAAAAAAAGAAAAAAATGAGTTTATGCTGATATCCAAGTTCAGATGTGATATTATAAGGTTGTTTATTTCTTTGATTTTATATTCTATCTGTTTTCTCTCATGGTGAAAATCTTGTTTCCTAATAATATTAACCTAATCATTTACTTGCTTTATCCTATATTAGAACATAAGGTAATCATGCAAAATAACAACAGCATTATTGGTACCAACAGTCAGACCACTGAATGAAGTTATGATTTCCTTGTGGTGGTAATTGACTTTAGAAGATATCTTACTCCGTAGATACAGTCAAACCACTATGTTTTAAAGATAACTGTTGTATAGGCACATCTGGTTTTATTGCACTGCATTTTATTGCGCTTCACAAACGTTGCATTTTTATAACTTGAAGGCAAGACCCTCCACCAGCAGGAAGATTAGGACTCATTTTATTGTGGTGGTCTGGAACCAAACCCACATATTACCAAGGTTTGCCTGTAATTCTCTTCTCTGTCGTGTCTGCCACCTATTTGATATACTGAGAGGTTTATTATTTCCATCTGTTTTCTGTTTTACAAGCTACACACACACACACACACACACACACATATGCACACATCCATTTATATATCTTTCCCCTCTTGCACAAAAGATAGCATTACCGTAAACACTGCTAACTGCTTTGCTTTACGCTTTTACCAATACATGCTGGAGCTCACTCACTGACAGTATAAACCATGATCTTCATTTCTGTTTATAGTTACTCATAACTGCATTGTGTAGATTAGCATAGTTAATGAGTACCTGGGTTATTTCCAGCTTTTTTTGCTATTACAAAGCTGCAGTGCATGGCCTTAGGCCTACATCATTGAGTGTTTTTGCTGTGTATCTTTGAGGTAGATTCCTAGATGAGAGATTGCTGGGTCAAAAGCAGGTGCATATGTCATTTTGCCAGCTTTTGCCAAATTTTCTTCCATGCCTTTGGCATTCACAGCAGCGTGTATGAGGGTACTATTTTCCCAAAGCCTTGCAACAGAACATGTCATTTGGGATTTTTGCCAATTTCATACATAAGAAATGATATCTCAGGGTGGTTTTAGAAATTACTATCATTCCTGTTGTTGACTGACAACAGTCTCCTCTGTGATGGTGACAGTGGTTGCAGGAGGATCGGGGTCCAGAGGCACAGAGTCAGGGACGTTAATGGTGACTTCCATAGTGTCCAGCAGCCCTGGGGGCTTCAGGAGACCGAGTTTGTTATGTATTTTCATGTGGATCTAGTGTAGCTCTAAACTCAGCCCTCTGACCCTTTTGGCAATTCCCTGAGTTACACAGAGAAAGAATGTTACCAGTCTTCTCTGGGTGATGATATTTTAGGTGGTCTTAATTCTTTTCATTTGTCTGAACTTTAAAAAAATGTTCCATAATAAACATGTAATGCGATTTTAAAGAGAGCACATACACTGTACTGACAGAGTCTACCTTTCACTGCAGGCTATTTCATGTTACTTTAAAACGTCAGCCATGAACTAGGTTCCGACCACGCTCCGAAACGCCTCAGACTGAATGCTAGTGACGTTGGCATTTCCTAGGAATGAGCATTTTCCCCTAAGATGCCCTTCGTTGCGATAAGGCCCTGAGAAGGTGCGCGGTCTCCCTCGCACGCAGCCGCAGCTGATCAGAACCAACAAGTGCTGACTCTAACACCCCCTCTTCTTGGACCTGTTTAAGGTTGTACCATCTTTGAAAACTGCAAGACCTGCCGCAATGGCTCGTGGGGTGGCACCCTGGATGACTTCTACGTGAAGGGGATCTACTGTGCAGAATGCCGGGCGGGCTGGTACGGAGGAGACTGCATGCGTGAGTAGACCGCGCGGGAGCTCCATCCCCGCGCAAGCTGTGTGATGTCTCAGCTTCCAACGGGCTAAGGTTTCTGCTGTTGGAATCTGAGTTCTGGAAAACTTGCAGCCAGAAGGCTTTCTCGGTAAGGCCATAAAAAACAGAGATGTGTTTCCATCTGCTGGGTGTGGACTGGGGACATCTGTTTGGAATTGTCCACAGGGAGTTCCTATCTGCTCCTAAATCTTCCCCTTTCTTCTAAACAGAGCCAGGGCATTCTGCACACAGCCGGCCTCGTGGCCATTCCAGAAGCAGCTTTACATTCGCGTGGATCAGCAAACAGTGCATAAGGCTTTCAAAATGCTACGTCTGTAATGCATTTTAAATATGAATTTCTACTGGTAAATTTCTTGAATCTTGAGTTAAATTCCAGAAGCATTAAATTGTCAGCATGCCACTTGTCCCGGGAAAAAGATTTTTTTTCCCAGGTTTTACTTGATCTCTAAGAATTACTTAGTCTTGATTAGGGTTCCCCTGTGAGTTTCAACAGTCCTTGGAGTGGGAATCTAACCTCTCCTTCAGTTTAAGAGTCCCCTCTGCAGTGCCCTGATGGTGAATGTCCCTCTGAGAGTCTGGATCTGGAGCAGTGTAGAGACTGTTATTGTTTTGTGATGCCTATTTGAATCAGAAGCAGTCAGGATGGTCCTAGACTCTGAGCAGTTTTACTCATAATGATATTCCCAGTTTGCGGAGATGAAGGCTGGAGTGCTATTATTGGTGCTGTTGGTATTTTTTGATCCAACCTTAGCAAAATGCCATGAATTTCAGGAGCGGAGGGAAAAGGGTGAGGTACGTGGTCTGCAGCTGAGAAACTCAGCTATTCCTGGTGGGGCAGGGGTGTGTTGGTGCTTCAGGGTGAAGCCGAAAGTTAAATATCCAGAATATAGATAATTTCTAAAGTGCCCTTCTCAGTTGCAGATTAAAACTGATGTCATTTTAGGTGGTTTCTAGGAAATTGAATTTTGTACTTTGGTGAATTATCTTCTAGGTAGACTAGCTGGAGGATTCCACCCTGGTCTTCCTTTGGCACCTATTCTCTGGAGACATTGTGGCATAATGATCAAGAGCACAAGCTCGGGAATAACACAGACCTGGGTCACTAGCATTGTGACCATGGCCAAGTCATGGAACCTCACTAACCTCAGTTTCCTCTTTTTTAAAGTAGGAAAAACACTTCCTATTTCATGGGGCTATTTGGAGAGTTAAATGAGATTATGTGTGTGAAGCACTTAGCACTCTCCCTGGCACACAGCAAAAGCTCAACTAATACAATCAATATATCATCACTATTCTATATGCGTCTTACTTGCTAAGCTGGTAGGTGGTCCAGAAACAAAACTATTTTCAATAGAAGTTTAAGAAAGACGTAATTAGAGATAGAATGCACAGCTTTAGAGTTCACATTGACCTCTGCAGTATGTAAGATAACTTTGGGATTTTCTCTCTTTGATTGGCTATGGAAGGTCGCTCTTTCTCTGTGTGAGTCGGATGGAGAAGGACTATGTAACAGGTTGGAGCTACAGGCAGGTATCAGATTATACGTGGCCTTGTAGGTAAGTAAATGGAGTAAAGAGTTTAGTTATTATTCTGAATGCAGTGAGACACAAAAGAAAAATTAGGCTGTAGCTAAGCACTCTGATAACATAGTTAAAAGAACAATTTAATCATATCCTACCCAACCTGGGTAGGGGAGGTTTTAAATAGGAAGTGATGATTGAGTGGTGTCTTTGCTCAGGTGTCAGCAAAACAGGAAGATGCCTAAGTCTGTGTGATTCCAGACTCCTTTTTTTAACTGCAGTGCTGTTTCACCTCCACTGGTGAATTCCCCTGCAAAAGTTCTATCTTCTCTGAAAAGTTGCAAGTGAAATCTCTGCTGAGGGCAGAGCAGAAGTGAGGCTGGGGCTTGAGAATTCTAAAGGTTTGGACAGCCATGAGAGGAATAAGGAAGGGCACCAGCTAGTGATGAGTTAAAGCATGTTCTAGCAAGACTGAGGATGCAGTTGAAGCTGGAACTGCTATGCAGATGATGTAATGAGGGCAGTTGGGAGATGCTCTCCAGCACCGTGGTGGCAGAGGTGAATTAAACCAGTCATTTGGTTAATCCAAGAATTGGCTACCACGTGATTGTCCAGGTTGGGTAGGATATGAAACCAGAAAGAGCCTGGTACAGTGTTGCAGTCAGAGAATAGAACTTCTAAGTTGATGCTTAGGGGTGTTACTGATGATAACGTGTTCATGTATATTAGTCAGTTTTGCTGTGTAACAAACAACCTCAAAAGGACAGATGATTTTCTTTATATGGCTCGTGGGTTGGCCTCGGTTGAACTCCATATTTCAGTGCCCAGGCTAAAGGGGCAGCAGCTACTTGGAGTGTGCTCTTCCTAGGGTGGGTTGCAGAAACACAAGAGGCCAAGCCAAACACACAGGCATATTTAGGGCATCTGCTCATATCTCATTTACTCATATTCCAAAAGAAGTCACATGGCTAAGCCCCCAAATCATTCAACTTGGGAAGTATACTCCATCAGGAGGGGCAGGGCTACAGACGTTCCCTAAGTAATACTCTACTCACTCCAGTGTGAGTAGGTGGGCTTGTGTAGGGGACAGGGTAGGAAAGAGGAAGAATGTTTTCATGCAGGAGGTAAGTGGTAAATAGTAACCAGCAAACAGTAACAAGATGGACAGCAGTTGCTCAGAGAAATCTTATATGTTTGCCTTTCCAAATAGCACCAATTGGAGTTGTGAGTTTAACTTCGGTGTAAGAGTTGGCTATATATGTGGTCTGATTGGTTGGATGAGTGATGGTATCTATGTGTCAAATCAAGGCTTTCTCAAGGACAGCAGGACTGGCTCAGGGCCGCAGAGCGTTGCCATTAGGCAAGCAGGACAGAGAGCCCAGGCCCTCATTCATTACTCCACCTATCCATTCAAAAAATATTTCTTGAATGGATGCTACTATCTGCTGGACATACAATGATGAGCAAGACATGTATTATCCTTTCCATCTTGAAGCTTCAATTTAGAAGAGAGACAAAAAAAAAAGTGAAGTGTGGTTATCAGTGCTATGAAATAAACAGGATGGTCCGATTCCTGTCTCATTCTATGTTCGTTCAGTTATTCAGTTCCATTAGGTCTGTTCTGAAAGTCTCGTTCCACACAGTGTATGTTGTCTAGTCACAGTCACAAGCGTAGATAGAGCGTTTCTTATGGAACACAGACCTGGTCAGCAGGGAGAACAATGAGCCCTTGTGCGTTTAGCATCTATCTATGGAAACAGGGCTTGACCGTAAGAAATCAATGTAATGTTATGTTATTAGGCTCTTATCACTTATACCCCATAGTGGCTTTACGTAAATGTGAGGGAAATTCAAAGGAGGAAGTAATTCATTTCACTGTTTGTTGATTGCCTGCCTCTATTAAGGGGAAGCCAAACACTTGAGTGGCCTGTTTATTATGGCTGGGGCACAGTTCTGGAGCCCTATGGCAGTGCAAGTCTTTGCCCAGTAGATGGCGCCCAAGTGGTCCTTTTAGATCATTTAATTCTGAAGAAGGGCTTTCGGCTGAATATCATCTGTAGAGCCCTGGCATTTTTCCTGAGTGCCATATAGAGCCTTAGAAGGAAGGAGAAATGGCAAGCAAATGCCAGTCATAACTATTTTTAACAGAGTTATAGACCATTCATATAGAGCACCGAGCTGACATTATAGTAGCTTTATTTGCTCAATGCCCTTGACAATGTTTATGTTCATGTTAACCTAACTTATGCCAACCTTAAAATCCGTTATGTGATTGATTCATTAGTAACTACTGACAGATTATATTAACCAAGATAATAGAAGAAGGGTCTAAAGTCACTGAGCCCGGGAAAAGACTTTATTCACATTTTCTTGCCCAGAAAAGAGTGGTTTAGTAAGCTTAGACTATTCAGGCTAGGGAAAGGAGCTGATTCTTTCTTTCCCCAATTTTTTATTTTGAAAGATTTAAATCTACAGAGAATTGAAAGAATAGTATATTCATATACCTTTTACCTGGATTCACCACTTACCGTTTTCCCACGTCTGGTTTTGTCTCTTTTACTGTATAATAGACTCAGGAATTTAATTTTTTACTTGTTCCATGATGTTATCATTTTTCATTTAGATGCTAAAATTGTCCTAGAATTGGCCAGCGAGGCCTATTAAGCAAGCTCTACCATATCATTCTTGTAGCAATTCCTTGATTTTTGGTCCATTTTAAGTTCACCTTGATTGTTTATGTCAGATTCTGGAACTAGTCATTTTCCCACAAATCCTGGTTCCTGTTGAGGGGAAAGGTATTGGGGAACTGTGATCTAGGTGCTGGCTTTGAGAGGCACTGATATCTAAAGTTGAAATCAAGGCTTCCCCCTCAAAGCTTCCTAACCTGCAAAGTTGACTTAAGTGGAACCACTCTGCTGACCTCTACAGTGGAGTTTATTCAACTTGGCCTTCAGACCGAGTTCCTGAGCCACCAAATGAGATGAGCAATGAGAGGGACCAAGAGCCACCCAGGATGCTGTACTTCTAGCTAGCATAACAGTGATCCCAACCTTTCAGGCTCTGAAGGATCTAGGGGATGTTAGAAGGTTAGGAAATCAACACAGATAAGAGAGGATTTATGGGGAGAGATTATAATAGGCCCTTAATACATTTTATCTTCTTAGTCATATTTTGGATAGAGGCAGAGGAGCAGAGCAACTGGCCATAAGCCATGCCCCAAAATGTTTGTGTGGCCAGACTATCAGAGAGGAGGATGGTTCGTGCAGGCTTGTCTTTGAGCCATAACTAGGTATGTTCAAGAGCGTGTGCGTGTGTGTGTGCGTGTGTGTGTGTGAGAGAGAGGGGGGAGGGGAAGGGAGGGACGGAGGGAGAATGCTTACAAAGCTGTGTGTTGCTGACTGATTGAGCTGTCCTTATGGAGAGTCACTGAAAACTGGCTCGTCTTGCTCTGGCCTTTGGTGTCCTGATACTTCCAGGAAAGGAACCATGCTGAACTGGGTTCAAATTGGGGATGGGATTATGTGGTAGTTCACAGCAGGGCTTGGAACCAGTAGGACCTGGATTTGAACTTCTCCTCTTTCTGGGACTTGGGGCAAAGTTACCCAATCTTTGTAAATCTCAGTTTTCTCATTTAAAAAATAGGGATAACAGTAGTGTTCCCTCAGAGGATTTTTGTGAGAGTTAAATAAAGTACTGTCTGTAAATCCCTTAATATGGAGTCTGGTACATAGTAAATGCTCAATAAATGGTGGCCGCTGTTCTTAGTATCATTAAACCACAGCCATAAACTGAGCTCTCTTTTTCTTTTTATTTCTTGGAAAGGAAATCAGTGTAGGGCCAGAGAGGAAAAATAATAAAGCAGAATTCCCCGAGGAAAAAGAAAATACATATTGGACACAAGGAGATAATCTTCCCAGGATAAGTATTAGATGGGAAATAGCACTTTATATTTTATGTGTTGAAGCTCTAAGACTCCAGGGAATTAATATTTAAGCCTCTGCAGAAGCTTTTATGTTTTTGAAGAGCTCATCAGTCATTGTTCAACTTTTGGTTAGGGAGTAGAAGGACATGAAAGAGACCTCCTTCCTGCTCAAACAGCAAGAAATCACTTGATGAATCCAAGAAAATTCACAATTTTCTTTAAAACCATCAAGTATCTGTGCATACAAAATCTAAACAAAGCTTAACTCCAGAGGAATGAGTTTTTCCTGGGTGAGCAAGTGATCCAGGATGCTTCATACCTGGAGCCAGCTACTGAGGTTGGGGACAGGGCAGGTAAGAGGGTAGGCCTGCCAGAGAAGGAAGAGGAGCCAACCAGACTTGGAAGAACCTGTGGGCTGGCCTGTTGAACTCAAATCTAAAGGAGACCCCAAAGCAAAGGCAATCTTCTCCATAAAGTATTCTCTTAAATGAAATTTTGCTGAGCAAGCAACGCCTGGGGCAAGACATGGAAAGCAGAAGATGGTGGGATATTGTAATTTTGCATCTTACAGTCTCATAGGCTCACAGTTTCCTATTCTTGCAGCTATGGAGGTGCAGGAAGTTGGGTAGTGAGGGGGTATTGAAAATCAAAGACAGATTTTGTTAGGTTCCTGGTGCTTGAATTTCAAGACCCTTTTCGAAGAATTATAGTCTCAGTCCTGCCTCAAACCAGCTTAATTTCTGATTGGATCAATCTAATTAGTCCCTCATTTCATCTGCCTAATAGGAGGAAGGATATTGCCAATCAAAAGAAAAAAATATATTTCCTGTTGTGAAGAAGCAAGAGAATAGAGCCTACAGTCAGGAGAAAAATCAGTCAAAAGAAATATACCTTGTATGATCAAATATCAAAATTTTCAGACAAGGACTTTTAAATAACTTTAAAATAAATACAGTAAATGAACTATAGGAAAAGTGAATATAATGGAAGAAGAGATGAGAACTTTCAGGATAGAACTGAAAAGTGTTAAAAAGAACCAAATGGAAATCCCAGAACTTGAAACCATTCTATCTGAAATTTAAAATAAATAAATAAATAAACATAATAATTCCATAGAGGAGATTAACAGCTGATGGTTACAACAGAAGAAACAATCAAGGAACTTAAACACAGATCAACCAAACTAAAACAGAGAGAAAAAAGAATGAAATTATTTAGTAATCTAAACTATTCATTCTATGGTAGTCTTTTGAGTTGAATTGGCAGGGTTTTCTCAGTGTTTGTTATGAAGACCCTGGAGACTTTAGGGAGAAAAGACTTTTTGCAACGGAGTAGCAGATGCTGTTCTTGTTGGGCAACTGTTTCAACTGAATAGACAGACCATTTGCTACTGCGGAGGTGGGGGAAGCCTTAGAAGGGGTTCGATTGGGCAGAGAGATGTTTGATTAGTCATTCGTTCTGTGAACATTTAATTGAGCACCTACTCAATGCATGCAAGGGTGTGAGCAAGACAGCAAAATCTCTTCTGGTATAGAACTGTATCACGGGGAGGTAACCATTTAAATAAACAATCATTATAAAGTATCAAATTGATTGGGATTGTAAACCAAAGCACAGAGTGAGCTGTGGTGTCACCCCTGCCTGGACGGCTGATTATTCCTGATGAAGACCTGAGCCCCTGACAAAAGCCATCACTTAGCACTAGTTGTGAACCAGACATTGTTCTAAGTACCTTTATGTACTAACTCGTTAATCCTCATCACAGCCATTTCACAGGCGAGGACACGGAGGCACAGAGGGAGCTAAGTAGCTTTTTTACGGTCATGAAGCTTATAAGTGGCAGAGCCAGAAGCTGGACCTTAGAGCCCAGTGTCTTATCCTCTATACTAAATCATCTTTTGGTGTGAGAGACACTTGAGGTCCTCACTCCAGCTGCCTCTGGGAAGGTTTGGCCCGGTCATTCCCATGTCATCATCCAGACCTTTGTTCTGCCACTGCCTGGGCCCTTGGGTCTAATGGGTTTGGGGCTCTAGCCAGGGATGTCATGAGACTCTCAGGGGCCCTAGAGCAGAGGTCAGAGCCCAGGCTGTCCCTGTGATTCTTATGCCAGAATAGTGTCTCAGATCCTGACAGGCTCAAGAGAAATAACATTAGTTACTGTTCATTGAGCATTTTTACGTACCAGTATGTTAAGTGCTTTAGGTACAATATCTATCTCACTTAATCCTTAAACAAGTAAAAAAAATAGCAACAGCATGGTTGTAGGTGCTACTGTTCATCTCATTTCCAAATAAGGTGGAATCTGGAGAGTTTGTCTGGTCACATAGTTAGTAAAAAGGCTGAAATGAGATTCTGACCTGGACTTCAGCTCCACAGATTGTCCCTAAACCACTGAGAGTTCTGCCTTGTGAGTCATCTTTGAAAGAGAAAAAGAATGCAAATGCCTCCCTATGTCTGAATGCTTTCTTTAGTACTTTTTTCCCCCCCTAAGAGGGAGGAGTACAGATTAAAGAAGAAAACTCAACCACTTCTCAGAACTATGTTGTATCTCTCTCCTGCTCCCTCCTCTCCAGTGCTGGAGAGAACAGGACTTCTGTCTCAGTGCTGGGGGTGTTCATTTTTGTTGAGAACCTTCCAGCTTTCTTACTAGTTCAGATTAATAAGATTTCTTTTCAGCTCTGTGGAAGCAGGGTCTCTCTAGCTCTCTCTCCTGTTTTGGCGTGTAGCAATGGGGAAGGGTGGGCGAGTGGGTTGGAGATGACTCCAGGATTTGAGAGCCCAGCAGACTATCTGGCTTCTCTGGCAAATTTCCCTACACACACACACACACACACACACACACACACACACACGTCAGTCTCTCTCTCTCTCTCTCTCTCTCTCTCTCCCTCTCCCTCTCCCTCTCCCTCTCCCTCTCTCTCTCTCTCTCCTTTTCTCCTGCAGCAAGACATTGGGAGGGAATCTGAGCACTGTCTTCTGGGCCCATTGCCTGCCCTGGTCATTCAGACTCAGGACCACCTGCTTGGTTGGCCAGCAGTACTTCCTTGGCGGGGACACTCGGCTGTGTTCACTATTCTGCGCGAGACAGAGAGGTGCAGTTGTCCGCGCTGCACCCAGGTCCGCCCACTCCCCAAGTGGAGGCGTGAGTGGAAAGGGAGCTGGCGGTGTCCCTTGATGTGGGGAGGGAGTGGGGCTCCTTCCTTCTCTGCCTAATAACCTTCCTCCCCCTACACAGCACATTTCTGAGAAGTGGCCTCTTTGTCTCTGGTTGGTTGGATTGTCCCCCATCTTGGGGGACTCTGCCCTCCCTTCCAGAGTGAGAGAAAGGAAACATCATGAAGAACTGAGATGTCCCACATTTTGGAATCTGGCTCCTTCTGCAGGGACAGCCCCTGGGCCTGCAGGAACAAGTAGCCTAGCATCCCACAAGGCCATGGCCCAGTGCCCGGGTTGGGATGGGGGCTCTGAGCCATCCTGAGGCTGCCTGAGATCTTGGAGTTGCCCAACCAATGCCTGGACGATCTTGCCAAGGAGACCTGACCGGGGGTGGCATTGGCTCCCCATTGACGTGACACTGCTGTCTGATCCAGCTTGCATATGCAGGGGAGAAACCGGAAGCAAGCTGGCAGCAGTCACTGCTGGTTCTGACTGGGGTCCCTGCAGGAAGTTTGCTGGGGAAGCTGAGTTAACACCTTGCAGGTTGGGAAGCTGCCCATCCCTGAGGGGCGCGGGCTGTGCAGGAAGGTTTCTTTTTCTGTCTCTCACACTCAATGTATCATTTCCGTAGCTGGGTGGCAGATGGGCAGATGGGGGCGATGAGGAATGTGAGGTGTGCAGGAAGCAGGAACATGCACTCCAGAAAGTAGGGGGAGTGGTAAAAATTTGAGGTATCTTTTTGGTGAAGGGGGAGGCGGGGTGGAAAAATCCTGCTGCTCCAAAATGGAGTGAGAGAGGGCTGGGTTAGGAAGCCCCTAAGACAGTTTAGTGTATCAGCCAAGACCCAGCATTGATATTAGACAGATCCAAGTTCAAATCTTTGCTCTGCCACTGACTAGCACCGGCTAAGATTACTGATTTTTCTGTTGAGGGCTTTCTGCACATAATCTGATTCAAGTCTCACATATGAAGAAGGTGTCAGGTTTATTCCCATTTGACTCAGGTTCACTGAGGTTCTGAGAGATGAAGTAACTTGCCCAAGGACACATAGCCAGGGAAGGTAAAGCTCTCTCAAACCAAGGGCAGTGGGATGCTGAAGTCTCCATTCATAACCAAGGCTTTATAGCTGAAACAGTGATTTCCAGTCTTCTGATTTGCTAGCCATCTGGCCTTGGAGAAGTCAGCTACTTCTCCCATACTTAGTGTTCTGCATCTTGGAAACGGGGAAATGGATGTTGTTCTAGATTTCTTGTGGGGATTAAATGAGAAAGTATTAATTGTCTAGCCAGTGCCTGGCCTATAATAATATCATTTGTTAATTCCACACCCATTTATAGAGCACCTGTTATACACCAGGTTCCGTTCTAGGTGTACCAGCCAGAAAGGGTCCCAGCTCTACCCAAGGGAGTGAGCAAATAACCTAGATGATTTCAAATAGTGATGTGTGTTATGAAGAAAACAAAATACAGTGACAACAGTGACCATAGAAACACAAAGATCTGTTAGGTGGGTGGTTAAGAAAGGCCTCTTTGAAGAAGTGGCAGTTGAGCTTCATTCCCAAAGGAAGGAGATGTGGAGGAAGGTGTGCCTTCTAGGTTAAGGGGACAGCAAGTGCAAGGGTGCTAAGAACAGAAAGGAGGCTGGTATGGCTGGAGTAGCGTGAGCAAGCAGATGGGTGGCAGAGGAGACCAGGCAGAGGCAGGTGTGGGCAGTCGGGCAGGCCTGTGAACATCGTAGAAATGTTTTTGCATGATGGACAGTCTTTGGAGGGTTGAGTCAAAAGAGTAATGTGATCTCATTTATTTCAAAGTTGGCCTTGGCTGTTGTGTACAGAATCAAATGTTGGGGGACAAGGATGGATGCAAGGAGACCAGTGAAGTGGCTAGGATTGTAGAGAGAGATGATGGAGGCTGAGCCTAGACAAGAGTCACAAATGGAAAACGATGGATGACGCTTCCCATGGGCAGAGAAGAGCAGCAGCAATAAAAATCCTAATGAAGAAATGGCATGTGCAATGTAGCAGTAGTTTTCACAAAAGTAACAAGCCTCAGACCTCACGACTTATCAAAAGCAGAGTTTGGGCTCTTTTCCTGACATTGTAGGACTATTACTGCCATCATCTTTCCTTGCAGTAGTATCCACTGGTATGAATTTTTCCAGGAATAGAAATTTATACTCTTTTTTTTCTGGGAGGCAGGGGAGGGGCGGGATTACTGAATATAACTGCATATCCAGAGTTTATGATGTCAGACTGGATTTCTGTTTGGAACTGGCTTAAATAAACTTTTCCTGAAAAGAGACAGTAAATATTTTCATTTTTTGTGGGTCATACTGTCTCTTGTAACTACTCAACTCTGCTGTTCTTAGCTTGAAAGCAACCATAGACAAAGTGTAAAAGAATGAGCATGGCTCTGTTTCAATAAAACTTCAGCTCAGGCAGTGGGCTGGTTTTGGCCTGTGCATCATGGGCTGCCAACTCTGGTATAAAATGTCATTTATATACATGGCCCAGATAAATTTTTTTTTAATAAAACCAACTCAAGACATTTCCCCAAAACTCTTTTGTAAAACTAGGGTATATCTTACACACTTGTGCTCTAATATAAATTATATCTTATTTAATATGATATCATTTAATGAGGACTCAGTCCAGTGTTTTTCAAATCTTTGGGATTTGCTGTAGGTAATTTCGGGGACCAAGGTGATAGTGAAGATGGAGGGCTTTGGGCCCCTGCTTCTGCTTCAACCAAGGGCCCCTTGGACCCATATTTTTATTGGTGGTCTTCATAACAATTTGAGAAAAAAGGTTGGAAGCTAGAAGAAAATTGAAACCCAGTAATCCAGTCCAGCTGGTTGGAGACCATGTCCCCTTTCCAGTGTCATGCCTTAGTTACATATTTCCAGTGTCATGCATTTGTTACATATTTGCTCACAGAACAAATGAACAGGTAAATTTTCCAGCTGGATGAAGGGGATCAGGAAAGAGTTGCTTTGGAGTTATATTTGTGGCGTAGAGAATATACCGAGAATACTGACCAAATGGTCTTGTGCAGATGGAGACTCTGGACAAAGGCAGCGATGTCCTGGGTAGAGCTGTGGAGAAGGTCTACTTCCTGAGCCTTGTAAGGCAGAGGCGGCAGGCTGGCAACTGGCAGTGCTGGAGAAGCAAGATGATAGCATGGCTTGGCCTTTATGTGCAGACACAGTTAGGTTTGAATCTCTGCTCTGTCACTTAGGAGCTAGGCAAGCTATTGAACGCTCTGGTCATCCATTTTCCTAGCTGGAAAACTGGAATGAAACCACTTCCCTTTTCAAGCTATTGGGTGGATTAAATGAAGTAAGCTATGCAAACTGCCTAGTACATTGCCCAACACTTGAGAAATAGTCATCATCTCCTCCATTCTGTTCTTGGGGATGTGGGATGAGATCAGAGGCTCCTGGAGACCTACCGTCTTTTCCCGTTGACTCTAATTTCCGTGCCCCAATCTTCTCTTTTCAGGATGTGGCCAGGTTATGCGAGCCTCGAAGGGACAGATTTTGCTGGAGAGCTACCCGCTCAATGCTCACTGTGAATGGACCATTCACGCCAAGCCTGGGTTTATCATCCAGCTAAGGTAAGGGGCAGGTGTCAGACACTTAGGGTGTCTGAGGTTATGACGAAACACAGTAACAGGACCAGGTCCCTGATCCTAGTGATTCAGGGCCAACCATCGGCACTGTATCCTTAAAAGCCGAAAATGCATATTGGAGCCTTTTTCTTTACTGCTCCATGATTCCAGGTGAGATATGTCCTGGTCAAAACTTCAACCAGTGGCACGTTTGTCACCATAGAACAGTGGGGCTCCGATGATCTTGACCCAAGCTACTGAGAGCAATCCACCTGTTTTTTTCTATTCATCCAGTACTGAGCTGGGTTCTGTGGGGAGGAAGTGAAGAAATGAAAGACACAGGTCAAAAATTCAAAAGTTTACACTCTACATTGGGGTTTGTGCTCCTCACAGCTGCTTCTGCTGCTCTGCTCGGGAAACAATCACCCCTGCAACAAATTAGCCAATTCTCTCACTCCTGTAGAAGGTAAATTGTTTCTTCTGTGGCAACAATTCATGTCTAATTCATGTCATAGTCCAAAATGTAAGTCCAGTTTTGTCCTGATTATAGATAAGTAACACAAGAGAGTCCTGTTTTGTGACAACTGTTTGCTGCTCTGCCCTAGTGCCTGGATCAGCACATGGCACACACCATAGGTGCTTGGTAGATACTCGTTGCATAAATAACTGTTTAAGGAACTGCTGTTCTCTGCCTCCAGTGTCTCTCCTCTCTCCTGGCAAATGCTTCTCTAGGGAGACAGAGACTCACTCACTCACCCCCTGGGGTTTCTAGGGAGTTTGTCCACTTAACTAGTAGGGAGGTTGGTGGTGATGGAAATTTCTAATCTTTTAGGGCACAGACTTTCAATAAATATTTTCTGGATGAATCAGGGCACCTAGAAGTGCTACATGCCAGCAGGCACCGTGAATGTCTCCCTGTCTTCCAGGAGAGGCAGTGTTATACCCTGCATTGGAAAGATCCAGCAAAACAAGCCCCTGTCTTAGTCCTCATCAAAACTGGCCCTCGGCAGCTGGTGCTCCCACTTCCTGAGGACGTGGGGCTGGGAGTCAGGCTCATTCATTGGGCTTTTGTAGAGGAAGGTTCGCTTGAGGCACAAGTGAAGGGCCATGCTGTTCCATCTCATGCGCTCCATGCTGGGTCTGCCAGGGGTGATGAGGGCAGGTGTTAAATGCCATGTGTCAGTACTTCAACAACTCAGGGTCTAGGCCATATGGTCTTCTGAGGGGCCTCTGGAGAGTTTCTCTAAGATTTAGAATGCAAAAAAAAACCCCTCCTCCCCCAAACAAAAATCCAGAGAGATGGGAGGGATCAGAAGCACATCGCTTGCCTAGGAAAGGGCCCCAGGGAGTCTTGGAAATAGATTTATTTCCTTCTAGTCAAACCTGGACCTGCTGGCTGGGGTGAATAATAATGATGGAAATGCTCTGGAGCATATGTATGGTGTTCAGCCCGAAAGCTGAGCAGTCGTCCCTGATGCCCCCTTTCTATCACCTACCACAGCCAGGATACCACAAAGTTTATTTTTGTAAAATAGTCTGAAGTTGATCCACATGTGCCTGCATGGCCACCTTCTGCTTCCAACCACCACCACGTCTTACCTGGATTCTCTCACTGCCTCCCACTCGGCTTTCCCACTTCCACTCTTGCCAGCTCTGTACTCTGCTCTCCTCCTAGTGACTAGAGTGATCTTTTATAATCTTAAATCAAGTCCTTATTTTGTGGTCGAAATCTTCCAGTGGCTTTCTAATGAGCTTGGAGTAAAATCCAGACTTCTCACCATGCAGGATCTGGCTCCTGTTCTCCTCACTGACCTTGGTTCATACCACTGTCTCCTTTACTCACCACCTTGCAGCATCTCTGACCTTTCAGTTCTTCAAAGATGCCAAGCTCATTGCTGCCTCAGGGCCTTTGCACCTGCAGACTCCCCTGCCTGCACTGCTCTTCCCCATGACCTTCACTTGGCTAGCTAAATTCCATCATCTAAGTGTCTGCCCAAATATCATGTCCACAGAGAAGTCTTCCTTGACCATGTTGTATAAAAAGCTCACCGTCCTTAGTCATTCTTTATGCCCTCACCTGGTTTGTTTTTTTCATAGCACTTAACATTCTCTAAAATTTTCTTGTTTTCTGTTTTCCTTGGTTATTACCTGTCCTCCAAATCAGAACTCCTCTACATGAGGGCAGGCACTGTGTCTAGCTGGGTCACTGCTGTGCTTTCAGCACCAAGAACAGCGTCTGACACAGAGCAGACCTGCCACCAATCTGTTGAATAAATGAACAAATGAATGAATGTATGACTGTAAATACAAGTTATAATGTCTTATATTTTGGTTTAGAAAAAAAAGCTGGGATCTCTGTGGGGTGGCGGCCTTGTCCCCGCTCCTGCCATTTACAGACATAGATACCCAAACCCAAGAAGGAATGGATCACTCAAGGGCTACAGTAAGTTAGTGGCGGCACCTGGATGGGAAGTCAGGTCCTTAGCTGTTAATCAAAGTGCAATTAATAGGTATTACACTCTATTACAAAAGGTTTTTTTTTTTTTTTAAATAAAAATTTTGTTAAACACTGGTGACAATGTTACTGGTTCCTTTTTTAAGTAACACCTTTAAGAGCATTTAAAATATACTGATTGTCCCTCTGGTCCAGTGTTCTCCAATCCTGGGACTTGAGGTTTTTACCCAAGTGGTAAAAACTTTTCAGGTGGCAGTTCTGAGCTTTGCTGTCTATTCTAACTTCTCCAGAATTGTGAGGGAGAAGGTACAGATAAATAGTTTGTGAACTTCATGCACAGGCATTCCTTGGGAGTCTTCTGAAAAATATTTTTTCTATCTTGTCCCAGCATATGGCTTGCCTCTTTTCTTGTTTTTGGAATTGGAAGTTTAGGGTCCTTACTGCTTTTTTGATCTGATTTTCCCCAATATTTCCAAACTCGAGATCCCTTTTAGGTAATCACATTCATCAGATCTCTCCCATTTCTGAAATTCTGGTATGGTGCTGCTATTTCTTCTCTTTGCGGCAAGAATTCTTGTTACCAAGAGAATAATTTTCTTCTGATCTTTTCGCCAAACAGAAGCGTGTGCACAATTTTTTTCCTTATTTAGTCTTGTAAGACAACATATGCTTTTTCCATCCTCCATTCGTAAAATTACAATATAGTATCCATTCGGGCATCTATTCAGCACTTACTTTGCATCTCTGTATGCCAGGCACTGGGTTAGGCACAGTGGAATAAGATAGTTGATCTACTTCTCCCTGTCAGGAATTTGCAGGCTGATGGAGGAGAGAGGCATGTGTATGCACATGCACACACACACACACGCACACACACACACACACACACACCCCTACTCTCAAAGTCAAAGAGATTAAAGTGAGGAATGAAAATTCGTGTGCGCGTGATGAAGAAAACAAGGGATCTCCTTTCGGAAGATTTGGCAGGGAAGCCTCTTTGAGGAGGGAGTATTTAAGCTGCCCCGAGGACAGGAAGGACCCAGCCATGCAGACTGGGAGGAGAAGTGCCCCTGGAAAAGGAGCCAGCACGTGCGGAGGTCCCCTGCGTGAAATGTGGCATCCCTTCACCTGGGCGTGCTCTGCGTGTGCACACACGTGCTCACAGTATATGTGCACACGCCCCTCCACCAAAGGAAATTCATCTGACCGCACGTCCTGCAGGACCATTTCCCTATCAAATCGGTCCAAATGGCAGCACTCTTCTAGAGGCCGGTTCATCATCTGGCCTTGAACTTGCCCAGGGGTTTCAGCACTATCCGGAGCTCACCTCTTCCCTGCCATTACCCTCTCCACCCACAGGTTTGTCATGTTGAGTCTGGAGTTTGACTACATGTGTCAGTATGACTATGTTGAGGTCCGTGATGGGGACAACAACGATGGCCAGATCATCAAGCGTTTCTGTGGCAACGAGCGGCCGGCTCCCATCCGAAGCATGGGCTCCTCGCTCCACGTCCTCTTCCATTCAGATGGCTCCAAGAATTTTGATGGCTTTCATGCCGTTTTTGAGGAGATCACAGGTAAATGCCATGGAGACAAATGTAGCATTTAGTCGCGTGCTCCAAACATCTCCCTTCTGTGTACCATCCCCCTGTCCGCTCAGCCTTATTAAAACCCAGTGTGTGAGTTCTCAGAAGAACTTGAAAATTGAGAAGGAGAAGAGAAATGGCAAGGTATATTTCAGAAATGCTCCTCAGAACCAGAACTAGGAATTATCATCTGCCTGGTACAAATGCTGGAGCACAGAGAGGCTGAGTAATTTGTCCAAGGCCACACAGCTGTGGGAGTGGAACCAGAGATTTATGCACAAGCAGCCTGGCTGGGGAGCTTATTCTAGGGGCCTCTCGTGGTTGAGGTGGTTAGCTTTGGCTCTCTGGCAGAATTTACCTGGGGCAAATTGGCCTGCATTTCTGGGCCTAATTTTCTACTTAGTGAAAAAGGGAATAATCATAGATCCTGCTCCATTAAGGAGGCTCTGGAAGACAGAAAGATGAAGAGCTGAGTTCAGCATCTGGTACATAGGAAGCTCTTAGTAGGTGTCCTATGCCAGCGTGTCCTGAGCCTCCCTTTGTCATTGCAAGGAGGCAAGCATGCAGATTCAAGACAAAATGGGTATTAAAAGTCTTAAATTACAATGGTAAATGCCCTTTCTTTATGAGTTACTCTAAGCTCGACTTTGTCTCCTGCCCCATTCATGTTAGGAAGTAGGATTTGACCAAAATGAATGAAGTGCTCCTTCCTGAAGACCCAACCTAGCTCTCCTTGTTCTGCAATTAGATTGCATCAGGTTTTGCAAAATAAGCTCAGGTTTATTTTGTTTAAATACTGAATTTAAAAAAATATATGAAATAGCCCTTTAATCATTAAGGTTTTCTTATGGAAGGTATGATACAAAAGGAAGGGAGGTGGGTGGCAGTGGCGTTAGTCTTTCTTCAGTCCTGTTCTTTTAGCAAGACCAGTGGTGACCCTTCCACCCCAACCTACCCCTACCCTAGAATGGTCCTAGGTGAGCTCTCAGCAGTTGCTCCTTAAAATCTGTGTGCCTGTCTCCTTGCACGGGTGGCCCATGCGGAGCTGTGCAGGGCCTGGGCATGGCTGGTCAGTTCTAAATGCTTTGCTGCTGTGGAGTGGTTGGCCTGAGGCTGAATCCTCACCCCTTAGTGATACCCTGCCGGCTGAGGCTGAGCGGGTCACACTTGAGATACATCTGTGGGTATTTATGGCAGTCATCAAGGGCGGTGGTGGCTCACCAGCTTGTGACCCTGTGACCCTGTGACCCAGGGGAGAGTCAGAAGGGTCTCTTCCTCCTCTAAAGTGGCAACTCAGCCTCCCCAGGAGAACGTTGGGAAACGCTGGTCTGTGTTGTCAGATAGACAGACAGTAGCACTTACTGTTCTTCAAACACCCCGTCTGTCCACTGTATTCAAGGTGCTCCCTGTGGCTAAAGTCACCCCCCAACCCTGCACATCAAATTCCAAACTTCAGGGCCATGTCAGACTTCTCCTCTGCTCAACCTTTTCTCTGGTTCCAGCGGGGCTGTAGCTTTGCCCTTTTTTGAACATCTTGTAACACTTTCTTCTCTTTTCTGACACTAACTGAATTTATGCCTCAAGTTATAGTCATTGTATACTTTGCTTCAAAAAGCTTTGATCTGGTAGGTAGGCTCTCTGTTCATCTTTGCATCTCTCCCGTGCCTTACACAGAGCACTCAGTCTAGGTTTGTCGAGTTATGCTGAGTGATATATTTCTACACTGGGGTAAATGAATGTTGGATTGGTGGATAACGAAGAGACCACTGCTTTCAAAAGTGTTTGCTGTGGAAAAGAGTCCCTAAGACACTGTAAAATAAAGATTTTTGAGGTCAAATGAGCTTGGGAAAGGTGGAAACCTTACGTGCATTCTTAGAAATCCGCAATGCATTTTAAGGTGTGAACTATTCTGAGCAGTTGTGCAGAAGAGCAATCTAGTTAATTATCGTATTACATCAGCAGTGTTTCCCCACCGCATTTGAGCCCACAGCTCTCAAAATCTCCAGGGACTACTTTTTGCAAAATATGTATTTGAAAATTTTGAGTATGCTTTCAATAGCGTCATAAAGAACGTCTTCCACTTTCTTTCCCCCAGTACCCGAGATGCTGAGCTTCCTTGAAAAAGATGATGTAAAGCTGCCCAAGGCTGAGTCTCCCCTGGAGTCTCTATGAGTGGATGAAAGCGTGCTTCTGCTCAGTCGTGGGGTGTGCCTGTGTGTGGGGGAGTTAGGCTCTTCAGACCGTACATGTCTGGAGCAGACTTCTGGGGCCTTTGAAAATATAAATAACATCAGCAGCATTTGACAGTTAATGAGTACCTGTTTTAGGCATTCTCAAACAATGGTAGCTTGAATTCAATGAAAGGAGTAGAAAAAAAAATCACAAGACTTTAATAGACAAGGAAAGTCCCTGGTCAGGGCTCTAGGCTTGAAGAAATGGACTCAACACATAGTGGCACTGAGAGAAATTGCCTTTTCTCTTTTAGCGTGTTCCTCGTCCCCTTGTTTCCATGATGGCACTTGTCTCCTGGACCAAACCGGATTCTACAAATGTGCCTGCCTGGCAGGCTACACCGGGCAGCACTGTGAAAATCGTGAGTGTGCCTCAAGGGTGGGAGTTAAGGTGTCATGTGGGGCGGCCATGGAGAGGGCTCTGGGAGCTGGCTGGTTATGTTGTTTCCTGCTGTCTGGGTTGGTCTATTCAAGATGGTGCATAATATGGACACTCCCATTGAGTGGATCTCAGGAATGCTGGGCAGCCTCTGAGTCAGGATGTCTGACCACCCAGCTTTGCCTATTGACATCTTCAGCCCTTCTTTGCTGCAGATAGCTCTCAGAAAGGTACACCCTTAGTGGCTCAAATTATTCAGAGCTCAAAAATATTGAGAAAGTTCAACGGTAGAAAGCCACCATCCTAAACCCTCCTGCGGTTCAGTCTGAACTCCCTGTCCATCCCCACAACTGATCTGTAGCTTGTTCCCCAGCACCATTCAGACTCCCGTGTGGTGCTGTGCAGCCAGAATCCCCACACAGTTATTCAGAATGACCATGAGTCCCAGTCCCCAGGGACAGTCCTAGTTTGTGCATTTTGTTCGGGAATAATTATTGACAGCATGCTTTTTCGTAGTCAAAAGTTTCCTGAATCAGATGACAAATCACATGATCACCCTGCAAACATGGGACCAGGTTAAGTGAGTCACAGCCAAGCAAACCAGTGTTTTTTGAGGGGGCTACTGTGTATTGTGTTCTGTGGAAATGCAGATAAAAGCCTATCTTATTTTTCTCTGAAGAGGCTGATCCTTAGTGAGGTAAGCTCCATGCTTCTCTAGTGGTTCTTGAGCAGACCTGGAGTGAGAGAGGGTTCTGGAAGGTGGTATAGAACAGAGGAATCAGAGGAAAGAAATCTTCCAGCTAAGGATTTCCATGGCCATCGAGTCTCCAGGATAGCTCTCCTTCTGCTGTCACCACTCAAGTCCCCCATCATCTCTTTCCTGAGCCATATCCTGGCTGTCTCATTGAATTGTCCATGTCCTCCAGTTCTTGCAGACAGAAGAAGTCAAAAACAGAACTCTAGTAACCCTTAGTGACCCAGGGTCAACCAAACAGCAGGAAGAAGAGGAAACTAACTCAAAGAAACGACTCATTCCAAAGCACCCAGGAGTTTCTAATTCATGGTCTTGAAAAGCAAGGCAGGATTCTCTGATATTAGATTCAGACTTTAGCCATAAAGGGAGAGAAACTCAAACCTGCTGAGTCTAAACATGTGTCTGACAGAGGATCTGTCCTTGGGAAGAGCACGTGCCGACCACTGCATACAGTGGCAGCAGGGCTGTCCAGCCCATCTGTGTGGTGCCCAGGACTGTGCCTTTAGCAGAGAACTTAAATGTTATGACCATAAATAATTAATTAAGGGTCTCTGCTAACCAAGACCCTGCTCATGACATGTGTCCTAACAGAAGTGTAAGACCTAAAACAGGTGTCATGGGCTGCAGCTATCAGCATGGAATGAGATGTATAGAAGAACAAGAATCAAAATTTGGAGGAAAGCAAAGGAGGACAGAGAATGACCAAGGCAGGGTTTTTCGAAGTGGATTCTGAGATGTGAATGTGTGTGCAGGTGATGTATTAAGGGCATACCACTAGGAGGAAGCTGAGCTGGGAAGGGAAGGGAGCAAGGTGAGATTTCAGGCACAATCCCAACCTCAGTGTCAACCACCAGTGAGAAATGGAATGTAAATTATATCTCAGAGAGTGACTTGGCTTTAAGGCAAGAGAGCTGGGCTTTTATATCGCACTGCAGTCAGTGACTGACTGAAGGCTGCCCTGGCCGAGTAGAAGGACATGCCTGACTCTCTATGCTCCTGGGCCCAGTGGTTCCAGGAGCCCTTGAGAAGTCGGAGAGGTGGTGGGTGCCGGCCATCGGAAGTAAAACAGTGTAGACTTGGGGTGGGGAGGGGAATGGGGCCCACAGAAAGAATGAAAAGGTATCTGAGGGCAGAGCACCAACAGTGTTTGCTCCAGTCAATTCTCATTAGCACGCACAGGTACTTTGGGGTCATCCTATAAAGGGCTTGATCTGACAGCATTCTATAAAGTCCATACATTTTTAAGTCCCTTTCATGAATTTTCCTTGCAAACAATGCAGATGGAAGTCATGGTTTCAGTAGGGTGTCCTTGAGTGTCCTTGGATGTTCTACTAAGAGCATCCCTTGCTTTAGTTTGGCACAGCTGACCTGAGTGTGATTATGCCAGATGCTTAGAAAATGATGTCCTGCTTCATGGCTCCTGCCTTGTTTGAGCTGTGTTGTATACAAGGCAGAGAAGAGAAAGTTTGCTTTCTCTTTGTTTCAAGAACTTTTTTGTAGATTGACTCTGGAGTCTTGACAATGGCAAGTCCTGAGCTTTACTTTTTAGATTCAGAGGGAGAAACAAAAAATAAAAATAAAAAAGAGGAGGTTTAATTTCTTGATGAAGTAATTGCACAATTAGGCCTTCAATAAACCAAAGGTAAAATTGTATAGAAGTAAAACATCACCAAATAAACTAAAATGCCTTTAAGAAGTTGAATCAAATCAAAGAGGAAACAGAAATGAGTCCAAAAGTTGTGACTAAAAAATTTGATGGGTAGCTTATGAGCCAGAAATAGACTTTTCAACATTGTCATTCTTTCAGAAAAACAAAACAAACATAATGAGAAAGAATGTAAGTTATGTCATTATGAACTGATTCATAACTTCATTCAAAAACTGTCTCAAATCAATTTCAGTCTCAAAATACCAGCATAGATAAACAAGAGAATTCCTCTTAGTCACTTTTCAAATGTTGTTCAAAACCCATAATTCTCTTAGCCCTCTGTGGAAGGTTATAACTGTGTGAAGATATTGGTGGCAGACATCTGATATGTCATTCGCTGGCTGACTTCAATGTAAGGGCCAAATGTGTGATTATTTAAGATTTAGGTTTGTTTTTCCTTCTAGAAGATTTGGCAATAAGAAACATCATAAAAATTGGCTGTGGAAGTTTGCCTTGTAATTTCTCAAGAACTCTCAACTGTTTACCAGAGCAGTCTATCATCTAGAAAAAGAAAACAGGAAAAAAAAAAAAAGGAAAAAAAGAAGCTTTATTGTTTTCTTCATGAGTATATCCATGAACTGGGGAAATCTCTCTAGAGGAAATTATTTCAAAATTAACAAGAAATCCTAGCATTCTGGGATTCTCCAAACTCTGAAGTGCCCAAACTGGACTAGACACTTGTTTTAAAAAATGGGTTTAAAAAAATTAACGCAAATATTAATAAGAATTCCATCTTTTATTTATGTAGTGCCAAATCCGGTAAGGGGAATCTACTTTACAGCTGCTGCTTCAACGACCTGTCCTAAAGTCTTTGCAGAAAGGTAGATGCTCCTTTGAGCAGGTGAAGGATTTGAAGCATGGGGTGCAATACACTAGTCCTCACCTAGCTCAAAACTAGAGGCTAGAATTCCACGTTTCCCCATGTTGTTCACAGTCTCTCAGACAGTTCCTACCACAGGGCTTGGTGAGACTCTCTATGATCAACTGATGTGCTCTGCTTATACCATCATGTCCCATTACTGAGTCCTCTCAAAGGACTTCCCTTTCCAGGTAAAGCCCACCCGTTGCTCTTTTCCAGAGAAAATCCTCGGTATATAAAGTACAGCATAGGGAATATAGCTAGTAATATTGTCATCACTATTTATGGTGCCAGGTGGGTACCTACCTTATTGGGGGGATCACTTCATAAATTATATAAATGTCTAACCACTGTGCTGTATACCTGAAACTAATATAAAGTAATATTGGATGTCAAGCATAATTGAAAAATAAGAAAAAACAAACAAACAAACAAAAAAAGAGAATCCTGATAGATTATCTCTTTAAATAAGCTATTCTCTTTATTATCTTTGTATATGAGTATGTTCACGAGTGGGAGTGGAATAGAAAGAGATTTCCTACTTAATTACAGAAGAAAATATGTATTTATAAAAATAACCAAGCAGAACAGAGGCATATAAAATAAAAAGAGTGTTGTTTTTCCTGACCATTTTTGGGTCCAGCAGTTAACAAGTTAGTGAGTGTCCTTCCAGACGTTTCTCTATGGTGTGCAAACCTAAGTTGTCTGTCATTATTTTAAACCATTAGTTCCCACTGGGGGCAGTTTTGTCCCCAACTCCCACCCCCAGGGGACTTCTGGCAGTGACTGAAAACACCGTTGGTCGTCATAATTGCAGGGAAGGTTGCTACTAGAATTTAGTGGGCGGAGGTCAGGGTAGCTGCGAAGCAGTCTGCAGCACACAGGGTGCCCCTCACAGCAAAGAGCTACCGCCCAAATGCCAGTCGAGCCAAGGCTGAGAAACCCTGTTTCAAAGAAAAGTAGATTAAAGTATACATAGGATTTTTCAATTTGTTTTTGGTTCCCATATCATGGATATTTTTTCCACGTGAGTCCTCTTTTGAAAAAAACCATCGCTGCATATTCCATTGTCTTCCTGTAGATAGAATCATATATTTATCAAATCCCTTAAGATGGACTTATTATCATATTTAAATTTTACTGTTAGGAGAGCTGCAGTGACTATCCTAACATATATTTCTTGTTTCCCATGTGGAGGGATTTTTGTAAGGTAAACTCCTAGGTGTTGAACTGTTAGTTCAAAGCATACACGTCTAAACTTTTGAGAACTATTGGCAAAATGGTCACTGAAAAGTTTTACCGAGTTACAAAATGAGCCGTTACAAACACCGGTCCTCAAAATAAGAATCAGAACATGCCTTTCCAGAAACTAAGGTCAAGCTGCAGATGGAGCGATTTTCAAAACAGTTGGGTCTGAGAGGAAATTTCTCTCTCAGACTCCTTGGGGTAGTAGAGAAAGAGTAGGAAACAAACAGGCAGGTTGGCCTAGTTTGGTTGGTGAGAGGCTGCGAGAGCCCCAAAGACAGTTTTTAAGTGCTGCCATCCTTGGCTTCCCCTTAAGTTGTTTCCCAAGAAAGAACAACTTTCCCCTGCTCCCAGGGGACCTTCTCTAAGAGCAAAATAAAAGGGAGTGGCCTCTCCTTCAACTTTTAAGGGGCCAAGCGAGCCTCCTGCCAGCGCCCTTAGTGACCCCAACCTCCTTGGGCCACCGTGTAAGAAACCGGGGCCCCTTCTTCCCTCTGAAGTTTCCTGTTTCTTTGTAGGGAACACAAGGACACAATAAGTTCTCGAGTAAATGGTCGGAATCTTGTTTTGAAAAAGTGGAGAGACAGAGGGACTCATTGCCCTGCTCCAATTTCCATGTTGCCTTTGTTCCTCTGGCCCAGTTGACGATGCTGGGGTTCGCTCCTGCATCCTAATGAAGGACGATGAAACGGGCTGAATCTTGGGGCACAAAGCTCACACGGCAGGCTCTGACGTGCCTTTGAACACAACAAATCGGCTTCCACCAATTAGAGAAAAATGGTGCATCTGGATTCATTTGGGTCTTAGAGCATCAGAAGGTTTCTAGCCCATCCCAAGGGAAGAAAAGAGCCTACGATGAGAGGCACACTTTATACTTGAGCTTCAAAGGGGCAACCCGTGCTTCTCATCAGAACAAGCAGTGAGGAGCTCTGTGGTTTTCATGGAAACGTTAGCACCGATGCAGTCAGAATGTGCTGACACCCCCAGAGGGTCACAGTCATCTCTTGCATCACAGATAAATAATATGTTGGGGACTTGGCGGAATTAATGTAAATCGTTCTAAGATCTCTCAGGTGAGGCATTGTCAAAACGGAATTGTTTACTGGCTTTTTTAGTTCTAGAGTCCTTTCTTATCCTTAATATATGAAAGGCAGGTGCACCTTGGTCCATCGTCGGGAGAAGAGCGTGGACCTATAGTCAGAAAGACCTTGGTTTAACTCTGAACTTGTCATGTACCAGGCAGTTCACCCTTAAATATTTAACTCCCAAGAGCCTCATTTTTAAGATTCAGAAAAATAATACCAAATACACCTTGGAATGTTTGTGGGGATGGAATGAAATAATCCACATAAGCCACGGAGTTGAGTAATGGGAGCCATTATTCTTTTTACTGCTTCTGGCTGCCTGTTATGGCCACTTAAAAGTTTGGCAGAAAGCAGAGGATTCTCCAGATAAGGAGTTAGGCCAACAGCACTAGTTTCTGTAAGCTTAATCCCTAGGGTTCCAGAGATTAAGAAGATTCTTCCATGATTTTCTAAGTTTCCTCCATGAACTGCTCTTCCCAAATCATTGCCAGACAACTAAGTAGTTCCACCACTGCATCTGCAAATAGGCAAGAAAGATCCCTCTTTAAAGGAGCAAGTAGACACGGCCAGTGTCATTGTCATAAAGGAATCCTGGGTCCCAGGAGAGGCACCCACATTAGGCACGATGGGTGGGAAGCCTTTGAAGCTAGGGCAGCCTAGCGAGAGGGCCCTTGGGAATGTTAAGTGGAGTAATGGCAAAAGGAACTCTGGAAACCTGGAGCCTCCCTTTTTCTCATGGGGCTTTTCAGCAGTTGCTCAGGGCCCTCTTGGCTTTTGCTTTGGCAGATGAGGTCCCTGAGGCAGGACTTAATGCAGGAGGCTGATTTTATTTTGGTTCTAGGTTAAGAGGTCATCCATTAGTGCTGTATGCCCACCCTGGGGAAGACGGAAGAAGATGCAAAGACTAGAACATGAGAGCAAAGCAGAGTTAACTTCTGATGGAAAACATCCCTGCCACCATGGACCCCAAGACTAACTTCAGCCCCTTGATAAAGATTATAGAGCCCCCACTTTTCCTTAAAGGCTCCTGCCTTGTGGGGCATTTGCTCCCTGTCCCTTACCTTTCTTCCGAAGATGAAAGCTTCCTCTTTGCAAAACATTCTCGTTGGTACCCAGGTATTATCAACCACAGTAGTTATTCTCTTTATTCTCACTATCAGCCAAACTCTGTGCTTTATGTGACATTGTCTCATTTAATTGTCACAACTTCTCTGTGGGAAGGTACTGTTACCCACCCTACTTTACAGATTCATCCAGCCAACGTTTTTGAATGTATGTTAGGTAAAGGGGAAATAAGTCGGGGCTCTGCAGTATACGTTTTTTTCTTCTACTCGAAAGAACCAGGAAACGGTCTCAGTCTCAGCCTTTCTTGAGAGCAAAGGAGAATGTCACATGCCATTTAGTGCCTGCCATGACCTTCCTCTAGTAAGGCCTTTGGTGGTGGTGATGATGAGCATTACTACATGGGCAGTGAGAATCACTACCCTCTTAGGACTCAGATGTGCTCACCGGCTCAGGACTCTTCTGCAAGGTCAGTCTCTTCATTTTCAAGGCTAAACAGGGCAGAATTAGTCCTTTCAGGCCATTTTCTTGGTGAGCATTTCTTGTATTTTGAAAAGTCGACCATAAATACCACTTGGGAACATTTCCCCCAGTCAGTTAGTCCACACCGCCAGGAGCAGACTCAGAAACCTTCTGAGACTTGGGGGTGCCCCAAGAAAACCCAAACTGAGCAGATCCACCAGGTGAGGACAGAGCAGTTTCCACCAGTTACGTAGGTTATGCATCTGCTCTAGGGTGTGTCATGGTGATTTTGAACAAAAACAAAATGACCAGGAGTTTCTGAACATTTCTCAAAGTTGACCTGTCTCTTAAGCACAGGCAGTTTCAGCTGTCTAATTAAGTAGGCCATCCAAGCACCGGAAGAGTGGTATCCGAAAGACACAGTGTACCCGGGGCCAAGGACAATACTGATTAAGATCAAATAGCTAATTGTAAGCCTCGGCCTCCAGATTGCTTTTGGATGAATAAACAGCAGTGTGTGCAATCCAAGCGTAATTTCACACAGATACTGCCTCTTTCACACCAGCCATGGGCTGGACAACATCGGGAGGTGGGGGGTGCAGAATGCCATTGGCTGGAAAAGGATAAAAAGGGGTTTTGGTGGGGATGACATCAACAATTAGTGTCATTATTCCTGGTTAGGAAAGACCCTTGTGGGCGTAAAAAATATTTGGAATGGTCCAGAGGCACCAAACTCAAATATAAGCTGAACAGGAAAAGGTGAGGAACAGAGGGAGCTTATCCGGTGGTTGTCTCTGGGTGCTGGTCTCGTGTTAAGTCAGGTTTCCAGAATGAACAAAACCCCAGCGAGAAAGCTAATGCCTTTTCCAAACAGAACTGAAATTCTGTCACGAATTGTTTCCTTGATTTTGGTGACGAGTGAGACTGGGTGGATACTATGAGTATGCTAAGAATTGTGACTTGCATGCCTTCAGCTCCCAGGGCCGAACACTAGTTAGTAATGGGGTAATAAATTTTGTTGATGTTGGACCTATTTTCTTTGCTTAAATTCTCAGATAATCTTACAGCTCTAACATGCAGCTCCTATTAAGAGAATAGTACCCTGACTTCATTTTACCCCCTCTGGTGGCTATCTGGCTACCATCAATATTTTATTAATATAAAATTTGAGAAAAGAAATGTATGCTTTTTCATCTGCAGTTTTATAAATGACGTTAAACTATTTCTGAAAGCAAGCAGGTGTAAATAATAGTAATGAAAACAAAATAATTTAAGAACAGGGCAAAAATGAGCAAGGAAGAATACTAGATGTGATGAGTTAAATTTAGCTTTAACATTTGCATCAGATGAAGTAATCAACCTCAAATATTTCTGATTCTGAGTTTCCTGGCAGCAAACACAAAAAGAGAAATGCTTTAGATGGTATGGCTCTAATTGTATATCAAACAAAACTGAACACATTAGGAGATGCAAATATTATCCATTTTATTATAACACATACTCCTTTCCTCATCCTTATCTAAAGATGGGTGCTGGGGAAATGCTTCCCACTTCAGTTTTGTAAGTAACAGAAATTTAATCTTATTTTATACCAAATATTTTTAAAAACCATATCCTTCTACCTTCTCTGGGGTAAAGAAAAAAGGTAGCTGGGCTTTATTATGCTCGCACCGTTACCATACATGCCAGCCCACTGGCTTCCAACCCCATGTTCTCGTAACTCTGCCTAAGAGCTTTCTCTAGTTCTCAGAGCCCAGTGGCTCTTATGGACAGACTAGAGGTGCTGAAAAGTTCATGTTTCTGCCATCATTTTTTGATAAACAATTGATGGCAGTTGGCAGGTAATAACTCATCTCACTAACCCCTTGGGTGGGGGTAACTTCAAGGCAGGTTCTGTACTGTCTCCCAGTTTCCCAATGGCATTGAGCCTCAGTTGCCCCCAGTGCTAACTTTCCTGACACTGTGAACCTTCCTATCTTACTCCCCACACTACTGCTGGTCATTTTTGGAGTTTCCACCTAAATATACTACTTGCAATCAAATCTCTCACAGCCTGCTTCTGGGAGAACCCAACCCTTCATAAAAGTATTTCTTTAAGGAGCTAACTTAATAGAGGGCTAGAGCTCTAAGTCAGCTAGGTCACCATTTGTTTGTTTCTTTAAAATATTTGGTAAGCCTTTGATCAATGCTGAATAATATATATTTCATATATTCCAGGGTTGTATTGTTTAAAGGATACTTAAAATGTGATCATGTGTGTTATCGATTTAAAAAAGGTCCAATGTCAGATCCAAGATTTAATATCTACACACACACACACACACACACACACACACACACACACACACATTCACTCTTCTCTGTGCATAAGAGCCAGCTCAGTCTTTTATATGCTGGGGTGGTGGAAGTGAAACTCCAGTGATGTTTTAGAGAGAGCCCATGATGCTATCCAAAGGACTTGGAATTTTCTGAAGGATTCGGTCACACTTTGTCATCTAGCTTTTTTTTTAACCATCCGGCATTTTTCAGACAGGGGTTAGCATGTCACTGCTCCCATCACAGGAAAGCATTACTGGACCTTCACTCATTGTCTCATCTTTTGTAATTGTGCCCTTGATCGACTGGTCACACTGCATTAACTTCGGCATGTGCCCTGGTTAAATGGTAATCTCTGCGTCAACAGTTCTGTCTGGTATCACAGGGAGGACACAGATGTGATAAGACTGGGAGCTCGAATTCTGACACATCTCCAGGGGCTATTTTTAGCAGGAACATCTAAATTAGACCTGGTTCCATTTCACCAAGGCTCTCACCTATAGATTAAGAGCTTTTCTTTCAGAAAACACAGCAGGATAAGTGGTATCAACTCAGTTCAATCGATTGTACCTGATGAAATCTTTGTTGCAGCTCAGACTACATTTAACTGCTGGGATTGGCTAGTATTTGCTGAGACCCCTTACCCCCACCTCTGCCTCATTCAAAGGTATTTAAGACCCATGATGAATTTTACTTTATTAGGTTAGGGTCCTGTGGTATGGTATAATCTTAGAAGCACAATTAAGGAAGGCCCTAATCACTTTAGGCTAAATTGATGCTAATGAAAAAAAATGCATATACATATATGTAGACATATACATACAAATACACATATACATAATACATATAAATGTATGTATATTTACTCCCTTGAAGACCTGGGGGAATAAGTCATTGGAAGGAAGACCCCAACCATATTTTTATAAATCCTTAAGTGAAGCTGAGGAGAGCCTTGAGAGGTCTCAAGCCTTAACTGACATGATTTCTATTTCTGGGTTTAAATTGAAAATGTCCATGTTAACGTTACAGAAAAACATCTGCCAGTGCCTTATTCTGCTGGATGCAGAGGAGGCACACAGCACTTCACAGTCTTTTTTCTACAGAGTGACGTGCTGGATTTCTAAAAGGCAAAGCAATGACTGGATTCTTTGGTTCCTGGGGGCTTTTTATAGATCATGTCTCCAGATTTAAACTTACAGCTTTGAGACTGAAGCAGAAGGAAAAGACAGATATTCATGGGAGTTCAACGTATCATGTCAGTATTCTAGTTTCATTCAGCAAAAAAGGAGATTGTGTGAACAAGAATATCCTGGCAGACAGTGCTCTGAGGGAAGAACAGGTCTGCTTTCTTGCCACAGTGGGATCCGCCCCCAGAGTTTTGTGATTTCTAGGGGTATGGAGAGATGAGTGTACTCCCTAGGTTAGGAATGAAGAGTGTGGTCTTCCTTCTGTCGATTCAATATGATTGATATGACTAGAGGGGACAGAAAAAGTGACATTTGTGTGCACCGAAGAAGAGCCACTTTTCCTGAAAACGTCTCCACCTTTTCCTGATGTCTCTCCATCATCATGTCCTTTTCTTACAGACCTTCTAGACCTACTCATCTCAGCTACCTTGTATCGAGTACAAATCCTAGTGTACTGATCCAATAGAGCAAAAGATATAACTTTATTTACTTTAAATCAACTTAAATCCAACTCTTAAGACTCATAATTCAGACTCATGAAGAATTCAGTCTCAGGCGTTGTTGAGGCCTCCTCTGTGCTCTAGGGTTGTAAAAAGGCTTTACACAGTGCCAGACCTTCAGGGAGAATCCTGAGCTCGTCTATGCTAGGTCCACTCTGTTTGGCTTGGAGAAGCCCATTGTTTCAGAGTACTGGATCCCATCAGGTCGAACTGCTCTGCTGGCCTGGGTCCTGGCCTGGAGCAGAGGCTAGGGGGTCCTCTGATGAGATTCAGCCTCTCTAGTTGCCCACCATTTATCTTCCCCAAGATCTCCCAGCATGCTGATCACATGCAGGGCTCAATGCCCAGGTCTGAGACAAGCACCTCTCTGAGGTCTTGTCACCTCCCAGAAGTTCTGCCACATGAAGGCATAAGTAGCTCTAAAAATGTACAGAGCTAAGAAAGCAGCAGAGCTGTCTTAGGTTAGTTTCTTCTCAAAACAGACCCTGAGCTGAGCATTTGGGTCCAAATGATTTATTAAAGGAAGTACTCCCAGGATCAACCAGGAAGGGAATTAGGGACACAAAATAGGAAAGGGGAAGAAATCATACAAAAGTTATTTCAACTGATCTCCCAGCCTCCGCCTGCTTCCATGGGATGCTGGGGCATATAAATAATATTTGGAGGAAGAGGAGTTGGATTTTTGCACTTCCACACCCTTCCGTCATTTGCCAGAGGCAACACTGGGGTGGACATGAGGGGAAAAAAATCCAGGCATTTTCAGCTCTTCATATGAGCAAGATGGTGCTCATGCCTGAGGATAAGCCTCTGAAGGGGGCAGGTGCCAGCTCTCAGTGGTAAAACTCACATGTAGAAGTTGAACTTATAAAAAGATATGAGGGGACCTGGGTGGGGCACCCATAGTGCTCACTACAAAAGTTATCATGAAGCCATTGTGTATCCTTTTGGAAAATGGTATTACAGCGAACTACCTTATACTGTTGGCCTGAGAAAAACTGAAGACAAGGGTAGAAAAGGTCTTTCTTTAAATGTTTACATCAAACATTATCTCAGAAAAATGCACTCCTAAGTACTACTCTTGTTCACAAAATAGCACATACAGGCTCCCTAAATTTAATGTGTTTGTATTTCTGGGCTGAGTCCCAAAAGTAACAGGGCAATGTACTATTTATTATTAATCATGAGATATTTGACTTAGCAAAGCAGGAGGCTGTTGCTCCTTTAGGCCACAGATGCAGATGTTTTAATTTCTCATTTGACTTTGTATGAAAACATCCATCCCACTGAGTAGAAATGAAACACAAAGCCCTATTTGAAAAATCAAATAGAAAAAAATCATGAATCTGTTCAATGGGGAGATATAAGGATTTCTAAAAAGAGAACCTATAATGGGGGAAAAATAGATCATTTTGAAATATAACCCTGGGGAGATGCTCTGATGAGATGCACATGGTCTATGTACCCAACGGGTAGATATCTGAACTGGGAGAGAAAAGGATGGATGGAGGAAGTCTTAGAATTCTCTTCAAAGCATCAGAGGAGAGTGTATAGCTTTGAAAAGTACAGGAAATAAATGAGAGGGAAGAGAGAATAATGCCCCGTGAATGTTTGATACTGAAATAATTTTAACCTTCTCTATGCAGTATTCAAAGAGATGAAGGTATAGACACCATGGTTGATACCCAGAAGTTCTAATCAACACAGTGCACCCAGGCTTCCAGCCCATCATGGGTAGTGATTACCAAACGACCAAAAAATAGAGTAGAATAATGCCTATTGCTCAAGAGGGCCAAAAATGGGCCGTTAGATTTCTTTGTGACTTTTTCTTTAAGGTGTATGAATTTGGAAACTGATTTTTAAAGGCAGTTGGGTGCTTTGTAAATAAAGGCAAGCAAAGGAAAAGGAGACTTTTTCCCCATCTGCAAATGAGGAAAGCAAGACTTGGAGAAATTAATTTTCCCAGGCCCTAGTTTATTAAGTGGAAGAATGAATAAATGTCACTCTTTATCTCTTCCACAAAACAACAAATATTTACTGAAGCACCTACTGTGTGTTTGTTCTGGACACTGGGGAATCAAGTGATTATTTGAACCTGTATTAATCTGATCCTGTAGGCCATTTTTTTCCCACCACAGTCTAGTGACAAAACTCATTTAAATTTAATTCATGCAAATTTGGATTATTCTGTGATTATGCAAGCTGGTCAGGAGATTTGCATGGAGAAGAAAGAGCATAAAAATAATCCAAAAAAATATGAAAGACTTAATGCTAGGTTTATAGGCTTAGTAGAGACTACCCAAGCCATTTTGCCTAATACCTAAAAAAAATTATTCTTAACATGATAAACCAGAAATGATGACTATAATTATATTAATGTACATTTTTCCAGTCTCTTCCTGCCCACTCCTCATGGCTGTTTAATTTTTTTTCTTTGGTTTTGGTTTTGAACAGTTTTATATATTATGTCTATGTGTGGTTTTCTTCTTACTTACCTGGCTTTGGACTTTGTAAATCTGTAGGATGTTGTCTTTCATTTGTTTCTGACATTTTTCAGATATTATCTTACATATGATTTTTGCTTTGTTCTCTCTCTTCTCTTTCTGCGATGCCATTTACATGTATTTATTAACCTACTCACGGTATCCTCAGTGTCCCATACATTTTCCTGTACATTTTCCCCCTTTTTTGTCCTTGTACATTATTCTGATTTTTAAAAAGTTATCTTTCAGTTTATTAACACTATTAAGCTATATCTGATTTGCTATTAAACTCAACTACTGAGTTTTTAATTTCTGTCATTGTAATTTTTTCAGTTCCTGATTTCTCCATTGGTTATTATGTCAATATTTTCAGTTTTCTACTGAAGTTCTCAAATTTGTCTTTTATTTCCTAAACATATTCATATAATTATTTTTAAGTAGTGTCAAACAACTACACTGTCTGGATCCTTTATAAGTCTGTTCCTGTTGTCTGTTTTTCTCTTGAATTTTAGCCATAATGTCTTGCCTTCCATTGGACCCAAACTCAGAACTGTCACTCAGCTCTATCCATGAGCAATAACTGCATACTAAATAATAGCTCTCCATTCTAAGGTCTCATCAAGTTCAAGGTGCACCATTGATTTAATTATAGCTTTTTCTGGAGATTGGAGTAAAGAAATACTTCATGAAAAATACACATGTGACCTGATGTCAGACATACCACATAATAAAAGAAAATGCATCTAAGAATTATAAAAGTTTGGCAGAATTCCTCAAGCCTTGAAGACTTGTCTATCCTGAGTCAGTTTCTCTTTAAGCCTTCTTTTAAAGTCTCCTTAGTGAGAGAGAAAAAAGTACCTGAATTGTTTCAAGGCTTTGTTACCTCCAAGGACTCGAGAACTCTCCAATGATCCTGCTAGTTAAACCCACATTAAATGTAATAGAAATGCCATGGGTGAGGATCCTGCACATAGGAAGTCATGGGGTGGCCGCCTAGTGGACTGTGGAAGTACTTACTTCCCAGGAGAGAAAACCCCCACTATCAGACTCACCATTGAACTGATTTCTTATCTTCTGCTGAGCTGATGTGGCTAGAGGATAGTTCATTTCCTTTCATTATTTCAGGACTGGTCAGCATCGCCTGATCATTCTTGGCCATGATCCTCTAGCAAGCAAAGCTCAAAATGGATGAAGCATTACACTTGAATCACACAAATCATAGCCCTCTGGCCACAGAGTCAAGTGCTTGCCAGAGCCAGGCAGGTAGTGGGGGCTGCCACCAAGTGAAGAACACAGCCCCATCTAAGCAGAGAGAGCTACTTCTCAGTGCCAGTTGATTGTTGCCATGTGGGAATACAGGCCTAGGGTTTCCAGATCTGAATTTTGTCAGAAGCTGGTAATACTGATTTTAAAGAAAAATCTCTTGATTTTTATGTTGGCAACTAATACCATTTTCTAAAACTTGCAGGTATAAAACACCATTCTATTGAGATGATTGCAGTCTGTGGGCTCCTGTCGGTTGCTTCTGGGCAGCACTGAGTGAGTCTGTACCACAAGAAGGTAGCCCCATCACTGGAGCAATATGGAATGCTTTCTCTGCTTCTTCCTCCCACATCATGGAGGCATTCCTGGAAATATAAGCACTGGGCCTTTCTGAGTCCACATGAAACTTCAAGAAGTGCATTACACTCCCTCTACCATATCAGTATTTTTGAACAACTTACTCAGCGAGGTCCCTTTCTTACATGTCAGATGGGGTTTTGGAGTTACTCGCCAGGGAAATTACTCATATCACATAGCCCAGAAGCACACAGAAGATGATACATAAAATCTAAATAAATTCATTTCATATATACACAGAGTATCATTGAGATCATCTGCCACCTAGGTTATGGGCATTCTTACAAACCTGTAACTTAGCTGATATTAGCAACCTTGCCAAAATGCATATAGGAAAATGATTAATTTTTGGTTCTCGAATATTTTTAAAGTATTATCTAAATGGAGATTCTTTTTTTGCCTGGAGGCAAGTTGCTGGAAAGGTAATTGAGACAGTTATGGGAAGAAAAGTGTGTCAAATGCATAACTGTATTGCATGGGGACTGTTTTATAGAGATAGGCCTGTTTCTTAGATAAAATGATTAAAAAGGAACTAGGAAGGCTGATAGAGTGATAGGTACCCAAATTCAGTAATTAAAGGTTTAATTCTTCAGGGGACTTACTCCATGTCTTTAGCAAGTAATATTCAGTATTATGCCATAATCCACTTGAGAAAAATATTTTATCTATCTGATAGAATATTTTCAGGAAATACTTAATATTCTCTTTAGTGCTCAGAATAGCTGGTGTTGCTATTTCTACTTAAAGTAGCTATCTAACATGAATTAGAGAATAGAAGTACCTTTGTAATGAATATTGTTAAGTGTTTAGATGGAAAATTATATTTGAACATCAAGGGAAATTTCTTGTATCTAAATTTATATTGTTCTCTAGGATTCTTAACTTTTAACACAGTATATTCCTGAAGATGATATATAAAATCTAAATAAATTCATTTCGTATATGCACTCTTGTTTCTAATCAGTTCTACTTTCTGGTACAACACAAATAGGATGTGGACTAGTTTAATCGCCTGAGCTTTAGTGAACAAAGGAGGTAATACAACCACACTGAAAAACAATAACCCTTGTATACGGATCATAAAATCTAGGTAAAATGTTTATTTTGTCCCAGCCTACCCAGCTCCCACACTTTGAGAAAGAAATGAACATGATCATATGAGAGCCCAGTGTGGTGTCGAATTTATTTACATAGAGAATGGGATACTTTTACATTTAAGAATTAATCATTAAAACAAGGTAAAGATGTGTCTAATACATGCATTTTCTATTACGAGTTTTCTCTTGGTAATTCCGTTGAGTGCCGTTATTAGCAGGCTATGTATCACTGCATTTTTTTTAAATTCAATGACATATATGAAGATTCGATTCTGAAATGGAATGCTTCAGACATTGAAAAGCTCTTCTTTTATTCTCTCTTTTAGTTGTTGAAGAAAGAAACTGCTCAGACCCTGGGGGCCCAGTTAATGGGTACAAGAAAGTAACGGGAGGTCCTGGGCTCATCAATGGGCGCTATGCAAAAATTGGCACCATTGTGTCCTTCTTCTGTAACAACTCGTATGTTCTCAGTGGCAATGAGAAGAGAACTTGCCAGCAGAATGGGGAGTGGTCAGGAAAACAGCCCATATGCATAAAAGGTAACTTGCAAAGATTTCTGACGTCTGTAGAAATAGTTGGCGTTGCTGGGCTTTTGGGTACCTCCCATACATGTTTCTGAGCCCCTAGAAAATGCCTTTCTCTACTATTAAGTTCTTACTATATATTAATCTTAGGTTGGCAACCATCTCTCAAAACATTTGCCTCTGTTTTGGACCTGCTTATCCTAATCACAACATCTTGCGGTGATCGAGAAGAGTGATGCAGTTATCGGAGCAGTTTAGGAAAGATGACAGGGCTGAATTTTATGTGTACAAATCCAAGGAAAGAATTGCCGTAATCCATATGCATTTCTATAGCTACATTTATCTATTCTCTATACAATATTAAGTTAATGTAAAAAAATAAAAGGACAAAATAGACACATCAGGCCTGCCAGCTTCTATGGAGGAAAGTTTGAGATGTTAAAATGTGAAGATGTTAAGAACATCATTAAGAGACAGTAAATCATGGAACATTCAAGACAGAGTTCTAGGAACACATGAATAGTATATGTTCAGAGAAAGGAGTGATCAATATCGCCTGAAATAGGGAGATTTACATGAAGCAGGTAGGATCAGAGCCGGTGTGGGAGTCTGGGAAGGATTTGTAGAGGTGAAGAGAAGCTGGGATGATATTCCAGTCTGAAGACAAAGGAGAAGTGAAAGAATCATGTAAACTCAAAGTGAGGCAATCTGGGAGCTAAATTTAAAAAGGTGGTTTGGGACCAGAAGAAATGGAACATTGCACGGAGAAGTTTGGCCCTCACCCTTGGCAGTGAGGGAGGATGCTAGTTTCTTACTGAATTAATTGACTTAGTTGCTCCAGGTCAACAGCCCCCTCTCTTTGGGGGGCAGGTCACAATGATCCGGCTGTTTCCAGGGAAGAAAAGCATGTCCTTGGCCTAGATTATCCAGATAATTGCCTCAATCCACTTTCCCTTCTGGGTATTTGTCAATAAAGCCAAATCATGGGAAAGGAATGAAAGAGAATGGTTTGTGAAAGGAATAAATCACTTTAGACTTTAGCCAGAAGCGACCTTCATCCCCACAAGTACAGACTCTGATTCTTGATTTCATTAAGTATGGAAATGGTGTTACATATATCCTTGGAAATTTTTTGTCAACTCTTCTCTTACAAGTTAATGCAACCAAAGTTCCCCTACTAATTAGACAAATGTTGGCTGCTTGATTGAGAAAGTGAGATGGGTAGGATTCCTTTTCACTTGTGAAGAAAGAAAGACTTCAACAAAATTAAACTGGGCTTTGAGTTGCCCTCAAATGATTGTTAGGAGCTTTAATTGCAGAGAGGGACATGGAGGAATCAGTAACCCAAGACTTATTATCCATGCTTAACACTGCGGTTTGCTTTTAAATGAGAACCTGATAATTCCCTGTGTTGGGCTAGATTTTAGAATATTCACTTTGAATTTTATTCCATTTTGATCATTTGCTACATACTATTTAAGTGAACAGATAATCCTAGTCTTTAACTGCCATGGTTCCAAATCACCCATGGGAAGCATCTTTTCAAGAGGTGTTTTACTTGGGTTCTTCGGCGGGGTGTCGATTTCGATGAAAGCAGCATGTATTTTTGCTAATGGAGCTGTGCAAGCTTGGCTGACATGTCCCACCTCTGAGAGCCTATGGTGTGTGCACCCAGTGTCCAGGAAGGGTGGTCAGGTATGAATCTGAACTAAATGATGTGAACAGTTAATATGGAAAAGACTCTGCAGCATTGTCTCTATTTTCTCAGCCTGCCGAGAACCGAAGATCTCAGACCTGGTGAGACGGAGAGTTCTTCCAATGCAGGTTCAGTCAAGGTGAGGTTGAAACACCGGAACTCTGCTTTAAAGGCAAATGAATGCTTCCCTCCCACCCCCTCTTCCCACTTGTGTTTGGCTAAAGACAGTCTGGGGTTTCTTGGGGACACTCAGTGCTGACTGGCCATGAAAGAATAGGACTTGTTAGATGATGGCTTGTTAGCCATCTGCTTTCAGCCAAGAGGTAGCAACTGTTGGAAGAGGTACAGATTTAACTGGATCATGGGAAAGTAGGTGGCTGGTGGGAAGCAAGACCTTAAGATGATCTTTGAAGAACTGCATTTTAATACTTTAGTCTTCTTGGCATTCCTATTGAAATTTTATTATGGCAGCTTCTAGGGAGATGACATTGCTGCCACATGCAGCCAGCTATGGGAAGGTAGTAACCAACCAGGTAAGGCAGGCTGGTGGAGCCCAGGACCTAAAAATAAATGACCAGCCCTGATGAGAGCTGTGATCCCTCAGGTAAATGCACCCAGCCTTTTGCCTGGAAAGACAGAGAGAGGTGGGGAGAGAATAGGCTCGTTTCTACTCCTCCTCCCTTATTTTGTACGAAATCCTGTTCTCCTACCATTCTCCTCCTCATTCTCTCCACCCCAGCCAACCGGGATAGAGGAGCCGTCTTTTCCTCGATCCCGTCTTTTCCACGATCTTGCTTCAGAACCTTTGCACCTGTGGCTCTTTCTGTCTGGGACCTGCTTTTGCTGGGTTTCCACCGGACTTAACAACTCACCTCCTTCAGTTCTCTGCTCAGTTTTTACCTGGCAGAAAGGCTTTCCCCAACTGTCCTTTAAAAAATCGCAATCCCGCCTGTGCCGTGACTGTGGAGCTGGCTTCTTGACTCGGTCCGTGCTCTCCGGCCTTGACTATGCTTCGCTTTTCATCTTAGCTTCCATCTCCACCTGTCGTTTTACATATAGTTTTTGGTTTATTTCTTCCATGTTTGTCTCCCCTTGACCCCGCCAAAAAAATATAAAAGTTACAAGTGCAGAAACATTATCTGTTTATTCATGCCGAATGAAGTTCTAGGGCTAGAACAGTGCCTGCCCCACGGTCGGCACCTTACACATTTTTATTGAATGAATGAATTGGATTGACAAACGAGGGGTCAAGACCAGGTCTACCTCTCTTCAGTGCTGGATATTCTTGGGCAGGTTTCTGAACTTGCGGAGCTTTTTAGTTCCTTATTTCAAAAGTAAGGATGATCAGAACAACATCTGTCTCTGGGGATTGTTATAAGGTTTAATGTAACACTAACTTTAATTCAGTATTTGCTTTGTGCCTGTTGTTCTTCTGAGTGCTTTGCATGCATTAGCTCATTTAATCCTTACTGCAACCTCTAATGTAGTCTTAATATTACCATTTAGCATAGATTTTATTACAGTTTTTATCACAGATGGGTAAATTGAGGCTCAGAGAAGTTAAGTAACTGGTCCAAGGTCACATTGCTGGAAGAAATGGCAAAGGCAGGATGCAAATCCAGGGTCTTCAGGATCTGGAGTCTTCAGGGTATGCTCCCTTATGCACTGAGCTTTAATGACACCTTATGTAAAGGCCGTAGCAAAACACCTTGCTCAAATGAACATCTGTACGTAGTAGCTATTGTTTTTACAAATAGTAACAGTGAATCCCAGTTACTAGAATCGGCCTCAGCCAAATGACCTGAAATGTCCTTAAATCGGGATATTTATCAGTCTCTCACCTTTCTTCTTGCTATCTCAGTGCATTTCCGTGTCTCCCTTTTCAGGCAAGGCATTTCGTAGGGAACAGTGGCAATTGGAATCCAAATTCTGCCCCCTGTTTCCGATCTTTGTGATTCATCTAGGGATGGATTGCCACAAAGTGGGATAAACCTGATACACCTGTTCTTCACAAGGCGCCATCTTGGAGAACAGATCCGGGCTGTTAAAGAAGCCCACTGGGCTTTGCATTTTTAAAGCAATTGCAGTGGGAGGTTAGGTGACAAGTTGCCAGGTATCACATATAGATGAGAAAGCAAGCCTAAAACTTACTTTTACAGAGCTTTCTGAAAGACAGGCTGCTGGAGCTGGGATATGCCTATCTCTGGCAGCCAGACTTACCCAGGAACCCCCTGAGGCAGTGTATACCTTCAACAGATGGGCCTAAAGATGATTTTGTTTTTTAAATCCAAAAGCTCCCTGAACTGCAGACCTGGTTCTAACCAAGAGCTAAAGATTTGTTGAATGAAATCGTTGTGGATGGAATATTTGCTCTGAGCAAAGCACTGTAGAGACACATGAAACAGATTGCTTAAGATGGTATCAGATTGGTGCACAGAGACACCAGGGTAGGAATTGCGACTGCTAAGTGCTGCCTTGGGTGCCATCTTGGCTTCCTGTGTGCCCTCCAGTACTCCCACTTACCTCTCTGGGCTTCCATTCTCCATTCATTAAACGGGGATTAGAACATTGATTCCTAAGGGAATCCTACCTTTCCAGTTAACTGTCATCGTGTACCAGTGTGAAATGAACACGAGCTGTATAATGTGCATACACCTCCCCCAAGAATTCCCGAGTGGTCTCTGGGGGCTTCAACATCAGGGCTCTTTAACAAAGCCTTTTCTCATTTACACACATTGCTCCCTATTTTTCCCAATCAATGTGCCCTGAAAGAAGGTTCTATTCCCTGAGGTGTGCTAATTATGTCTGCTAATTGCTAAATCAAGCTACTGTATCAACACAGTTTAGTTCAAGTCAATTCCTGATATTGCCCCATTATGATAATGGTTAGAGAAAAAAAAAACATGCCCGGATTTCTCTCATTCAAATTAACTTCCTTTCCTGTTTAATTTCATAATTAATTTTTTATGTGTGCGTGTATAGTATTACTTTTGATAGTAGCTATTATGTCAGATATTATCCTCCTTGCTTAAAATTCTAGGCAGCTGGAGCCATGCCAGAAATGGAAATAGAGGAATAGAATGAAGCTTGAAGTGTGCAGAAGAATTTGCTCAGTGGTAGAGGGGAAGTGTGTGTGTGTGTGTGTGTGTGTGTGTGTGTGTGAGAGAGAGAGAGAGAGAGAGAGAGAGAGGGGGAGAGAGAGAGAGAGAGAGAGACAGCAAGAGAATGAGATAGCTACTGTTTATCCTTCTCTGTAACCAAGTATCTACATGGGATTGGCACGGAACGAAAAAGGCCAAATGACTCTCTCCTACCCTACTCTTTCTCTCTCTGGGCCTGTGTGTCCCTATGCAGGCAGACACCATTACACCAGCTGTACTCATCAGCTTTCAGCAAGCAGAAACTGCAGAGTGCCCCTACCAAGAAACCAGCCCTTCCTTTTGGAGACCTGCCCACTGGGTACCAACATCTGCACACCCAGCTCCAGTATGAGTGCATGTCACCCTTCTACCGGCGCCTGGGCAGCAGTCGGAGGACTTGTCTGAGAACCGGAAAGTGGAGTGGGCGTGCCCCATCCTGCATTCCTAGTGAGTCAAGGCTTGTCCTTGGGCTGGAGCAGCTTACATCCAACATGACTGCCTATGAAAAGCCATTAACCTCTTCTTGGGAAAAGTTTCTTGTCCAAAGGAATGGTCTTACCATACTTGCCCTAGCTTGGTAATGACTGATATTTCACAGGTAGAGCTTCTTTCCTTTGCTTTAAACTTATTACCCGGGAGAAATGATCTCATTAACTCTTAGATAAATTTATTGAGAAGGGGTGCACACATTTTGGTGGATAATTATGTCATAGCCACTTGGAGAAAAGGGACAGAGCAGTCATTAAACACCTTGTAGGGAGAGGTTAAGGTGCCAGAGGGCTTGTAGCTATATTATCTTTAGTCCCCTCTCTAAGCCCTAGTTTTCATCCTCATTATTGAATGGTATTAATTAGGATATTGTTATTATTTGATGAAGTATTAATTACTCAAAAGGTTATTTTGATGATTACTGAGATAATATGTGGAAGTGTCTGGAATAAGTTCTTACACATACTAAACTGCCTTCCCCATCGTCTTTGTCAAGGAAAATGGTATGGCTTAGTTCACGGTGGTCATTTTTATAACGATAGTCATGATATATTGAGTCTAATTGTTTTTGTACATCATCTCGCCCTGTGAGATGATTGTCATTACTATATCCATTCTGCAGACAAGAAGACCAAGGGCCTCTAGGGATTAGGTGACTTTCTCAGTACGTGCCTGGGATTGGAAGTCTCCAGTCTTAATCCTAGACTGTAGCACACTGTGTCAAAGTGATGGATTAATATTTAAAGGGAAAAAATAACAGGTTAGATACTTAGTGGTCATGACACTCATGGGGCCTGCCTTTCCATATTTGTGCTCTTTTGGTTGAGTGACACATTCCTCTTTGGATGGGAAGGTTCCTGTTGATCTTATAGAACTGGTGCTTTCTTCGTAGTCTGTGGGAAAACCGAGAACATCACTGCTCCGAAGACGCAGGGGCTGCGCTGGCCGTGGCAGGCGGCCATCTACAGGAGGGCCAGCGGGGTGCATGGTGGCAGCCTGCACAAGGACGAGTGGTTCCTGGTGTGCAGTGGTGCCCTGGTGAATGAGCGTACCGTGGTGGTGGCTGCCCACTGCGTAACTGACCTGGGGAAGGTCACCATGATCAAGACAGCAGATCTCAAAGTCGTCCTGGGGAAATTCTACCGGGATGACGACCGGGAGGAGAAGACCATCCAGAGCTTGCGGGTGAGAGAGGCTCTCTGATTCAGCAAATTCCTAGCACGGGGAGAGCAATTACTGTGTCAGTCCTGTCACCTTAGCACCTTAGCACCCAGCCCAGACCCTAGCATTAGCAGGTGCTCAATATTTTATGTTAACAAGTACTAGGAAGGGGGAACCTAGAAAGATTATGGAGTCTTTCCTCCTCAAATTGTTTTAAAAATAAGATAGTAACAAATATCTGTCATTGTGGTCATCAAAAATTAATCCCTTTTATTTAGAGCATTGTACTAGGGAGGCTTTGATGACATAAAGAGGTTTTATCCAAGATATTTCTAATCAATTTTTAATATTCTTCTCTTTTCCTACCTTCTCCACCTTCTTTCTCTTTCATCCACCCATCCACCTACTCGCCCACCCATCCATTTGTCCATCTGTCTATCCATCCATTCACTGATCCAATCAACCATCCATCCATCCATCCATCCATCCATCCATCCATCCATCCATCAGTCCATTCATTTGTTCATCCATCTATTCATATATCCATTTATCCACTCATCCATCTCTCCATCCATCCATCTATTCATTCATCCATTATTGAGCTCCCACAATATGGTGTTCACTGGGAATAGATATAGAACTGAATAAGGCATAGTGTTTGCCCTTTTGAAGAGTCCACAGGCTAGGCAGAGAAGTTATCATGATTAGTTCAACTCAAGAGAAACCCTGAGAAAATGTGCCTAAACGTAATTGAAATAATAGAACACATACATAAAGTATTAGATGTAAGCTCTAGAACCCCCATCAAAGACAGCGATCAGCAAGGATTGGGACAATCAGGGAAGACTTTGTGGAACATTCTGGGTGTAGCTCTATCTTGCTGGCTTGATGGCACATGAAATGTTTACAGTGGACCAGGGATTACAAACTGGTAGCCTGTAGGGGTTAGCATTTAGATAGTGCTTACATACCATTTTTTAATCAGGTGTTTGCCAACATTTAAAAATCAAGAGGCTTCAGATAAAGATCTGGAGTCTATTTTCAGGTAAAGTTAGAATGTTGGTCCATTTCTGCATGACAGTGGTCAGCTGAAGTGAAGCAGCAACTACCCACTTTTGACAAGGTGTACACTCTTATTCTCTGTAGCCTCACCTGTCCACTTTGTTTATTTAACACCATCTACCAGGCCTTTTTAGTTTGCAACCCTGGAAATAGAACAGTTGCTTTCTACTATCCCTTCAGCAAATGTGTCCAAATAATTACAGCCGTCTCTTAGACATTTCCCCTTGATAATTCAGCCCCAGGGCTTACCTGTTTGTCCACTGTGGAGTTAGCCTCTCACCACTGCCATCTGCTCCTTGCATTCCTAGATTTCTGCAGTCATTTTGCATCCCAACTACGACCCTATCCTGCTAGATGCGGACATCGCCATCCTGAAGCTCCTAGATAAGGCTCGCATCAGCACCCGCGTCCAGCCCATCTGCCTCGCGGCCACACGGGACCTCAGCACCTCCTTTCAGGAGTCCCACATCACTGTCACTGGCTGGAACATCCTGGCAGACGTGAGGAGCCCCAGCTTCAAAAACGACGTGCTGCGCTCGGGGTCGGTCAGGGTGGTGGACTCCCTGCTGTGTGAGGAAAAGCATGACGACCACGGCATCCCAGTGAGCATCACAGACAACATGTTCTGTGCCAGCCGGGACCCCACCACCCCTTCCGACATCTGCACAGCAGAGACAGGGGGCATTGCAGCTGTTTCCTTCCCGGGACGGGCCTCCCCTGAGCCACACTGGCATCTGGTGGGCCTGGTCAGCTGGAGCTATGACAAAACATGCAGCCACAGCCTCTACACAGCCTTCACCAAGGTGCTGTCTTTTAAAGACTGGATCGAGAGGAACATGAAATGAGCCTCAGGCCCAGTGAGAAGCATTTCTGTGCGACCGTCTGTGTGTGAGTTGCATGAGGCAGAATGTACCTGACCTGTGATTCCGCCCATGAATTTGGCTGAACGAGGACTTCTCACTTCAAGGATAACACTAGTGGAGGATGAGGAGGAGAACTCACTCTCTGGGAGGCCCCTGCCTCACTGATTACTCAGACTACTTGGAAAACACATGCTGGCAAGAACTGAGTTTCTTCTAAAATTAAAAAAAAAAAAGACTATGTGAATAGCAAAGAAAACATCCCCATTCAACTGACCCATTGGCGTTCCCTAACTGCCCTTCAATGGTGCAAATGTCAGGTCTGGCCAAGAGGGTTGACCAGGAGACCCAGGCTTCATGAGGTCTCTTCCAAGGCTCCAGCCAGACCAAGATCCAAAGAGCCGCCTGCGGGAGAGCCCAGGACAGTGGAGCATGAATGTGACATTGGCTTTTGTGCACATATACACAGTACAGTGTGGTCCTATTCCTTCCCGGTCCCCTGTACACATTTTAATAAAACGAGGGTTGGCTTCTGACCTACAGACAAATGTGCTACACCTCTGATTCCTGCTTGCTGCTTTTCTGAGCTACATATGTCAGGATGTCAATGGCTGGATGACAGCCCTTTAGAATAGACCCTAAAGGTATAATTCCCAAACAGTACATATGGTGAAGATGATGCCATCTTTTTAGTACTACCCCTTGCAGTTTGCTGGGGCCCAAACTGGGGGAAGGAGAACATGGGCATCATCAGATATGATATAACCAGAGGAAAATAACAGGAATTAGACAATTTCTAATGTCCCCTCTGATTCTCATGTTCTAGGTCTAGCACAGAACCTTGCTTTGAACCTCCATAAATCTTTAGGACATATTTTCATATCACCTGAAGTGTAATCACCTATTTATTTGCACGAGGTGGAGATATGCCACAAAATTGCACTGTTTTCTATAACTTCTGTGATTTTCCTTTTAAGCCCCACTGAATAGTGGAGGGAAAAAAAAATCCAGTGCAATACCTGAAGGAATCTTTTCAGGAACATTCTCTTTTTTTTTGGGGGGGGGAGCTCACTCCTTTATCCTTTCTCTGCTGCTCTCCTTACCAGTTTCTCCCTCTCCAAGATGGTGCCATGGAGGCTTTGAGTACTGCAACAGAGGATTTCTGAGTCCCTGCTGGTTCCTGGGTGCGTGGGATAGGCTTTTCCATTTCCTGGGCACTTTGCTGACATTGACATTAGGAGGTAGAATCTGTAACGACTGTAACTTGTACGTTCTCCCTGCTTCCCTGGGTCTCAGCAGTCCTCCCTGCTGACTGGCTCCTCCTCAGCTCTGGGTGGCACTGTTACTCCTGAGATGTCGGGGGGCGGAGGGGTGACTCCTCCTTGACCCTGATCCGGGTCGCTGAGCCTCGTTGCCACAGTGATGACCTTTTCAGGCAGCTCCAGCCAGACGCTCAGTGACCTCTTACTTCTTCGGGGGCTTGTGGGAACTTTTTGGTCTTTTTGAGCCCTATGAGGGCTGAGAGCCCAGGGTCAGTGCAGGGCACCCTGGGGACATTTGCCTCCTATAAGCCCAAATAGGAACTTTACTCTTCCTCAGCCCATAGGAGAACTTTGACCTCAAGGACTTCAGCCTCGAGACTGGAGGTCAGGACACATTAGTCTTCCAACCTGTTTCCCCATCCCTGGGTCTTTACATAATTCCCTGAACCAGAGAGAATTTCTGGTACTTTCTCTTTTTGTCAGGCTTTCTTGGGGCTTTCTGTAAGTCACATCCTCCTCCTTTTGCTCATTCCCCACGTCCATATGGCTTGATCTAATAGCAATATATTAGTTATCATTTTCTGAGTAACAAACGTTCAACATTTGGTGGGTTGAAACAAGCAATATTTATTCTCTCCCAGTTTCAGTGGGCCGGGAATTGGGGAGCTGAGGTTGACATGAGGTGGAAGTCATCTGAGGACTTAACTGGGGCTTGAACACTGGACTCTACAAAAATTTCTTAGGTTGCTCAAAGGTTTTTTTTTTTTTCTTCTTTTTTCTCCCCTAAGCCTAGAAAGCTTAGATCTGGAGAAGTATAATGGAAGTCAGATCAAAGCAATCTATATTTAAATGGCTGTTTTTAACTTGTAAGTGATCTTGGGCAAGTCACCTAATCTCTCTACCTCAGTTTCATCTGTTAGGTGGGCATGATAAAATCTGTCTTTCTTGATAGTTGTGATGCTTGAGATTTTGTGTAAACACCGAACACAGTATGTGGTATGTAGGTTGGTGCCTATGATATTTGGCAGGGACAGTGCTGTCCAGCTGGGCACAGATCCATAAAGCCTTCACGTCTGCCCTTTTAGGCACAACTCACATCAGTGCCAAGCTCATACTCTCCATTCTTTAACTCAGTCTGACTCCTCACCTGGACCATCATATTCCCTACTTTCCCAACATCCTCTTTACTATTTAGTGTCATTTTCATCCTTGCTTTGCCACTCAGATTTGGTTTACACTGATGTCATCTCAGCCATGACTCCGATCCCCTCAGAAGCTGGTCTGGCCCTAAATCTTGGTGACACCACCTTGGACTGCTTGGTGAATAGTCTCATGGCCATTCACCACCTCCTCTAGTCTTCAACACTGTTTTCGTGGGCTGCAAGTTCTCAATCACACTAACCCAAGACTCCAGGTCAGGATGAGAGTCAGTCGCAAGCCTGTTTCTTGGGCATATCTGGAGCTGTAGAAATGCTGTTCATCTCCCTTTAAAATGTGGCCCTTACATCCTGGGGTACAACTTCAAGGATAAGGAATCTCCTTTCTGCTGGAGATCTGGTGTGTATATCAGTCAGGGTTTTGTTTTGTTTGTTTTCAGAGAATCAGAACTTATAAGAGTCATATAGGATAAGGGATTACTATGACCACATATCACGTAGGCACTGGTGGAGAAGTCTGTGAGAGGCTGTTGCCTTTGCATCTGGTGTTGGACCTGAAGTAACTGGGTGAGCGATTGAGAAAGAAATCTGGATATGAAGCTGGCAGAGCAAAGACAAATCGGACCCCATAAGGACAAACAGAAACCAATGTCTGTCTTTTGCTGTCCCCAACCTCAGTGATGTGAGTTACTTGCAGGAGGAGTTGGCACCCTTTCATATAGCTGCACACACACCTGGTCTAGGACACTCAGAGAAATCAGAAGGGGATCTCCAGCAGGTGCTGAAGAAGCTGTGGGCCTAGGTGCTGTCCCCAGCAAGGTGAGCCAGCAGATCAGTGACATTGTGTATAAACTGTCACAGTGCCTGATGCACCCTACCAGCTTTCAGAGCATAAAGTTGTTTCACTCTTTTCAAATCTCATCGAAGTTTTTATCATGCCCACTTTAACCTAGGACCATACAGGAAAGGGAGTTCAGATGCCCCTAAGTTGATGTGGGACTAAAACCATCACAGGTTATGAAATATTCATGCTGGAAAAGAGGTTGTCATTTGAGGACACATTTGGGAGAGCTGAAGCAGGTTCCTGCCTCATCCAGAATACTTGGATTCTCATTTCTTTTTGTAGCAATAGTTTTGGTTTTTTACATATATGTAGCCCCCAATATCTAATGTTCTATCAGCAAGGCTTTGGTGCCTAAGGACTGGTCTACACCTACAGCTAGGCTGTGGCTTTCTTCTATTGAAGATCAATAATTTTACAGAATGCTAATATCAGTCAAGATGATTCTGTGACTGTGGTGGATGAAGACACAAGCAAGACCTCTTTATATCTTGTCTATAAACAGACAAAAGCAAGGTCACCATACAAACCAAAGAATTACATATACCCACCTCTTCTGGTTACTACAAGTGATTATTGCTTCTTCACCAATTATGGCTTTAGCCTCAATCTATTTTTCTTTTTTCCAGATAAGATTGTTAGCTGATTATAGAATCACCCGCTGGTTGCTATGGTTGGGATGCTTCCTGAGATCCAATCCAGAACAAAGTTGCGCTTCTTTGAAAATTCCCCTCAAACTACCTAATAGAAACCCAAATCATATAATAATCTTTTAATGCTTTCAATGAGACACACACAGTTCCCTTTGATGTGCATTCTCCATTTCAAGGAGCAATAAATCTAAGTTGTTGAACTATAGGTGTGTTTCTGGTGATCTTTGGCTGGTTGGCATTGAAAATTATATAAACATACATACATACATACATACATACATACATACATACATATGTATATAAGTAAGAATCTTGCCTAAATCATATAGGCTTCACTTAAATTGTGTGTGCTATATGGTAAAATTTATATGACATAAAATTGAAGTAAAATCTGTATGATTTAGGCAAGACTCTTACTTTCCTTAGGAGTGGCCAGGTTTACACATTAAGTTGACTTTCCAGAATAAGTGAGTAGTTGAATCACATTGTATTCTCTGATATAAACTCCACCAGGAATTGAGAGGGACAGTCCAAGTAGACACCATTTTTAGTTAACATGTCACTCTCAGGGTAGTTAGAACTTCAATTTAATCTCTGGATTGATGTATGGGAAGGAAGTAAAATATCGTTAAGTATAGAAGATCTTTGAAACTACATAAGATTAAGCATGGAGAGGGCTGACTTGCAGAAGGTCCAGTTATTTCCCAAGATGAACCCTTCATTAGAATCACAGGTCAGGTTTGCCAATGAAGGCAAGGCCAGTCAAGGTGAGGCCAATTGATGGTGGACCTCCAAAGTTAGGATTAATCACTTGGCTTCTTATTGCCCATTTGCAATAATAAGGCTCATTTTTATGTCTCCAGAAGGGTGAAAGGATAGATGTGGAATTCTAGAAAGGCCCATCAGGCTAGGAGTGCTAGACAGAGACAGTGGTTAGAAGACATGGCCTGAGCTCAAGTCCAAGGTCTGTCACTTGCGTGCTATGACCTTGGGCGTTACACTTAATCTCTATCCAATAGTTGCCTCGTCTGTAAATGTGAGTAAAATCATATGAGGATTCAGGGAGATAATGCATACGTGAGTTAGGTAAGTAGAACAGTGTCTGACTCATTGCACTTTTTAAATATTGGCTGCATTGATGGTGGTGGTTTTTTTCTTATACTTCAGGACAAGAAGATTGGTTATTGAGAAACCAGTTATGTGAAATCTTATGAGGAATACAGAGAGGAAGGAAGGTTTTAGAAGGCAGTTGAGGTCCAAGCATGTGGAAACAAGTTTGATGATTCATGAGGTATGGTTAATAACAGGAAAGGATGGGCAGAAAATGAATGGGGCCACAGGTTAGAAGATCCAAGAATGCTGAGAGCAAGGAGCAATGGGATTGTGTAAGTGGGAGCTGTCTGACACAAAGTGCCAGAGCTTGCAGTGATTTTTTAAAAACACATTTCCCATCTGCATGTGTGCGTGTGTGCGTGTGTGTGTGTGCGTGTGTGTGTGTGTTGCAGGGGGTGGTATGGGTACGGGGTTTGACTGTGAATCTTTTTCCACATCTACTTTTTATATCAGAATATTAGTAAAGATCATCTCTTCCATTCTTAATTTAATAAAGAGTTGTGATTTCATTAATTTTTCTGCTTGTCTGTCATTCATTCATCAACAATAATTTATAGACTGCTTACTATGTGCCAAGGACTGAGATACTACAGGTGGACAAACTAGGCTTGGTGCTTTCCCTCAATCTGTAATCTCAGAAATATATGCATGTTTAGAAATCATGATAAGCACTGAGAAGAAAGTTACAGCATGCCCTGAGACTGTATGATACAGGTAACCAACTCGAAGTGTTGGGTTAAAATTTTTGCCTCCCTGGGGAAGCGATGGCTGATTGGAGAAGGAGTTAACTATTAGACAGAGGATGAGAAGTGAGGAAGAACATTTCAGACAGAAGAGCATGAGCTAAGATGGTGGGAAGGAGGGTTCCTGCCATATTGAAAAATGACCACGACCATCCTCTCTGCATATGAAACTCCATGAATTCCTACATGTGCACTAGGAATTATTATTAATGTCAAATCATCAAGTATTGCCTTTGGCTTTGACTTTGAGTCTTTGTTGTCCTTCAAACCTGGACATGACTGAAGACCCCCAGTCTAATCCCACAGTAGCATGTTGTTCTTACAGAGAACTATCTTAAATAAAGATGAGTTAAAAAAAGAACGCTAACAGCCAATTGAAGATGCAAAGAAGTGAGACACTTGTATCTTCACTCCTGCCTTATTTTTTTTCTCCTTTAGTATCCTGTGAAAATTTTGAGTGAAATACTTGGGATCCCTAGAGCTTGGGGAAGTTTATCTTTTCAGAGCTATTGGAAAGAAGAGAACATTTTGGAGTGGCTTGGTAGCAATTTGCGGTCTCTTTTTGCTTTTCTTGGCAGTGGGACCTGCTTTCCCTGGCAGGGCTCTGCCCGGATATGTGCTGAGGCTCAGCATTTTAAGAAGACCATCTCAATGGCCGAGTTTGTTAGGGCTCACTTCATGTTTGTATTCTAAGTCACCAAGTGGCTTGTGTACTAGGTTTGATGAAGAACTTTGTCAACAAGAAAAAAAGATCCAGTAGATAAAAGTAGGAACTGGCTTTCTCAGGTGAAGAATAATGTTAGACATTAAATTCTCAGAGGAAAAAGAAAACAGCATTATGTTCCTGAACTTATGGTTTCTAGGAAAAGCTAATTTTAAATGGAAGAGAAAAAATGTTATTAATCCTTGTTTGGAAAGGGGAATAGGGTGTTACAAATAAAACAATATCTAGGTGCTAATAAATGAAACCACCAAGTGAACTAAGATCCTTCTAATTTCATATGCCTTTCACTGTCATTATGAAAGGCACAATTCAGCCTTTGATTTAAAAAAAAACTCTGATTCTATAACCTCATTTTTGAGCTAAATTTCCTGATCTCTCTCTCTCTAACAACTTCATAAAATAAATTCTTTCTGTTCACAATCTCTCTCAGAATTACCAAGTAATTTGTTAAAGAAGTGAATAGAGAAAATAGAACAAGAATCACATCATTTGATTTTCTGATGTCACGAGCCTAGCTTGGGGCCTTGATTTGGTCCTTTAGCCAAATCATTTAGCATTTAACCACAGTGAGCTGGTGTCAAGCAAAGAAACTCCCCCCACCACCTAGAAAAAAAAAATTTCTCTCCATCTTTTTGCCTATCACAAAAATGTCACAACTGAATAATGGCTCAGCAGAACAAAGGGAAGAGAAAGATGCATAACTGGCATTCTGTACCATGATTAGAAGAAACTGGGGGGTAGAAATTAAAAACCAGCGATTGCTCTCAAAAAGTATTTGTACTTTATACAGGATCAAGTTACTAAATAAGAGATAGTCACTCTGATTCAAAATTTATGGTTTTTATGGTGGGCATAAAGAATTTGTGCCAACCCTGACATTTAGCCTCAAGTCATCTCATAGTAGAAGATGCTGACATATAGGAATGGTATACCCAGAACTTGCAGTTCATCTTTTTCCACTGTGTTCTTTCCTCTTTCATCTGCACTAAATAAATGGAATGAATTCACACTCTTTCCATTAGAATTCATCCGGCAATGAGTGTAGCTAACAAATGTTCTAGTCTTTTCGAGCTCTCTACTTAATGAGACAGTTTCTGCCTGAAGAATGGGTTATATTTAGACTAAGTTCTCTATCTGAATTGAGATTTTTATGAAGTAACATCTCTTACCATCATAGAGAGGGAGGTAAAAATAGACGTCCCTTGCTTCTCTTTTGCTCATGTATGTTAACTAGAGAAGAATGAATGAACTTAACTTGTATCTTCTTGCTCCAAACATCTGAGAGTAGATGATTCCCTTTATTCTATATTCAGTAACCACAATGGACAGACAGTTATAGGCTGTTCATCTGTAGCTGTACTGTGTTGTTGGGTCCAAAGCATTACCACTAAGATCATTTTTGAGTGATGAGAGCAGTACCAGCCAGGAGGCGGACATAATAAAGATGATAATAGATAGTGCCAGAAACTGTGTGCTAACTGCTTTATATGACATTGCCTCATTTTGTTCTCATCTGAGCCCAGTGGTTGAGATCGTTACTATCTCCATCGATTCCCAGAGGGTTGAGTGACTTACTCAAGGTCAATCAAAATGGAAAGAGGAAATAATGAACTCGATTGAAACTCATTGCTCCAGACATGGTGGAGATGGATTGTTCCTGATTGGTCTAATTCTGAAAGGAGGTTTTACACCTTTTATTGCGATCACCTTAGCATTCTTAATATAATGATTTGGAGCTGCCACTGTGAAAATTCTACTCCACCAGTTACCACCCTAAAACACTTTCTCTTTCTAAAACCTTTTCATTTCAACTTAGTTTTAGGCTTCTCCAGTCTCAGATGCTTTTGGCTTCAGAGCCAGTGCTGTAGAGAATAACGTCTTTCCTCTAAAATAGGAACATTATACAGTAATTTTCATTCATGTGTTTCATTCATCCTAAAAATAGTTCACATTTTTGAAAAATTAGCATACTCATATTAATTAGATGAAAGGGCCCCAATACCTCTTCTGTTTTATTTATTTTTTTTTAAATCTTAAAGTATATAGTCTTGTAGTCTTAATGACTGGGCCAAAATTTTAAAAGACAGACCCAGACATACAGCTTTTGATTCCTGAGTTATTTAAGAGGATATGGGACAGACATTTAATGTGTTCACACCATGTTGCAGGCCCTGTGATATCTGCTTTACAGATATAATTTTTACAGCTACAAGAATAGTTTTTATTTTACAGATGAGGGAGTTTAGTCTCAAGAGGATTGGGTAACCCACTCAATACCATGTGTGGAAGAGTTGGGATTTTAACACAGGCCTGCTTGACTCCCAAACCCAGAGATGCTTTACCAGAATAGCTACATGGAAACTGAAAGGACAGATTTATTCACTGAGTAGTTCTGACTTTGCAAAGAACCACAAATGTGAACCTGCCACTTAACAAGCTGATGGTAGGTGGTTTTCTCATTCCTAAATTCTGGAGGGCATTGGTAATCTTGAAGACCAAGGCAGATGAAATGATGATTGCATTCATAGGTAAAGAGTTAAATTCATATTTCTCAGACATTATTAAATGACAAATTTTTTAGGAGAAGGTAACCCTGGAGTCACTTGGCTGCTATTTTTCTCTCTAGGTCACTTTTTTTCTGATAAACTTTGGACATTGAGACATTTCTCTGGTGTCATCACAAGGGGGAATGGGCTTATTTAGCAGCCTTTTATGGAAAAACAGTGTAGGACTTTTTTTTTCCTTTTCTATATTAAGAATCTCCCCTCATCTCCCCTATATGGAGATACAATAACCAATATGAAGGAGAAACAAGACAGCAAATGAATTCCTTAGAAGAGCACATTGGGAGAAGGGAGTCTTTATCCCTTCTTTGGTTCAGCTGAGCTCCTAGAATGATCAGAGAAGAACATTGATAATTATAGAATTTCAAACTGGAACATTTGAGACTGTCTGATGACTTCCTCCATGGTATAAATATACCATCTCCTCATCTCTAGCAAATGGTCTGGCTGAGTCGTCTTCTCTGTTGAAAGGTCTTCTCTGGTGGCAGAGGGTCCTGCATGCCATGGGGGCCACCTGTTTCGATAATGATGACATTACATACCACAGGTTGCCTAGCAGAGAGGTTAAAAAGCAAGGTTCTGCAGGAAGACTGCCTGCAGTCAAACCCCAGCTTCACGCCAGCTTCATCCATGTAGATTCCTGTAGTTCCCTTCCCCACCTTCCTCCACCCTGCTGTGTCCCCCAGGGGGCTGATCTGTAAGGACTGCATGTGAGTTGTGTGAGTGGGCTCCCCTGCCTTCTGCTTTCAGCCTTGGCCAGTAGAGAGCCCCAGATGCGAGAGAAGAACAGGAGGGAAGTGGGGTTGCGTTATTTATTCCAGGTGCCCTTCCAGCAGGTTGCTGTGGCAACAAAGGTCTCAGTTCCTGTCCGGTGGTCTTGTCCGTACAGCACTCCCCTCTAGAGTCTACTAACCTCTCTTCAACCTTAGGGTGGGCAATGGTGCCCAACGTTACCAGCCCAGGGGGCTGCGCTGTCCCCAGAGTTTCCCTTCACCCTCCCTATACCCCTCTAAATAGTCCCTCTATTAAACTTTGCCCAATTTCCTTAATTTAAACTTGCCATCTTATTCAAGCCAATGGTGTATCTTGATATTACTATTTGTGTAACACTGGGCAATTCCTCAACCTCTCTTGGCCTCAGTTTTCTTCTCTGTAAAATGGAGGTAATATGAATAATGTCTGCTGTAGAAAATCATCTTAAGACTCAAACAAGGTTATGCATATTAAGGTACTTTGATCTCAAAGTAAGGACTCAGTAAATGTTAGGGTATTATTATAACTCCCATGAAATCCCAGCTTAAACACTACTTTAATTCAACGGTGGTAAGTCATCTCTCATTGATTTTATTAAGCTTTAATTCAACAATAAAAAAGACAAAAAATGGTAAAAATTTAAGTTGAAAGTCTCTGAAGTTACCTATCAGATTAGGTAACTTTTTTTTTTGTATTTAGTCTTGCAGAGTAGTTCTTATTCACACCAAGTATGATAACTAGTGAGCTAGATTTAAGAAAAGTAAATCTATGTGCAAAGGTCAGAGCATCTCGCCCCTTCTGCTTCTGCCACAACCATGGACTCCCTAGAGGAGACGGGGATGCCACACAGTTGGAAAGCGTGCCTGCTAGTTGGTAGGGCTGCCATGCTCTGTTCTCCTGTCAAAGCTCCGCCAACTTAATGCTTGGCTAGGCAGCTTGCGTTTGTTGTGAGGATAAAAAGGAGCCAATGGGGTCATAATGTAGCTGGCTTTAGAGGAGGCTAATTTCTCAAGTGAGCTCAGTGTTAAATTAAATTGGGTGTATGATGAATCTTTATTGACACTCATGAGGCGCCAGACTCAGAGCTAAGCATTTCCAACATAGTATCTCATTTAATCTCATGGCAATCCCGAGGTGGCCATTACTGTGTACTCCAGGTTTTAGGTGAGGAAGCTGAGAACTTAAAGTGCCCAGAGTGAGGTGACATGGAGTCTAATACACAGCGGAGGCAGGATTTAGGGCAGGTCTGCCTGGCCCAGAGCTGAGATCGGATCAGTACTGAGGCCGTGCAGTATAGCTATAGTGGCTTATCCTCCATGTTCCAGTATTTACAACCTAAGAAGAAAGTTCTATGTTTTTATAGCTTCTTATATTAATTGTCCAGAACTACACACAGTGTTTGCCTGGATAAATTTTTTGATTCCCTATATTTGAAAAGAGGAGGGCCAGCCTTGTATCACGTCTTCCTTGGTTTTGTCTTTCCAAAGGTTAAACACACTGATTTGCTCCAGCTACTTCTGGGGACCCTGTTTCTGGACCACGCTCCATCTTGTTGAACTATCTCTAGTCCAGTGTTTCCCCAGACTGGCTGCATAGTCAACTAGGAAAGATTTTTTTTTTTCAAAAAATACCAGAGTCAGAGCCCCAACCCAGACTGAAGGAATCAGAATCTCTGGAAGGTGGCCTGAGCATTGTTGTTTTCTAAAAAGCTCTCTCTGATGGGCAGCCAGTGTTGAAAAGCACTGTTCCAGGTTGCTTTAAAAATGAAGAATTGGTGGAAATGTTGGCAGGGCCCCTCTGGTGTGAGCAATGAGAATCAGTTACTTCTGGCTAATGAATATTATCTGGAATTATCTGCGGCATATTCTAATTTAATAGGCCTTTTCTCCAAGGGCAGCTGAATGCCAATGTCTCTCAGGTGTAGAATGGGGTGTCAAACATGGTCACTTACAGAGAAGACGGCAAAGTGCCATCACTGTTCCCATCTCATGTGGCCATCTTGATTCACCTGAATTCTCTCAGGTCCTGAACACTGCAAACGTAATTATGCGGTTTTTAAATTTTTTATTTTTATTGAGATATAATTGACACATAATATTGTGTAAGTTTGAGGTATACAAAGTGTTAATTTGATACACTTGCATATTGCAAAATGATTACCACAGTAGCTTTAGCTAACAACTCTATCATGTCACATAATTACCACTTCTTTTTTTGTGGTGTGAGTAATTAATATCTAGTCTCTTAGCAACTTTGAAATTTCTAATACACTATTGTTGTCTATAATCACTGGGCTGTGCATTAGATCTCCAGATCTACTGGTGGCAAGTTTGTACCCTTAAATACCACCATCTTCCCAATTCACCCACCCGCCACTATCCGCGGTAACCATGTAAACATGGAAACCATCATTCTACTGTTTTTACAAGCTCAGCGTCTTTAGATTCCACATTTAATGATATTAGACAATATTTGTCTGTCTGACTTATCTCACTTAACATAATGCCCTAAGAGTATTTTTTAATCCGATGGTCTAAAAAGTGAAAACAACTCCATACCTTTTCACTTTTATTTACCGTGTTTCTATACCATCAGATGCCTTGTTCTTGGCAATGAGTGCTACTGATTGGTGCTGCTAAGCCTTCCACACCTGTGTGCAGATACTGAGGGACTGCAATGGAGGAATTCATTCATGATCATCTTAAAGGGAGTTGCAGTAGCACTGCTGAGATTATTAATACCTAGACCTGGGAGAGATTCCCATAATTTTGTTCTCCAGCTGTCACTTCAGCAGACAGGAAAGTCAAACCCCTAACTGTAAAAAGAAAATGAGGCTTAAAGCTTTTGCACCTGACAACTTCAGATTCAAAGTCGTATATCTACGCTTAATTTGTAGATGAAAAGCTACCTTCATTATTTTTAAATCTATGTACCAGATTACAAAAATTTAATACAGATCGATACATTAACAACTAAATTTTAAAAAGAAAAATGCAAAATTAGAGGGGTTGTGAGAGTCCTAGGACAAATAAGGTGTAGATCTGGTTAATCTAATGGGGCAGATAGGAGAGAGAGAGAGAAGAGGGAAAGGGAGAGAAGGAGGAAGGCTTGGATGCCAGAAGATGTTTGGATTCAAATTTGGGGTAGGGAGGTGAAAGGAGGAGGTGAGCAGACAAATTTTTTTTTTTACGCTTCTATTTATTTTTCTCTTTGTCTTGTTATTTCTCTCATCTGAGTATTCATCATTGAATATTGTGCTCAAGAAACTATCCTCCAAGGACCCATACATAGATTTAAATGAACATTTTTTTTTGACGGGGTTACTGGGTGTCAAACTCTAGTTTAAGAGCTTTGCATATCTTATACATTTCGTTTTGTTCTCTAGCGCTGCGAGGCTGAGGCTGAAATTCCCATTTTGCAGATGGGAGGAAAAGAGGTTGAGGAATTTGCCCCAGTTTACTCTACTGGAAGACGGTGAAGAAGTCAAGCTTTCTATACCAGCGTCTGGCATTTAACCACCGAGCCGTCTCACTGAAACTCCAGCTCCGTCACTGGGATGAGCTCCACGAGTTTCCACGTGGCCAGGCGCATTCCAAGTCTTCTGACCAGGGTCAGCACAGCCCCAGGACTGAAGAGCGCCTCCCCCCAGGAAAGATGACGGGCGTTTGTTTAGTGGACACCACCGGTTCTGAGACCCTGCTGGAGGAGCCTGGCACGTTCCAAGCTACAGGCTTGCACCACAGCCTCTCAAGAGAGACCTGTTTAATTCTCACCGCGGCACTGCATAGGGGGTTACTTTTGATTTCCTTTTTTAGATATGAAAAGTGAGGCTTTCCTTCCTCAGTGGTCACAAAGTCCAGCGGGTAGAAGAGCTGTTGGTATCCTCTGTGTCCAAAAGATAATAAAATCTGCACGGATATTGTCATTATTATGCAAAGCTGGAGGGGATGCTTGGACTCTCCCTCGCTGAAGCCCATCTGTCTCCGCGCACAGCCTCCGGGGCTTCTTCTGAAGCCGACAGTGAGCGAAGCCGAATGGGTGGAGACGGGTCCCCTGCCATCTCTCCGCGCCTTGCCAGCCAGTGCCCCGAGGCCGACCTCCATCGGCTTAAAAAAACGACGGTCTTCCAACACCGCGCCCGCCGCCCCCAGGGAACTGCATTAATATTAATCCTGCTGAATAATTGAAGGCCAGAGATTTATTCGGGCCGCGGCGGAGGAAGGCGCGCAGCTGGGCTCCATTTTGGCCACGCCACCCTCGTGTTTCGGTCGCTTGCACCTGGGACGTGGGAGACTAGGGTGGGTGTGCCACCTGCGAGGGTGAGCTTGGGGGTGTGCGCCGGAGTGTGCCAAGGAGTGCGCCAAGGAGTGCGGCAGAGCGCCCGGGGCTGCTCGAAGGAGGCGGGGACCGAGTGGCTTCCCAGGTCTCCGCGCCATAGGCTGCGCGTCGCCCCGCGCGGGTGACCCGGGGCCACTCGGGCTTGAGGGGAAACAATAGCGACTCCTAAGATCCTGAGCTCCTGCCTCGGGCTGCCCAGGCCTTCCCAGCGACCAGCGGGGCCCCCTTTTTTTTATTTGGCGAATTTATGGCGAGAGGCTGGGGGAGGGGATGGCAGAGGAGGGACCGCGTATCGAGATGGGGCGGGGGGTTGAGGGGGCGGCAGTTAAAGGAGTCTCCAGAGGCGGCAGCGTGGGTGATGTCAGCTCGCGACGAAAATAGAGAGGGATCGCCTGCAAATCCCCAGCTCCAGCGGGGCTAAACCTTGCAATCCTTCCCCGGCCGGCGCCGAGCCAGGGCGCAGCGGCCTCCCCCTCCTCCCCCAGCGGGCTCACACCGGCACACGCGCGCACGCTCGCACACACTCCCTCGCACACTCACCGCACACACACTCCTTGTCCTCCCCCGCCACCACCCTCCGTACCCGCGCGCGCTCCTCCACGCGCCGCGCCTGTGAGCCGGCAGCACACACAGGTGGCAGCCGCGGCGCACCTTTCCCGCGCACCCTCCCGCAGTCCGGGGGGCGGTGCTCTCTCCCGGGAGCCACCTTCCGAGCCCCCAGAACGCCCCGCCAAGTGCCAGCTAGGCGGGCCTAAGGGAGCGCGGGACGCGCACAGAGGGGAGCGGAGATGCGGATTAGCGCCCGCAGGAGCCTCCAGCGCGCGTAGAGGCGCTAAAGGGCTTACCCAAGGGGGGGTTGGGGGTGGAAGGGCGGGGAGAGGCTCCCCCTTAAATACCGCGCTCGGCTTCTCTCGCGCGCTCACCCCGGCGTCCGCTCACTCCCTCGCCTGCCGCCGCAGGATTGTGCCGAAGAGGAGGGGGCGTTCCCCAGGCCATGGCATCCACCGAAGGGTGAGGGGGCTTTTCTCTGGACCCGCAGGAAAGCGGGGGGCGCGCTCGGGTGGTGGCGCCCTATCCGGGACGGGGACAGAGAGACGTCGGCTCCGGATTTCGGAGACGGTGGCGGAGCTATGGCTGGGGGTGGGATGGTGGCGAGGGGATGGATTTTCTTTCGCGAAGCTTGCAGTTTAACCCTTTGAAGATGTGAGAGATGGAGGATTGTTTTATTTTATTAAAAGGGTACGACGGGGGCGTGGAAAAGTGTGGCGAAAAAATTCTCTGGAGGTTACTTTTGAGATTTAAAAACAATCAGAGATTGGGCACTGTGTGAGCGGCAGACATTGCCCGGGAAGCGGCGCTTGGAGCGGCGCGCAGGCTGGAAGGTGGGGACCCGCCGGGATGAATGAGCGGGTACCAGGGCGGGGCGAGGGCTGGCGCGCGCGGCCTTGAATGTCAGCTCTGCAGGTCGCCACTGAATAGATTCCCGGCCTGCACTGAGTGCTCCTTGGCCCTGGATGGCGGAATCTCCCTGGCTAGCTCCAAGGAAGAGTGGAAGAGATTTGGGTGCTTCCCGGGAAGAGGCGGGAAAATAAGTGATTTGGGGCAGGCACAGGACTCCCCAGACTCTAGCGGGATAGCGTCGGCTTCCCCATTCAGCCTGCGGCTGTGGAGTCGCCTCCTGCCTCCAGAGGCTGCCGTTGGATGGAGACTGTTCCCAGCGATAAGGAAGGACAGCTGTGTGTAGCAAAAGGGAGACTGGGCTGCAAGGGGGCAAAAGGATCCCTCGAATAGTCAGACCTTAAAGGAAGAGTCTGGAACAACATTTCCTGAACTGGTATCTCCCAGAAAACTTTTCCTGCTCAGTGGAATCTGAGTAGAAGTAAAAAGACTGGTTGAGGAGCTCAGCCCGTTGGTTAAGTCACAAAATTGCACTAGCCCCTTGATCCCATCACTGGACCCATGTTGTATGTAAAGCAAATATCAGCAGCGTCCTTGTGCACAGGCGGAGTTCTTGGTACTGGAGCTTTCCTTAGTTTCTCTTTAATAATTTTACCAACTCCTCAGCTTGTTAGGGCGGAGGGTGGGGGGAATGAGTCTCTTAAGTAGGAGTGAAGAACTGGTTTCAAAGACTGATCTCTAAACTCCAACCTCCAACAAAGAGGAAATATTTCTAACACTGTCTGTGTTTAAGAGAAGGACTCATCCCTTTTCTGTCCCCTGGAGTCATTCCAAAGGGGTCTGGTACCTTGTGGTAGCATATTTCTTCTCTCTTTTCATCCTAACAGTTCAGCAGTTTGGACCTTTTTGATTATTGTTTCTCCAAAAAGATGCTCCAGAAAGACACTGTTTACAAGGAGGGTGGTATACTGTGCTATAACAGGTCTCTGGAATTAAATATTAAGAGCCCACATGGCTCAAACTCAGTGCCTTCCCCTGTTTAATTAAAGTTTTTTATATTAGAAAAGATATTAAGGCATTTCTGGCTGCCTTCAGGGCCCTTCTAGATTTACTCTGCTCATAAAGGCTAGGTTGGGAAACATCTGTGAAAGGAAGGGATGATGGTAGTCTTTCAAATCCTGCATCCAGCTCACTCCATATTTTGATGGCCAGATAGTGAAAGGAAAGGTGAAGACAACAGAAATCCCCAAATTGTGTTTCTCTCACTTTTGTTCTAAATGAGAGCTGCCAAATGGTTTGACATTAAATATAGAGCACAAGTGATTTTCGATATTTTTAAAAGACACGCATTCAGTTAATGCCATATTGGTACACTGTGGATAATTAAGAAGAAATTGGTCAAGGGAACTTGTATTTAGAAGATGAAAGAGTTGATAAAATTTGAAAGGCTGGGAAGCAAATATAGAAAGACCTAGGACCCATTATCATTTTCGGGGCAGTAACTGATAAGCAAGTGACATTCTCAGAAAACCTGGTCTTTCCTTTCTTCCATCTCTTCTTCAAGCTACATTTACTGAGTATTTGATGGGCAGACCTCACATGCCAAGGGGTATAAAGAAAGACATTAAGGGTCTGGGGACTGGCTTTTAGAAGGCTGGCTCCTGTTGGGGACTTTGATTAGTAAATTGTTCATACGGTTTGGTGAGATTCTCTTTCCTCTTCTGGTATCTTTGGTTAATGTGTGCCATCAAGGGAAATTCACTAAGAATCTTCAGACTGGTCTCCTTTGTTAGCCACTACCTTCTAATGATGCTGAAATTGTTTCCTTGAAACATACATTGCTAAGAAGGAAGCAAAAACAGCAGTAAGGGTTATTATATGTTTTTGATGTGTGTATTTTCAGTTCAACTCTCTTTGATTCAGAATGTTTGGGGGATGGGATAGTATGGTAAACTGACCATTTTGGTTACCAATTATTTGGCGATATAGTTACAGACAGCACCCTATGCTAATTACCAATTTTTTAAAGAATTATTAGAAACAATAGTAATATCTTATATTTGTTTAGCACTCCACTTTCAAAGCTCATGTGTGTACAACATCACATTTGATTCTTTCAGTAACTGAAGTAGGTGGTCCAGTGAAAATGGGCTTTAAGAATAAAGGATATAGAATGTAATATCTTTCCAGGAAGATTTCAGGTCTTGGCAAAACTTTGGGATAATCGCCTGGAAATATCAATTATCGCTGAAGGGTATACTAGGCATGTCTGGTGCAGGAGATTACCAGCTTTCTCTCAAACCTTTGGCAAACACACCCTGCAAATTGCCTTTTGGAATATTCTTAATATCAGCCTGTACACTTAGTCTTTGCAAAGCATACTGAAACAGTCTGGTTATTTGAGGTTTCTGATGTTTTTGGAATTGGGATTATTAGCATCCAGTTTCTATAAAAGTCAAAAGTGGACTCTGGTAGTTCCCAGGCCCTGAGAAGTATTTTCTTGCAAAGCAAGGTCTAATTTGATAGTTGAACATTCTTTTTTTTTTTTTTTTTTCTGAATTCTCTGACATGGCTAGAATTATGGTTTTAGGTCCCTGACCCAGATTGGAAAAAGATTATAAGTAGTTGGTGGCAGACAAGCCAGTGTCCATTATTGACTGAGTTATAGTGGCATGCCTCGATGCTGCAGAGGCAGGCATTTTAGAAATATGTCCTTGGAGGTGGGAGGGGGCTAGGTCACCGTGTATGTCAGGAACCCAAGGCGATCTGTCTTCTGATAAGTTCCCAGGAGCAAGGGGTCAGGGCAAAAGCCAACCACGGGGGCTTGGGTTTCAGTCTGACTTAGAAAGCAAGTGAAACAGAAAACTGCTGACAAGAGAAAAACCCTGGCAAGGGAGACCTCTGGATTTATTATTTCAAGCAAACAAAAGCAAAACATAGTGATTGCCTTCTCCCTCCTCCCCGGGAATGAGGTTGAGGTCATTTGGAGTAAGAGCCGGTGGGGTGGGCTTATGGTGAAGGGAGTGGAGGGCATGGGGTTTCGGGTCCAGAGGGGTTCACATATTGCATGCCCTCAGGCTCAGCTGCAGTTTTCATTTCTCGTTTTCTCATTTTCAAGAATATAAAAATCAGCCTCCTTGGGTAAAATAGCTATCAGTGGAATAGTGAGAAGGCCATTTCACGTTGGCTAAGATACCCTCTTGTGAGTGATTGAAAGCTTAATTCTCAAGAAATAATTCCTAAATCCAAATGAAGCTTGTGAAATGGAAAAGCCAGGATGTTGAAAACCAAAAGATGGATCTGTGTGTCAATCTCAATGGCCACATCTTATCCTCTTCTATGCAGCACGAGCCGGTGACATCTCCTTTGGTCAGACTGAAAGGAATTGTCAGACAAGGAAAAGTCCTTAAGAGATGGTGCTTCGGCAGCAGCGAGAAGCAATATTAATAGCGAAGTGTTAGATTTCTGGGTCAGTATGCCATAAATCCTACAGATCCAGGATTGCAAAGCCTTTTCACAGTTTGAAGCGCAACACAGGTTTGTTGATTCCAGTGGAAATATCCCCTCCCCACCTTCTTCCATGGCTGTGTCATACAATGCCCAGTGTCTGGTTTTCCCCCTTTAAAGCCATACTTTTAAAATCCATAGTGATTTTCATCCCCATGGGACTGGCATGCCTCTCAGAATAAACCGAACCTACTCCATTTCAATCGCCTGCTAGAGTTATTTTAATCAAATTAAGACACTGATATTTTAAACTCTTCTAAGCAATGGGAGGCAGAAGAGTCATCCTCAAGATAACATTTTAGTTTCGTTTGCATTTTAAGAACTTGTCCTCGAAGTCTGAAAAATCTCACAAATGCCATACACCGTCTTGCTTGCCTTCTTCTCTTCTGTGCTCTTAACAGCTTGTTGGGGGCAAGCAGGATGTTTCATAGCAAGGGTTTTAGAATCCAGATTAAGGCAAATCTCTTTATTTACGATCGATCCTGTGCTTGCTGTCTCCTCCCTCTGCCCGCCCCTCACCCCTCAACACACCAAGCACCAAGTCCTTGGAATGAATTAATTAAAGGAGTATTTAAAAATATCTCACTGTTCCATCTCCACGTGCTCCATCATTGATTGGAGGCAGATGGGCAGCATATTTGTCAGTAGGATAGAAAAGGACTAGCATCTCATTATAAATCTGCTTGGCTTCAAACAATGGCGGAGAAGACAATGGGCCAGCTGTATTAAAGAATGAAGAAAAGCGTAAATCGCTAAACTTTTAAAAAGAATACCTAATTTTTGTAGTCCTTTGGAATTTTTTTAATTTCTTTTTTTCAATGGTGTTGATATTTATTTACTTATCTTTCATTCACGTATTTACCAAATTTCTTACTTAGATGAGCAGATATGACGGCTGTCTGCTGAACTGCAGTCTGGTGTTTTGGGCAATCTTGGCAGCTGCTTTGGATTATAGGCTTATTGAGCAAGGATGGTCCTTTAAAAATGAAATGAAAGGAATGAACTCTATTTTGATGGCTGGACTTGGTCTGTGTCAATCCCAGATCCCTAAAGGATAGATGATGGTACATGTTAAAGACCTTGAATGAAGTCCCTGGGGACCAGGAGGGAGACAGTTTACCCCCACGCCCCCTGTACATATTAGAGGCTTCATTTAAATTGCCTAGAGTACTTTCTTCTATTACATTTGGTCAGGAGGGCCATCTGTCACTCACTGTTCGTAATCTGGCACAGGACTTTCTGTCATGTGCTCCTGCCATCCCAGCTTCCCAGCCACTGTGCTGTCAGGATCACAGAGCTGGTGGCAAAGTTGGCAGTGGGTCTGCGGCTTGTTTGCCTCCCCAGCTTCGCCCTTCCCACAGCACTATACATGTGACGTGGGATGCCTGGGCGCCGGATATGGCCCCAAGGCATGTATTTCTTGGCTCACACAGGATTCTGAAAATGTTTGAATTATTTACATATACTTAAAAAAATACTCCACCTCAAAACCAATCCTGATTCTGGCTTCTCTCAAAAATTGGCAGATCTGATGACAAAGGACTTGCCCTTTTGTCTTGGTACTATTTATCGAGTTGTTACAGTCCAGCATTGTTTTAAACACTTAACATGTAGTAATTTATTTTAATCTCCACAGGAATGATGCACAGAGTCTATTATTCTCCCCATTTTACGAGCATGGAAACTGAGACACAGAAACTAAGTAACTTGCCTAAGATTTCACAGCTAGTGAGTTGCAAAGCCAGACCTTACACCCAGGCAGCGTGGCTCTAGGACCTGTGACCCTAACTGCTAGGGCACACTGCTTAGTTCTGCAGGGTTGGCTGGAGCTGTGGAATGTCTGCCTCCTGAGACAGGGCATGGGCCTTCCAGGTTGGGCATAGTCTTTTCTGAGACCACTCTCTCCTATAACCTGTGTGACGGCTTCCTTCTCTGTGGCATCTGTGGAGAAAATGAGCTGGGGTTCCATCTTTTTAGGGTAAGCCACAGCCTAATGGTTGTGGATTGGAGGAATTCTTCAAAATCCCATTTCTGTGTCATGAAAGGTAATTCCAGCTACTTCTTCTTTTTAACCACTTACCTCCTTGTTATTTCCTTTAACTTTGCTATGGGTGGTTCTTAATGAAAGAGTTCTCTTTAACTGGTTGTCAGGACGCCAACAGTATTGTCTTATCCAAATTGCTGCTTTGAAACGGCACTGGGCACGACCACATGGGTCCTGTCTTTTGGAATATTGAGCCTTGGGCATGCACTTTTTAGTGACGAATGTCACTAAGTGAACATCTAGCGGGGCCATGGAATTTATCCTTCCTTATGTGATTTTCAAGTGTGGCTGTTTAAGGTTGTATCTTACTCATTTTCCTAGACCAGCTACTAACCCTGCCTTTTTAGGAGTGGGGCTGCTGCTGGTGGTGGTGGGTTTTGTTTGTTTGTTTGTTGCAATGCATGCAAACAGTTATGACTAGGGATGCCTTTTAAATTGAGGAAGGAATCTTTTAGATGCCATTTCTGTATGCGTATTTTGAAGAGTGGCACAGTTTGCTGATCACCCAATAGATGGCAGTATATGTCAGTGATTTATCCAGACTGGTGGTTGGACTCCCTTTGGAGACCCCTGGGTCCTTAGGGAATTCCAATTCCCACAGCATTCCATTCTCTTCTGATTAAAACAAAGTGTCTCTACCAAACATATCATTTGGTATTCATGAGACGATCGTCATGTATCAACAGTGTTTGGAGATATCGCCATAAACAAATAAACATAGAACCATTTATTTGAAGTTATTTCAGGTGTGCATGACTATGCATATATGATTTCATTAAATCCTTGGACAATTTCTATGAAATATTATACTCAGATGCAGACACTGAAGCTTCGAGAAATTTTGATTTTATGCTGTTATTTGGTGCCTTGTGTTTTTTTGTCATTTAATTCTACTGTGTTTCATATTACCCACATTTTGCTATTCACATTTCCTTCATATTTCACAAGCTCTCCCTTTGTTTGTTTTTGCTCCAGTGGGTGTCTCCCATCCTTTTGATCAAAGGAAGCAAGATAGCCAAGTTTCTCTGAAAAAAAGAGATGATAAAGAATTTAAGAGGCCATGCGCAAGAAGGTTAGCAATGATCACAGAAATAAGTTAATCTAGCTTTAAATGGAAATGTGACATTTGAAAGAAAATGACACCAAAACAAGTGGGAGTAAGTTTAGGTAACTGAGAAGGATGATCGGACCCCAGTTTGTAGACACTAAATCTGAGAATTTCAAATAGGAGCAGTTGCAAGTGCAGGAAGGGAGATAAGGTAAAAGAAGATAGATAAGACAAGAAAAGTACTCTTCTCTGTCAAGTATCAGGCAAAGCCAACTGCTGCAGACAAAACTGTATCTTTGTTTTTATCTCAGCCTTTACTAAAAGGGCAGTTTGTGATCTGATAACCAGCTTTGTAAGGAGAGTATATGGAAGTCAACGTGAACAAAGCACAATTAGATAAATTCGTCTAGGGGTGAAATGGATGGATATCAGCTGACAACACTCATCTCAGACACTGAAGGGACTGATGGTCCCCCAGGGGATCGGTTCAGTTATTTTTTTATATTTAGATGCAGCATATGGTCTAGAAAAAGTGTCAAAAATAAATATGGGACCAATTTCTAAAAATAGAGTAGAAAGTAATGGAATTTTAGACTGAATCTATTCTAATATTTTTCTGGAATTCAAAGTCATCCATCAGCAGACATTACTAAAATCATCACAGAAGAGAAGCACTGATGGGATCATTGGTTTTTTTGATCATGATTAATTGCTACCATTTCCAATGAAGGAGGAATCATTTGTCTGAGAATATACAAATTTGGATTCTTTTCATGACATGGATGCACTGGGTTTGAGGCATTGTTGCTGGCTGGTCCCAGGAAATACTCTGCAATGGAGACTTGTATGCATGAGGTTATTGAGGGGAGCTCTAAGCATCACTCCCCGAGGAAGAGTGAAGGAAGCCAGGTGGGCAGAGGGGGAAGTTGAAATAGTCATAACAAAGGGCTTGGGCCATCTCATAGGAAGCTGTGGTACAAGAATGGCCCTTTGGAATGGTCCAGAAGTGAGGAAAGAGGTCTGGCCTTTCTACGACTGCATCCATCAGCCACTGGATCCAGGCTGTGCTCCGGCAGTGGGCATGGCGCTGGGTGAGTACAGGACAAGGCTTTGGAAAGAGATATAGTTGCTTAGTGTTTTCATTTATCGATACTCCCAGCAGCTGGGGGAGTGAATGCCTCAGTCCTGAAGGTCAGGGGCATAGATGACTGGGCGGCATGTCATAGCATCCATTGTTGACTCCAAATTCAAATGTTTGAGAGATAATAAAATAATGGGTATGGATGCTTTCAAATTGAATAGTCAGGCCTCCACAAAGCTATCATCTGCCATAAAATACTATACCTTAAAATGAATGCATAGTAGGGGAAATATAGGAGGGGGTAGTAGATTCTGGTGGGCAAGGATGGGGAGATTTAGCAGGCATCACCTTCCTCGGGTTTAACTGTGACCCACACAGCCCCCAAAGACTGATAACAGAAGCCCTTTTCTTTACTCCAGACCTTCCCAAGGCAGCTAGTCCAGCTGGAGGATGGTTACCTGAAATTGCTGCCTTAGAAAGGGAAATCAACTTGAATTAATGGAAGATAAATATATTGAACAACAGATAAATATATTGAGAAGCAGAGTATAGCTATTGTTGATTTTCTCTGTGTTGACAGCAGCTGTTTCTACATTCCTACCAGGGTTATTTCCCATGGAGTCCTTACCTTGGAAAAAAGGTGGGCAGTGAACTGGATAACCCCTCTCTGGAATATCCATTGTGTTGTTCTGTTGATTCAAGAAGTCATGTATTCTCTTGATCTCTGGCCAAAGGTGCTTGTATGTTGACATTTCACTGCTCTATTTCCTTGGTAAATATTGAGATATGTTCAGAGAAGACAGAACACTTTTGGACATAACCCAAGGCCTTGTAGACTATATCTCTGAGGGTGTTTTCCCGTATTTTCTCATAGTAATTGACTTTTCTTTCTGAGACCAGGACATTGATTATCAATGTGTTTGTGTTTTTATTAGCACAGCAGCTTAATTCAAATGTCTCAGTTGTAGAGTAATAGAAGGTGAAGCAATCCAACACTAAAACTTGCCTTTCCTTCCTTTTCTTACCTGGTTTTAAGTTAGAAATTTGTTATTTACTATGGCATATTATGCATGGTTTCAGTATTGAAATAAAGACAATACTGACTGTATTCAATCTACATTTAGAACATGCATTTTGAACATAGCACATAACTTTCAGCCAAATGAAGGGGTCTGAAGGATTCACTATCCACTGTCAAATAATTATTTTTAACAAAAAATTTTAACTTTTTATTTTTTTGGATCACTGTTTATTTTCCTATAATAAAAAACATACATTATTAAAAAACTAAAAACCACCACCAACAAAAAACCTAAGCTAAATATTATGGAATGACATAAAGTAAAAAAATAAAAGATTGCCCTCTCACCCCAATTCCATTCTCTAGAAATAGTAATTTTTTGATTTATCCTCTGAGACATTTGTCTATGCCCACGTAAACATCCAATTCTTAATATGCTAATTATATCATTCTATACAGATAATTTTACAACTTGCTTTTCATTTAATACCTCTGGGTATATAATCATGTGTTATATATATCTGACGGTAGTTCACTGTGTGGTTCTATAATAATTAATTTAACCAGTACCTGATTGGTAGATATTTAGGTTATCTCCAAGTCTTTGTCATTGTAACAATGTTGGGTGGAATGTGAATTGTGGGGCTGGTGGATGAAACCAGTTATGATTTAGATGACAACAGTGATTCAAATGCGGGATAATAGCCTGAATTAGGGCATATATGTGTATTACCAGATGCCAAGGATATTTAGAAGGACTCAGTGACCAAATGTATGTAATGGTGAGCAGGAGGGAGGCATAAAGCTATCTCTTGGTTTCTGGCTTAAGTAAATGGAGGTAGGAAAGAGTGCAGAAAAGGAATTCAGGAAAGAGATGGCAATTTTGAAAGAAAAGGTAATGAATTTGGTTTCATGTACTGGGTTATAATTTTTTTGCTGGGATACCAGGTAGAGATGCTCACTGAGCAGTTAAATATGGGAAAGAGTGGGGCCTTTGTGGAGTGGTATCTATGATCATAGAAGTAAATGAGATCACTCAGACAGATCATAAGCTAGAAAAAAAAATGGGGCTGAGGGAAGAAACCTTGGGAGCTCTAGGGTCTATAGATGGAAGAGGGAAGGGATGCAGGTGCACAGGATGCTGAGACGTAAGGAGGGGAATCAGGCGAGAGTGGGTGTCTTAAGAGTGGGTGACAGTGCCATATGCTGTAGAGAAGTTAAATAATGTAAGTACTGAAAAGTGGTTATTGGATTAATTAATTTCAAGGCCATCACTGGCCTGTGCCAGGGCAGGGTGAGCAAAGTGGTGGCTACTGTCCCCATGCTGGTGTGGGTTGAGAATGGGTGAAGAGAAAATTAATGTAAATTTTTTTTTCAAAGGTGGCAATCCAGGGGAGGATGGAAATACAAAAGTAGATACAGGGAGAGCAGGATTACATTTTGTCTTATTTTTTTTTTTTAGTTTTAGGGTAGGTGTGACGTAAGCTTGTCCATATGCTGAGGGAAAGGTTTGACTTGTGATGATGAGGTCTTAAGTTTGTGGGAGGGGCTGATGAAAGACAGAATTAGAACCACTCTTGGCTTTGGAGGACCTGCAGGGCAGGGCAGGGCAGGGCAGGGCAGAGTGGCTTTGTGAGTACTTGGCCAAAGCTCCCCTACAGTCTTCCTGTTTGATCCCACAGTGTAGGGGATGACAACTCAGAACAGTGAGGGAGGAAAAGGTCACCTGCCTAGACTGCCAGATTTGTGCAGTCCACCATGGTGATCTGTACAGTGACAGATAGGACCACCAACTCCTTACCTCTATAGCTTTGTTAGTCAACCAGCTAGAGTTGGATAGATTTTAGCAGTGGTCACTATTGTTTTGACCTGGGGTAGAGGGCGGGGATCCACCTTCCACAAGCTTTTCTAAGTCCCTAGCTGGGATTCTTCTCTTTCTCTTCTTAATCCTTCATTTGCACTCTTGCAAATGAAGTCATTGGAGTCATTCTTGATCCCTATTCTTTTGGCCCTCATTCTCTTTGAGCATTTACGTACCATGTGTATACTAATAACTCTCAAATGCATATTTCTATCTCAGACCTTTTCTCCGAGCTCCAAATCCATATACCCTACCACCTAATTACCATCTCCATTTATATAGTGTACAGACATCTCAAAATCACCGTGGGTACAATGAATCTCTTGCAGATTCACCCCTACTTCCTCACAAGATTCTCTCATTTCAGTAAATGTACCATCCATCTAGACATTCAAAGCCAGAAATGTAGGTATTTGTTCGTTTTCTTTCTTTTCTATCAGCCTCAACCTACAAGCTTTCTCAGTTCTATCTCCAAAACGTCCCTTGAGTCTGGCCTTTTCTTTCCATTTCCATGGCTATCACATCAGCCCAGATAACTGTCATCACTCTACTGGAAGCCACACAGCCTCCCGACTTTCAGTTGGTCAAATACCCCATGGTCTTGCCCACCTTAGGACCCATTCCCTTTGTATGCACCACTTTTTACCCTCCACCTACTGCTATTCTTCAGACAGCTGGCACCCTCTTATCTTATAGCATCATTTAGTTCTCAGCTTAAACTCTATTTCCCAGAGGGGTCTTCTCTTATCACTCCATTAAAAACAAGTCTCCTTTTCATAGTCTTACCTCATTCCTCTTGTTTTCTCCCTTCACGGTATCCATTACAATTTTTAATTATTTTATTTATTTATTCTCTCGTTGGTATCTACCTCCCTCAGGAATATAAACACTCTGAGGGCTGGTTCATCACTGCAACCCTCCAGACCCTAAAACTTTGCTCTTAATAAGTATTGCTCTTTCTTTTTTTTTTTTTATATCACATTTTGTTTATTTATTCATCTGTTGATGGATATTTGGGTCATTTCCACTTTTTGGCTATTGTGAACAATTGTACATATATATTTTTTAAAGCTTTGTAGTAGGTTTTTTTTTTTTGGTAACATTGGTTAATACAATTATATAATTTTCAGGTGTACATTATAATTTGACATCTGTATATTCTATTGTATGTTTACCGCCCAAAATCCAGTTTCCTTCAGCTACCATTTATTTGATCCCCTTTACCCACTTCACCCTCTCCCTACCCCTCTATATTTGACCCCCTTTAACCATCTATCTACCCTTGCCTCCCTTACCCACTACTCTCTGTTAACCACAAGTCCATGGCCATGAATCTCTGTTTGTTTGTCCCGTTCCTTTATTGCTTTAGGTTTATATCTCACATATAATTGATATCATGTGATTTTCAACATTTTCTATCTGGCTTATTTCACTTAGCATGATTATCTCAAGTTCCATTCATGTTGTCACAAATGGCAGTATTTCATCTCTTCTTATGGCTGTGTAATAGTCCATTGTATATATGTACTACAGTTTTTTTATTCCAGTCATCTACTGTAGGATACTTCGGTTGCTTCCATGTCCTGGCCACTGTAAATATGAGTTGTCAAGTCTTTGGAGTAAATACCCAGTAGAGGGATTGCTGGGTCATATAGTAGATCAATTCTTAGTTTTTTGACAAACCTCCATATTGTCTTCCATAGTGGCTGTACCAGTTGCAGTCCCACCAGAAGTGTATGAGGGTTCCTTTTTCTCCACTCAATAAGTATTTCTTGATTGAACACTCTTTCACCTCAGTGTGGGGACATAGAGAAACCTTTCAGAAGAGGCGATATTTGAGCTAGTCCTCTTCCAGGGAGTTTGTCCTCTTACAGGACTTCATTTTAGCAGAGTGTAGTAAGTGTTTTCTTGTCTGTTTGCAAACGATCCTGATATCTCTGAGGATCAGGACAACATTAATTTTTTTGAGTCCCAACGATAACTTATTATAGTTATCACAATGCATGCTTAGTGTAATTTAATTGTCTGCTTTGGGAAAGACATGCAAGGGCATAGAGAGGGCAGAAGGGGATGATTTTAAGGGGGCAACAGGGCCAAAGTTGAGAAATTATGTTCTTTTGCTTGTTAGGACACATCCTCTTTTTAAGATTCTGGTGCTCAGTTGAACTTCCCTGCCTACCAGTTGATAACCAACATTTTGACTGCTAAGGGTTGATAGGGTTCAGGTAGGTTACGTGAATAATTAGTTGGGCAACAGCTCATCTTGTGGAGCCAAAAATGTATTTGTCACAGTCAATCATGTTCCCATACTGCTGTCTGGGAAAGATTACAAACTCCTAGAGCTGCTGTTATTTTAAAATGCATGTAAGTTTAATCAGACGAGACTTTTTGAGCCTATCCTCCCCACCCCCACGCTCGATCTGTCCCAGAACTTCCTGTCTCCTCTTAGAATGATGTCTTTCTATCTATTCTTTTTCCTTGCTCCTTGTGAAGGAAAGTGAGGAGAAGCTAGCATGAATTTGATATTCAGATTCAAAGAAGGATTTCTCAAGTCAAAGATGTTATTTAAATTGCACCCGTGAATAAAATCCAAGGCTCAACAGTTTAACTGCTTGTAAAACTGATTTATAAAAAGAAAAGTGCTCAGAAGCTGACAACATTGTTGTTAAATTGATGCTCTTTAACTCTTGAAGAGATTCTGAATGTATTTAATCATTCCCAATAGAGTTCTCTTCTCCGAGTTTCTACTGTGATCAGATAAAAAGAGCCATGCCATAAGAAAGAATGAAATCTTACCATGTGCAACATGATAGACCTAGAGGGTATTATGCTAAGTGAAATAAGACAAAGACAAATACCATATGATTTCACTTATATGTGGAATCTAAAAAACAAAACAAAACAAAACAAAATAAATGAACAAACAAAACAGAAACAAATTCATAGATACAGAGAACAAACTGATGGTTGCCAGATGGGAGGGGAGTTGGGGGAGTTGGGTGAAAAAGTGAAGAGATTAAGAAGTAGAAATTGGTAGTTACAAAATAGTTGTGGGGATATAAAGTACAGCAACGGGAATATAGTCAATATAATATTTTAATAATTATACATGGTGCCATGTGGTTGTAAGACTTATGGGGGTGTCAATTTGTAAGCTATATAAATGTCTAACCATTGTGCTGTACCCTGAAACTAATATAATGAGCATCAACCGTAAAAAAAAAAAAGAGCCATGAATCTAGAAATAAGTCTCATAGTTGGTATGTATGTTTTCTGGTAACTTAAAGATATTCTGTACTTCTATAGTTCTTGAAGTAGAGTTCTTTTCTGGAGTTTTCTGGTGGCAGGACATGTTGAAGGGTATTTGTGTGTCCTGGTGAGACAGGAGAATAAAAACTCTGCCCAGCATCTATCTTCTTCCCTGACTCTCAGTGAGAACTCTGTGATTGGATGAAAGGCCAGTTTATGGAACCCCCTTCCTGAGCCGTATGGGAAAGTCTTCAGCTGAAACCACCCTCATCATCCTTACAGCAAACGCTAGATTCCTCCTAAATTCAGAGCCGGGGCATTCAAACTGCTGTTTTTGAGGTGGACGTAGGATCCAAGTAGAGATGCTGTGCTTTCTAGTCTCCTCTGATACAGAAGTCATTGTCTGTTGGGAGAACCAAGCATCCACAGATCGTGTCTTTATGTGCGTTCTCTCTCCCCCGGAAGACTCTCAGTGGATTTCCAGGAAGGGAGACTCCAGTTCTCCACACACAGTCCACACATAATTGTCCAGCAATCAGGAAGACCAAACCAGTTTGTCCAGAAGGGGACACTGTGGAGCCTCACGGCGGCAGCTGCAGGTCAATGCTGGTTTTCCTGCTGCTTCGAAGCAGGAGCCAGAGGGTGAATTGCCTCTTTCCCAAGCCAGCACAAGATGTTGCCTTGGTTTTTAAGAAGGGAAGCCCTATTGTACTGATTATTTACATTCCAAGTGACCTGGAGTTGTTAAATCAACCAGGGAACCAGAGCTCTCTGGGACAACTGGACTGATGTGGAGAGTGAGGTGACAACATTTGCCACTTCTCACAGTGGTCTTGGCTTTCTGTCCTCATCTCCCTGGCTTCTCCTTGAGCATCATCAGCGGGGTTTGAACAAGATTTGCTGGTTCCACAGCTCAGGTATGTCCAGCCTGTGTTTGTCTGGGTTGTTGATAGGCTTTTTAAGGTGAAAGGGAAAACAAGGGGAAGAAGAGAGACCTTTAAAGAGGAAGAAAAAGATATTTGAGTGATCGAAAAGTACATTTTGAAAGGGTTGGAAAGGCCCCAGAATAGACAATATAAGAATGGAAGCATAAAAACAGATATTTCTCTTTTCAAAATGACTAACCAGCCACCCCAGAAGTCTAGCTTGTGTTCCAACCCATTTGGAGGCAGGCAACAAAATTAAGGTAGGCGTGGAAATGTTGTATTTTTGTTACAGGCACGCTCCCCTTAGAGGCGGCCATAGAGGAATCAGGATGTACCCTGTGTCCATATGTTTGTCTAAATAGGACTTTTGTTCTCACCGTGGAGCTGAGCTGCTGAGGCCAGCCAGTGAGATGAAGACGGTTCCATGTTTTCAAAGAGCGGGAAAATCACAATTCCATACTAGTGTCTAGTCAGGGGGCATTTTATATTATTAACCTTTGAGTTTCTCATGTCATACAATCGCAGGGTATTTGTTGAATAAATAAATGAAAGCAGTCAAAAGGCTCACTGGATGAGCTCTTTGCCACAAAATTTCTGATTTCTTCTTCAAGAGCATCTTAGTTTATTTGAGTGTTAAGGTAGGGACACAGGGGAGCAGGGCCGGCTTCAAGGCCCTGTCCTTGGTTTAATGCTCTGCAGTCACCATCTTGAAGTTTTTAATAACAAGGAGCCTTGTGTTTTCATTTTACACTGGATGCCACAAATTATGTGGCCAGTCCTTCAGGGAAGCCACACATATGCAGGCCTGTAGGAAACACTAGTAATGATGACAGTGACCATGATAAAGATGATAACCTTGGGAAGAGCTGATCTCTTGCAGTACACTAGAATATTCCAATAATGAGATACTTTGCTTAAAACAGCTTCTGGGAGCTAGTGTTGCATAGCAGTTAAAAGAATGTGTTTTATATTCAGAAAGACCCAAGCAAAATTTCCTGTTCCACCACTTACTAACAGTATAACTTCAGGTACTTAGCCTCTCTGAGACTCAGTTTATTTATCTATTAAATACAGACAATATCACCTACCTCATAGGGTTTTGGAGAAGATTAGAGCAGGACTGTGAAGCACTCAGCCTAGTGCCTGGGACATGGTTAACACCCTGTAATAGTGACTGTCATTCTTCTTGGAATAGCATGACTCTATTACTTTTAGCCTGCTGAACTTAGGCTGAGTTATCCACCAGTTCCCTGACTTTGCGAATTAAATTGCTAACACTTGGTGCATACCCACAGGTATGTTTGCTAATGCTTTCTCATAGCTACAGGTGATAAGATTAGAAATTAGGTCCTGGACTTCTTTGATCTTGTGAGTGGTGTATTTGCAAAGGTTTGTTAGAAGATTTTTCTCTTATGTGCCTTTAACCCTTGAACTATTTTTACTCACTATACTTCTTACTCAAAATGCATGGTGTTTTTTTCATTATGTTCACAATTCTTGGATACCAGCTGGGTCTCTACAATTCAATTTAATTCTACCTCAATCTACCTGAAATGAGAGTCAGATCCCATGAGTTAAGGGCTCAGTCCCACGAGACTGCCCCCACAGTTGCAAGTTCAGGTTGTACTCTGACTGACAGGCTATAAATTTAGCAGGTTCCCACGACCCCCTCCTTGGTTTTTATAATTTGCTAGAACAATTCACAGAACTCAGGAAAGCACTTTGCTTTACAACTCAGGAACAGACAGATGGAAGAGATGCATAGGGAAAAGTATGGGGGAAGGGACATGACCCCTTTCTGTGCACACCTCCCCGCCAGCACCTAGACGTGTTCACCAACCCAGGAGCTCCCGAAACCATCGTTTAGGGATGCGATTGGTTAAATCACTGGCCATTGATTATTACATTTAAAAAAAAATTTATTAAGTTTATTGAGGTGACATTAGTTGACAAAATCATATGGTTTTCAAATGTGCAACTCTGTAACATGCCATCTGTATATTGCATTGTGTGCTTACCACCCAAAGTCAAATCTCTTTATGTCACCATATATTTGATGCCCTTTACCCTTATCTATCTCCCTCCTTTCGCTCTGGTGACCACTATACTGCTATCTATGTCTAAGAGCTTTGTTTGTTTGTTTTCTTGTTTGTTGCTTTCAGTTTTATATCATGCGTATGAGTGAAATCATATGGTTCTCAACTTTTTTCATCTGATTTATTTCACTTAGCGTGATATTCTCAAGATCAATCCATGTGTAACAAATAGCAGAAAAATTTCCATTTTTCTTATGGCTGAGTAATGTTCCATTGCATCTATGTGCCACATCTTCTTTATCCAATCATCTATCGAAAGATTCTTCAGTTGTTTTGATGTCTTGGCCACCATAAATAATGTATGCCATTGGTTAACTCAATCTCCAGCTTCTCAGAGGCTAGGGATGGGGTGGGAAGTTCCAACTGTCTAATCTTGCTTTGGTCCTTTTGGTGACAGCCCCCATCTTGAAGCTATCAAGAGGTCTTTCCTTTAGCCAGCAGTCATCTCATTAACCTACAAAAGATACTCATAACTCTGCAGAGTCCTATGGTTTTGGGAACTGTGTACCTTCCAGGAACTAGGGACAAAGACCAAATATTTTTGTTATATCACCGCCCTGTAATATCAGTCTCTCCAAGCAAGAAGAGTCCTACTCAAACTCATTGATTTCTTCTGAAACTGTGTAAAGATAAGACAGATTGTTTCAGGAAGTGTTGGGCTAAGAGACAGGGGGAAGAAGGGGAATTCAGACCTAGGTCAGATGGGCACCAGCTGCAGCACCTGGCAGGCAGCCACAACTTGGAAGAAGCGGGTAGACTAGATGACATGTTTCTTCAAACACTGGGGATTTGTGATTTCCTCTCTGAAGTTACCCCATCAACTCCAACAATGGGTGGTTCAAGATTTCCAACACCTAAACCACCTTAAAGCATCTCAGTGGGTGTTTGATTAATAACCCCATTGTAGATGACCCAAAATATGCGACCGGTTGTGCAGTTTTACCAGTTGAGCAGGCATGTGGGAGAATAGAAACTCACATCTGCCTCCTTAGCGCAGTAGGCAGCGCGTCAGTCTCATAATCTGAAGGTCCTGAGTTCGAACCTCAGAGGGGGCAGTTCTGTTTTTGCTCACTTCCAAATAAAACATAATAATATACAGCTGGGCATGAAAAATTTATATTTTAAAAGAAGTCAAATAGATAAAAAGATTTTGTATTTTTTTAATGTTATTTCTGTTAAATTTTCATGAGACTCTCACATTTCAGGGATTTTCCTTTATAATTTGTGACAGGAATAAGCCATATTAAGGCACCATTCTGTAAGGTGGAAATTTATTTTATAAGAAATCTATTCATTATACATGAAATCTATACTGTTCAGACACAAACAAGATAAAAAAAATAACACCTATTCTCTCACTAACGAGAGATAAATATCTTTAACATTGATATATGTTGTTTCAGACTTATGCATACATACATATCAGTACATTTTTAATAAAAATGGAAACATAACCTATATATAGATTGTCCTATAAACGAATTTTTTCCTATAAAATAACTGATAAAAAATTATATATTTTTGACTTGGCAATGTGTTATGAACATTTCTTAATAAGTAAATTTAACACCTTGTTTAATGACTATGGTATTATTTTGTGGCTGTGTCATGACTTCTAAAACCAATGGTTTTATTTTGTGGATATATCGTGACTTTTAAAACCAATCTCCTATCATTAGGTATTTAGCTCGTTCCTAAGTTTTCCCTATTATAAACATCCTTGTAGATATACATCTAAGCAAACCTGTCTCACTACTTCCTTAGAGTAGATTGCTAGAAATGAAATCACTGGGTAAAATGGTGCATATTATTTATCATTTTGACACATATTCCCTAATTGTGCAGCCTGGGGTGGGGCGGGGAGGGGGGAAAGCAGGAGATTCAAAGAATTGAAAGCATTTGTCTTTTTTTGAGTTTATCTCGCTGTAATGTCTATTAATTGTAGTTGTCATGTAGAGTGGCTCTGGGGTAAACTTTAATTCCTGGCCAAAACCTGAGCTGGGTTTAGACTTAGAAATGTCTTTCTCTTGCACTTGGTTAAAAAACCCATTTTTTTTCTTGAGTTGTCTCTTCATGTTTTACGCATCCCCTTTACATCCCACATCAGTCCTTGTTGACGTGGTCACGTCCTTTAGTTTTGGGGCTTTTATACAAGTTGTAGAACATTCTCAAGATTTCTTTATCATTAATTGTGCAGAGTTTACACTGCATTTCTAAGGGGTAAGCTTTTCTTTATGGGGTGCTTTTCAGTAAAAAGGTGGCTCCCGACTTTACTTGGGGCTGGCTTCTTCCTTTTTGCTATCTTTTCGCTGTGGATGGAAAGCCCTGAAAATCCCCTGTTTTGAGTAGGACCAGATAGACAAGCCACACACAACTGGAAAAGGCATCCTTCTAATCACAGACATCCTCCTGCAAGGGTTATGTGTCACATTCCGAACCTTCTTGTCTCAAGGCCCAGACCCGCTCCCCATCTCAGCCCCTCCCTACCTCCAGTTGTGGTCAGTCTGGTTGGATTTTACCTAAATTCTAGGAAGATGACTTCTACATAACAATCAAACAGGGAGGATCATCCACTTTGGCTTCATTATTTGGGTAGGTAAAGCTCCAGGTGCTGGGACCAGGTAATTAAAAGTGCTTACTTTAGCTTCCCATGCGTCTAAGGGGATGTGTGTAGGGGCTGAGTATCTGTTAAAGGCCAAGTCTTGATTCCCTTCAGGATGAAAGGGAACTACATGGGGAGGACAACAGTTCAGGGAGTAGAAGGAAGAGGAACAGGAGTAAGAAGGACACGCTAAAGGTCAATGTGGATGGAGTGGCTTTTTCCAGGCTGGTAGGAACAGATTGGAGCTGAATTTTTTTTTTTTTTTTTTTTTTGTAACTTGCAGGCTGATGCAAATCAGCTCTCCCAAATGAAGTCTCTCCTTGAACTGGGTAGTGACTCAGCCATGGGCAGATTCTGTGGGGCTAATGTGGTGTCCTTCCTCCCCATTCAGGAGGCTCTGAATGGGCTTTCTCTAAAATGCAAGCCATTCTCACGTGTTTCCCAGCCCCATGGAGCTGAGCAGGAAGCTAAGCCTTCTTTGCTTAGCGTAAGACTGCCTTTATTTAGCTCTCTTAAGATTAGGTAACTCACATCACCCCTCTGAGACGGACAGTGTGGCATTGCTTTTTATGACCTGACAAGCTGTGGACCCCAAATCTCTATTTGAGCAGGCTTTACTAAACATGACGTGGAGTTGCTGTAGGTTTAATATCCTTTGGGATGGACTCCTCGCCATTACAGCACTTCAAGTTTGTGCTGTGTTTCCTCTGCCAAACTGAGACCATGTTTTTGTTCCATCTCCTTCAAAATTGGGAGTTGTCCGTGCATGTGAAAGTTGGAAATGAATGTGGGACAGAATAAGCTTCTGTGTCATGTTAAAGATAATAAGGTGTTTCTGCTTGTTGTCACTATGAACTTAGAATGTTCTGGAATGTTTGGTCCAATGAAAATGGGTTGAGAGACTGGGTTTTATTCCTTGCTCTGCCATTGGCTGCTAGACCATATATCTATCTGTTACATCTCACAATATGCTTCATGATTTTTAAAGACTGGGAGAAGGAAGAAAATAAGGTTCCTCCACCTAAAGTTGAAGACTGTGGTTCAGGCATATTCTGAGCTTTTCTTCTGCCCAGTATGTGAGCTTTAGAAGACATGTTTGCCTGCTTTACCTGTGTTCTTCGCTTCACCTTGGCCTTCTCTTCCAGATGCTGGCTCTCCTGGGGTCCATGCGAGATGCCTCTCCCTCCAGCAGTCTTGGTGGAGCTGCGAGGTGGGAAAGCAGAACTTCCCTTAGCTTCCTTGTCCCTTAATTTCAAAGAGCCTCCCCAGTGGTTGTGTGAGGTCTTTACTGAAGACATAGGAAGAACTAGAGGGCGTAATGATTTTAAAAAGAAGTAAGCATAAGTATCCCTATGCTCAGGGCTCCAGAGGAAAAAAATCCTAAGCTTTTGACAGGAGGTTTCCTGAGAGATGAACTCATTTCTGTGCTGGCCCAGGTAAAGAGCCCCTCCATCAATTCCCTGCAAACGCCACTGCCTTCTGGAGCCCCCACTGCTGCCCATGGGGAGCTAGGCATTGTCCTTGGGTCCCATGGCCTTCTCTGCTCTGGAACAGCTGCTGATTGCTCATGGTGAGGTGTTCCTGAAGTCAGAGCTAAACACTGTGAACGGCACAGCCAGAGCATCAGTGGGGAGGACGCTCCCTGGCCCTGAGAGAGCGGACCTCCTACTGGCTCCCGGGGACCCTTTGAGTAACTATAGGCCACAGCCCATACTTAACCACGGGGCAGTGCACCTTCCTTACCTACCTACACAGGAGAGAAGTGTCTTTCTAAAGGCAATATGCTCTGCAGCCATATCCTCCATCTGCCACAGAAAGCAAATTTAGCTTTATTATGCACTGTTCTTTCTTCATCTCCCTGCTTCCGTGTTAAGCCTCTCAGTGGCTTAAAGGAGCAACAGAAATGGGACTGAGTACTGTGCTTCTCACAGTCCCAGGGACACATAGCCATGGCCACTCCCACTAACTAGAGCAGAATTGACAGGTTTGAATTGTCCTGGCCTTTCATCCCATTCCTGGCTGGTGGGACAGTGACCTTTCAGCGAATAGAAGAATTAAAGAGAAAATGGAGTAAACTCTCCAAAGAAAAGGAGGGGTCGGCCCATCTGGCCTGTTCTGGCTTTTTCTGCCGAGTCACTCAGTCATTGTCCACAGGCCGAAAAATTCATGCTCTTTTGACTGAAGCTAAGGAATGTTTGTTTTTAATCAGGAGAGTTAAGTTAGCTGTTTGCACTTTGATATGTTTGGAAAGCGGCCTTTCACTCCAGCAGGCTCAGGCTGCCAAGTCTGCATGCCCACCGTCCAAGGGCACAGATGCTGTGGATGTGCCCAGCAGTGAGGCAGGTCTCGCAGGTGCCTAAGCAGCAGGTGGAGGCTTTGCAGAGCCAACTGCTATGTCGCTGATCCCTCCACACCTGGCTGAGGGCGCCTTCAGGGGCAGAGCAAGGATCTCAGGCCTTCACTGCAGATGCTGTAAGCAAACCAGGACACCACTGCTGCCTGTCACTGGAGGGTTGCTGGGAAGAGCCCATCCTGGGGGCTTTATAGAAGACAGAGGAGTTTACCTTCCGAGACAAGTTAGAGCTGGGTGTTAAGGTTAGGGTTGGCTTAGGGGCTAGAGCAGGAGTTGGTGAGAGAAAGGAAGTCAGCTTGTAAATGAGGGAGGAAGGGCTCGATTGAACAAAGAAGTCTTCTTTTAGAGGAGACTGGAGAATGCCCAGTCATGGTTACAAAAGAGTCTCAAGGGCCGTGGGACTTCTTTTGCGATTCCCATGAGAAGGAAGCCATGGGGGAGGAGGAGGAAATATGTGAACGAAACACACATGGCAACAAAAGGGAGTCTCTAATTTCTTCCATCTTTTAAAACTAGAACATTTTGGGCAAATGGACCTTTATAATGTCTTCTTAATATCCACATACCATTTTAAGATGCATGTTTTATTCATTTTCTGATCATTTTTATTTGGTTATTTTGGGTGCTGGGGCCACTCACGAGTCTCTAAAGGGAATGCTCAAAGCTCAGAGGAAAAGCAATTTGTGACTTTTTTCAGATTTGCGAAACATCCCTCTCATTTTGTCTGATTGCCTCTTTCTGGTTACTAAATTTGGTTATTAAAGGCTTAGCAGCAAACACCAGTTTTCAAATTATTTTTGCTATCTCTGCTCAGGACAGGAAGGCAACAGAAAGAACAGAGGCGTAGGCTGTGGATGGTACGCCTGCAGCCTTCTGGCCCTGAAGTGACCAGGGAAGGGACTCCTTTACTACCTGGGGGGTAGAAGCCAGGTCAGGGGCTGGGCTGGCCTCTGTCTTCAGTGTGGCAGCTTTAGAAATCAGGGGATCTTCTGGAATATCACCCAGACCCTAGCTCAAATAGAAGTAAAATAGGGTGCCATCTTTTTATTTAATAGATACTTAGGGAGTGGCTGGCCCTTTGCGAGATATTAAGGATGGCCCACTGTGGTCAGATATAGCCATCTGGTGGAGCCTGGAAGTCAGGTGCCTGGAGAGAATGCATCTTGGTCTTCTACTACTTGCTACCCTCACATCCTGGCCAAAACTTTAGTACAGGACAGCTGGCACCCAGGAGGAGCTGGATGTGCTTGAATCTTGGACCAAATACTTTCTGGATGAGTGATCTGGCTTCTGGGAGCTTCAGGTTCCTCCTCTATCTCTACTATACTATAGAAATAATAGCATCTACCTTGAAGGGCTATTGTAAAGGTTATCTGTCATTTGACCGTGTTGGAAAAACTAGATGCTCAAAAAAATAATAGGTGTTTTTAAAAAACATATTACCATGTAAGCACAGTTGTGCTTATATCTTTTTGGAACACTTGCAACTGAACCTTCAAGATGTAAAATCTTCAAAGTATAGTAATGCCACATTTATGCACCCTCACCCTGCAAGCACATGCGTGCACCTCGCTGCTGCTGAATCATCCAGAAAGAGAGACATGAAGATGCCAAGCCTGGATGGAGGCTCTGCGGGACTCAGGGCTTCCCCCGCTACATGGCTTTCCCAAGCCTGCCACTGGGAAAAGAGGCAGGGAACTCTGGAAGCCTGTATTTAGGCAGCCTAAAAATTGGGAGCTCAAGCTCTCTCCCATGTCTGCCTGGCAAGCATAAGTAGGAATAACAAACTCAAAAAGCATAAATCTTTTTGGCCCTAGAAATTCCTGATATAGTCTGTGTGGGATTGCCCAGGAGGACCCGTGCGCCAAAGCGGCAGAAACCCACCGCTGGTGACTTCCAACGCCCTGGACGCAGGGGGGCGCTGCAGCCCCACTTATCCTCAAAGATGGTGGGAGGCCTCCCTAGGTTTCCTGACGGAGCCCTGAAAGATAGCGGGTTTCCTTTGGGCTTGCTTGATTTCCCATTCTCCGTGCTTTCTTCCTATGTGGAAATCAGTGGAAGTCCTGCAGTGCCCCTGAAAAACAAAACAGAAAATGTACATGGCTTCTTCAGCCAGAAAACTTAAAACATTTGCAAGTGATACATTTTCACTTGTAACATACATTTAAAAGTACATACAGGCAAAAAGAATTCCTCACACCCCTTGAGGATAGTGTTCACAACACACACAGTTATAAGTGATTTTACTTATTTACCAAAATAGGGTATCTCTCTGCAAACTATTTTGTTATTTGCTTTGTACTTGATGATAGCCCCAGTAAAATTTTCAGTCTTTCCCATTTATTTTTTTTTCAAGGTGATTTTGTTTGGATATCTGGGATTATCAAATCTGAAGTTTGAAGCTCTAAGTTAAGGTATTAGGGTTGAACATGAAAAACAAGGCATCTTAATGAGAAATTGTAATTTAAGTGAGGAGAGGCTTAAAATGATTACATTTTGGTCACTAAAAGAGCATTTACAACCCGTAAATTCCCTGAGGAGAGGCTGTCTTTCCCAAACCATCCTCATTTCCTTCTGATTGTCAGTCAGATGGGTTAGTTGGTTCTCCCAGCTGCAAAGTGGAATTTTGTGCTATATCTAGGTAGGATGGGGTAATTTTGAGCAGGGGCAGGTGCATACAAAGCAGAAATGATAGCACAGGTTTTGTCATCAGACCGACACAGGCTCAAATCCTAGGTCTGGTACCCACTGTCCAGCTGGGTAACCTGGAGTCAATTACTGAATCGCTTAGAGCCTTATTTGTAAAATTCGGTAATAAAACACCTCTTTCAGGAGAGTCAAATAATACACACTCACAGCCTGGTACAATGGCTGGAGGATAATAGGCACCCAATGCTCTGTTAGGGATCAGCAAATTTTTTCTGCAAAGAGCCAGATAGTAAATATCTTTGGCTTAGCCAGCTCTGTCACAACTGTTATATAACACATAATGAGGGAGTGTGAATATGTTTCAAGAAGAGTTTATTTACAAAAACAAATGGCAGCGTGGATTCAACCCTTGGGCAGTAGTTTGCTGATCCTGCTCTAGGTCAGTGCTGTTCAATAGAAATATAATGTGAGTCATGTATATAATACTAAATTTTCTTGTAGCCACAGGTCAAAAGAGAAACGGGTGAAATTAGTTTTAGTAATGTATTTTATTTACTTCGAATTATCCGAACTATTATTGTTTCAGCATGTACTCAATATGAAAAACCATTAATGAGGTATGTTTTTATTTTAATTTTTAACCATCTGCTGTGTCTTTAAAGCTTACAGCACCTCCCATTTCATACTATTCACATTTCAAGTGCTCAGTAACTGTATTACATAGCCCGGCTTTGGATAGTGCTTCTCAAGCTGTAGGTCTGAACCAGTTAGTGGGTCAAGAAATCCATTTCTTAAAAAAGTCAAATTTTAAAAATGAAATAGAGGAGAACAGAAACTATAAGAGTACATTGCATATAGACAGGGTATGGTTGTTTCCTGTAGTTTTGTCTGTGCACGCATGCGTGTGTGTTTGCATGTGTGTGTGTTTGCATGTGTGTGCGTTTGCATGTGTGTGCGTTTGCATGTGTGTGCGCTGGGTCATGATGAGAAGCATAAGACTTGTTTCTTCCAGTAGGTTGTTGTCAAACATGTTCTAAATTCACGGCTTTACATACTAAATCTAAGGTTTTCTTTTATTTTTTAAAATTTAAATCAGGCTGATTGAGGTGTTTCGCTTCTTTTTTATTCAGACTGTGCATGGCTGTGCCAAAGCTCTCTGTTGCTCGAATGAATGAGTGTCTGAAACCAGCCAGACCAGTTAGTTACTGAATGTCATGCTGATCATTTAAAAAATACACATTAAAATTCTCAACACGAAACTTTACTATATCTCTGTACTTAGTTTCAAAAAATCCTCATTGTACAGATAGCAGACTGGAGCCTGGAGTTGAAAGGCGTGATCAAGACCCCAAACCTGAGCAGTGTTTTGGGATAAGAATGAGGCCCCGGCCCCAGCTGGAGAACGGCTGCTTCCTCTCTTGCTGGGGCTTCACCTGTCCGTGTGGAAGGGAACCTGGGTCCATCCACCCTGCGATTTCAGTGTCACGAGTCACTTGTTGCTTGGAATTTTTGAATATTCGAATCAAAAGTTAAAGAGATATCACTTTAAAGTATTTCATTCTCTTCTTGATTCTTTCATCGATTCTTCAACCAATTTTATCTGAGTATCCAAAAACAAAGGTGACAAAGATTCAAGTTCTGGGCTCAAACAGCTCACAATGCAGAGGGGAAGTTATGTTTCCATAACAGTATGTCTAAGGTTATTCAGAGTGAAATGAAAAAGAGCTTGTTGTGTGTCTGGCTTGTTATTCCATAAAAGATGAAAATAGGAAAGTGACAAAACTCACCTACATCTGCTCGTTAGCTATGTGATGAAAGGCATTTTAAATTTTTATGGTAAAAATTATTTAAGATCCATTTTCCTGAAATAAATTCTGGGTAAGCCCCACCCTCTAATTGGATTTAGTTTTCTTCCTTTCCCATGGGATTGATATATATGGAAACAACATAGACTCAGGCTGACTTGGGTATTAATCCTGCCTGCACCACTTCTAGACTGTGGGACTCAGGCCATCATCCCTCAGACTCAGCTTCCTCGTTGGTAAAATGGGGATAGTAATTTTGGCCTCATAAGGTTGTGGTAAAGATTAGTTGGGGGAAATATATGTTGAGAGAAAAAAGTTTAAGGGGGGAATAATGCTTTTATGTGTGAATTTTTTATATGAATCCATTTTCATAATAATATAGCCAAATGAGTAATAGAAATGCTATATTTTTCACTTCCTCTTCCTTCCAGAAGGGTGCGATGTGAAGCCAAGAAATACATTTTGTTTCCCTTCTTTTAATGTCCTGATATTTAATGACTACAGACTGCGTTTTAAAGATTTCTCTTCTCCACCATTCACATCTCACTCTCACACACAGTTTCTGTCAGGAATTCCACATTCATGGCCAGCACTCTCCTGACAGTTACGCAGAAGTGAATTATTAGTGAGTTTTGTCCAGGACGTGGTCAGTTACACACCCACTGTCCTTGAGGGGGAGTCACTGTGGCTCTCTGATAGCACGAGTGCTCACAGCACTGTGAAACGGGGACATGCCTGCCTCCTCATCCCATCCAGGGGGAAGACCCAAATGAGTCAGGCTTTTGCACAGGATCCTCTTCTGCAGCCAAAGACCCCATTTTCCTGGCATTTTGGGTTTATGTAAAAGGCTGGCCTTTCTCTGAGTCACTTTTCCAAAAGCAGGATGCTTAACCTGGTGTTTTCTTTTAGTCCCAGAGAGATTTGACCCATTTCTGCCCATAAATATGACAGATATCTATGGCAATCGTAATAAGTTCATACACCAATTTCCTGAGAAAATGAGAGAGGACATTGGAGGACAAGAATGTCAGAAAGGGCTTGTTTACAACTGACTGAGATATAAAGGGCTGCCCTCAGTTTTCTTTAAAATTAAGAAGAGCTGCATGTTAGCCATGGATAGGCTTCTCAGACAAATGAATTTTAAGGTGACTTACTTAACCTTTCTGAGCCTCAATTTCCAATACTAGAACCAAATCCTTTAGGGGTGGCTGTGAGGATAAATGGATATATGGAGAAGTTCCTGGTAACAGTACGTTAGCTGTTATAATTAAAATGGTTGACCCCTAGGCCACGTTTTAATATTTTTCTAACGTTATTCACTCTCCTGAAATCTCTTAGGATATTCAAAATACAACCTTTTAAAGCTGATTGTTATCATTTTCAAAAATAAAAATGGACTTTTTGTTTTGCTTTCTTTCAAAAGAAAACGCTTAAAATTGCCACCAAGAAATAACCTATTGATGTCTTTTCCTTGGTGTTGAGTGTAGGTTTATGCTGACATCCTTGAATTTCATTGCAGTGGTGTCTGAGGGATGCCCATGTCTGAAAATGTCTAGAAAATATGTAATTTTAAAGAGACATGTTCTTTTTCTGACACAGTAATGGGAGAAGGCAAGATGGGCCTAAGAATGTAGGTATTCCAATTGAAGAGAAAAACTGAGTAGTGTGAAAGAAATACAGCAAGGGATATGGTTGAAGGCCAGGAAAAAATAAAAAAATTTACAGGCTAGTTTTGCCCCTCGCTTTCTGTCTCCTCTTTCTAAATTCTTTTAATTCTGATGAGACAAATTTCTGTAGTGTTAAGATTTAAAAATATATATATAAGTTGATTAGAAGATGCTTAGGAGAATCCAGGGAACCAGAGAGAAATGAAGCTAAGCTCTGTGTCTTTGAAGGAACACGTTTTGGGAAAGGAGAGCAGATGGGCTGGCCTGGCGTTCTGAGATAACTCGCGGGTCCCAAACAGTTTATCTTTAAGGTATTCCTAAAAGATCATTTGACTGCCAGCCACGTCCCTTCTGCACGATTTTCTGCCTGGGAGACACAACCTTTACGCTTTAGGAACCGAACAGCCTAGCTATGTGGTGTGAAGAAATGGCCTACCCTTTCTGAGCCTCAGTTTGCTCATCTGAAAAAAATAAGGAGATAATAATTTCCTTGCGAGGTGGTGATGAGGATGAAATAAGAAACCATCTGTGATGTGCTTGTCATGTCCTAGGTTCTCAACACCTGTTATTGCCCTTCTGGGTACTAAAAAACCCATCCATTTCCCTAATTCATAAAGGAGAGGGCAAGGGTGGTTTGAGCAGGAGATTTACTGGACTTTTTAAGTTACAACTTACAAAGGGGTAAGGGGAGAACTTTTATTTTTGGACATTTCTATTTCACTCTCTCAGTTCACTCTGAAGCCCACGTATAGAATGATCTTGTTAGTCATTCAGCGTGTGGGTGAATTTTTTTGTGATACTTTTTTAGTTTATCCTCCTATAAACCACATATTTCTGGGGAATTTAAACAAGTACCCCTCTATGAATTGTTTAATATTTAAATAATGGTTACCTATTAAGCATACTGCAGTGTAGGGAAAACCATACTGCACTCAGACTCTGACTGTAGACTTCCTGGCCTTGGCACAGCACCTTGACCTCTCTGGGCTTTTCTTGTTTCATATGTAGAATATGAGGATGATGAGTGGGTTTCTAAAAATCCCTTTCCTCCCCCCAAATTCTATAGTACAAGTTCTCAGTTCTTTGTGTAATTGTCCAAAGCACAACCAGATTAATGGCCAAACTTCTGGGATGGTATTTTTCACCCCCAAAGCTGGTGAATCTTCTGAAGACTTGGAAGTTAGGACACTGATGAATATGCCACCATGGCAAGTGGATAGGTAACTGAACAAATGAGAAAGCCTCAGTGAGGAATCAATGTTCTCTAATGCACTGGTCTAAAGCTGAAACTGTCTTGGACTCCTTTAGGATTCTTGGATGTACTATGTACCTGTCATTTTGAATTATGGTCATATGTTGTGCAGAGGGCCTCTGGGTTGGTCTTTCTTATTCCAGAAGGAGGAAGGTTATAGTCACTTATCTGTACATTACTTTTCAAAGGCTTGTGGGATTCTAAGGGTGAGGTCAGAGCTCAGGCAAAGCAGGAGCAAGCCACATGAATGAGAACAGTCATCTTTCATATTCCACATGGGATCTAAGGTCATTCAGAGTTTGGCAAATTAATGTTTTTATACATTTTTAGTTAAAATATTTGTAATGTTACAGTATCATTTAAAAAAAAAATCATTCCCAGCTTGAACCGATTTTGTTGATTAGTCATTCCAACCATGGGTCCAAACAGCATTTGACAAGAGAGATTCTATTATTATTTTGTTTCTTGCTCTTTGATTCCAGGAGATATGTAGAGCTAACAATACCGTACCCTCCTCTTTTGTTTCACTTGTGTGAGTGTGTTTCTCTTTCAAGCAACCAAAAAAGTCCTGACTAGGGCTGTGGGGGAAGATGGCAGGCCACCGCTAAACTTTATTATGTATGTTGTGGCAATGGTGTCTCAACTGTCACCTTTATACTGTTAAGCATCAGCACTCCACACATGCCACCAGAACAACTGCTGTCTCCTCGGCACTAAGAAGCTCCATGGACATGGCCTTAAAGGAGATGTCATGCGATATCTATCTATATCACGAGTGAGATGGTAACATGGTGGCCACACCTCAAAACGTTGCCACTGCCCTCTGGCGCCCAGTGGGCACCATCCAGCAGGCATTGACCCAGCATCCACTGTGCATCAGGCCCTATGATATGTGTTGGAAATATAGGGATGACTAAGATGGGGGGCTTGCTCTTGAGTGGTTTGTACTATGATGACAGCAACAACTTACATAGAAGATACTCTGTGCGAGGCATTGTCTTAAATGCTTCATGGATATCAGCTCATACGACCTTCAGAACAACCCTGTGAGATAGGTACTATTATTAACATCCCTGTTTTCTAGACACGGATCTATGCAGAGAAGTTGGGTGACTTACTCGGTTATGGAGCTAGTGAGTAACAGAACCAAAATCCAAACCCAGACCATGGACACCCGAGTCTGGGCTGCCACCTGTGCATGTTCTGCTTGTACTTTTCTCCGCCAGCTCTGATAACATCCTCATCGCCTTAATCTTGGTTTTTCTTAAGGTTTATCTCTTTCATAACAATTTTTATAAAGATAATGCTTCTTGAAGAAAAAGACACAACAAAAAAACCTTTCAACCCAAAAAGGCACAAAGCAAAATATAAATAAAATCGCCCATAAATTCCACTACTGTTATAATTTTAGCTTATATGTCCTTTCAATCTGTGTCTGTTATTTTTGTAAAAGTACAGAAAGTATTTTAAAAGTTTGACATTTTTATTTAGGATCGTCAGTTTTTTCCTCCACTATATTCTTTCTTAACCTAACTTTAATGTCTTGATTGGTTTGTATATTTAAACTCTTAGCTATCTTATACCATTGACTTAAATAATCTTTTATTGTTGAACATTAGGTTACTTCTAACATATTTTTATTGTTGAACATTAGGATCATTTCTTTCAGTGGTTGTAGACTTTTGACTTTGTGGTGTTTAGGTGAGGAAAGCAGACTCAGATTTCAGAATCAGCTTCAATGGAACCAATTAGTTTCCTTTCACTCCTGGACAACTGGAAACAGTTATACCTTAAACGTCTAAAGCAGGATCTAATAATTCACCTTCTACTTTTTTTTTTTTTTAGGAGAAATGTTAAATGAATAATTTGTTCTTTTGGAAATATAAAGTACCTTCTTCCTGAAAAATTGATTAGGGATCCCACCAAGGGTTAGCTAAACCAAGATTTAGCTGGTCTGGTTGCCCCTTCTCACCCATCTTGAAGAATCACGCTGTGGGATTGTGGAGAATCAAACACAAAAGGATCAGAAAGACACAAAACGGGTTTTACTGGAACTCTTGTCGTCGTGAAAATGTAGACAGGCTGACAAGGCCAAGAGGGGAAAATGGTGTGAGGTAAATGGCAGGTAAAGGCCCATCAGGCAGTGTGGGTGAGTCAGTGGAAAGAGAACAAGGCATAGTGGTTGAACACAGACTTCGTAGGTACATTGAGTTGAGTCTGAAGCCCGACTCCACTTTTTACTTATCATGTGACCTCACATAAGTTGTTAAATCTTTCTGAGCCTCAATATCTTCATCTGCAAAATTGGCATGTTATAGTACCTGCTTCAAAAGGTGGTTGTGAGGATTTAACCAGATCGTGTAAGTAAAAGTATAACTACTGTTTGCTGGGCTTCCTTGTTCAGGGCACTAAACAGTTACAAGTTCATCATTATCTTGTGTGATGAGAGGTCAGTTCTCACACCTTTTCGGTGCTTGGAAACCATCAGGGGAGTTTTGTTTTTCTGAGAAAGATAACAAATTAAAGGGTGCAATGTAAAATCTGTGAGAAATAAATGTTACACTTTATTTTTCCTGAAGTACAAAGAAGCATCAAATTGGAATGTTCCTCCTGCTCTCTAAAGCAAATGAGGGGCCTTAGTTTGGGGCCTTAGCTGAGGGAGCTGGTATTGTCTGCACCAGCAGGTGAGCTCAAGTGAATAGGCTTATGGCTCTACTTCAACATTCCTCTGGTGTTTTAAGAAGTTTACCTTTGGAGATGGCTTTGTATAAGATTCTTTTGGGTGCTGTGAGTAGAACCCCAACTCAAAGGGAAGAAGGAGGGAGCTTTATTGGCCAAGGTAACTGTGATGTCTAGGGATTTCAGATGGAGTGGGACCCAGGGCACAAAAGCCATCACTGAGACTCTGTTCTCCTCCCCATCTCTTGGTTGGGCTTTCCTGGGTTGTCTTGTTGCAGGCAACAATGGCTTTGGCAGCTCAAGGCTTATTGCATCCTCACTGTTAATGATGCCAGCCATAAAAAGTGCCTCTTTGTTAATGTTTCCAGGAGACGGCCCAGGTAATAGTCTCATTAGCGAGACTTTAGTCACACCCATTTCTGGTCTGCCCATTGTAGAAATGTGTGATTGGCTTGGTCTGGATCACAGGGTCCACTTCTATGGACAAGATGGAAAGGTGTGGTTTCTCAAAGAGATGCTGGGAAGATGAAAAGAAAAGAAAAAATGGAAAAGGAAGGAAGTGAGGGAGCAAAGGAGAAAGAAATAGGTATGGCTACCACAAACTCAAAAAAGTCTCAGGCTTCAGTGACTTACACCTGACATCTGCAGTACTTAACTCCAGGTGAGTTTATCCAGGGCTTTTTTCTTTTCCCTTTTCCACCTCCTCCTTCACGTATGTGTGATGTTTTTAAGTCAAGTGTTGCTTTCTATCACCTGAAGCGTCAGCAGTCTCTGTGAATCCTGCTTCTTTAAGCTCAGGGTGTCATTAGTAGCATAACACTCACCCTGTGCAACTGAACTTCTCCCTGCAGATTCTAAAAATACCCAGAGGCACTCAAAGCAAACAGCGAGGTACAGGTACCGACACATCCCGGCTCTCTAAATCGCCATAGCACTGTCGCTGTTGAGAGAGCCATTGACTCACAGAGCTCTTTAATTTTTAATTTTATTTTTAGTTTTGGTTAAACTAAATTTTATTTTTAGTTTTGGCTCACCCATACCGCTGTTTATGCAGAGGAGAAAAAAAGGGGTTATTGTTGGAGCAGAATTGACTGGAAGAAAGGGAAAGAGAAACAAACCCAACTCGTTCACACTGTGTCTTTACGGCTCGCTATAGACCTGAACTATGATGTGTCAAGAGATCAAACCAGTCCGGGGAGCAGCAAAGATTAGCTGGGATTTAAAATAAACCTCTTTAACCAGAGGTCCCTAGAATAACTCACGTATGTATCCATGAAGAGGCCCGAGGACCATATTCGAAGAAGGTTAGTGCTCAGAAATGACCAGGGCCACCACCTGGCTTATTTTTCCAAGGTGAAGCAAAAAACAATCCCTTTTCCATTGAATCCTCAGGTGGAGGTGAACCGCCAGGGGTCTGAGGTCCTCCCATTTCAAGGCATTGTCAAAAGGATATCGGCATGTAGGCCCCGTGTCTACAGTTTGGGAACCTGCCTTGTGTTGGTTGTCTTATTAAACGAGTAAGCCCTTGGGTTTTTTGAAACTTAGCCAAGGGATTAAATGATAAAATCAGATGGATTATGAAAATATGTGAGTCATTACAGATCTGACCTTTTATAGATTGCCTGCCAAGAGTCAGATGTCTCCTTAACAAGTTAATGAACCTGAACCCAATATAAGCATGTGAGTAAAGTCTTTTGCTGTTGGTGCTTAAATAGAATCTATTAGATGTCACTGGTGGTGAGCATGGAAAGGAGGGAGAAAACCCCAGCTCTTTACCAACTTTGTGGCTGTCTGGACTACAGGGAACATTTGCTTTAGCTGTTGGGAATCGCCACGCGATTAATAGATTGCCCAGAAGTTGTTCTCAGAGCAACATTTCAGCTGGCCAGTTAATGGCAGGATTCTGGGATTTAAATTAAAAAGTTAAGCCTTGTCGAGTAAGCATGAGTAAGTTCTTGGGACAGAACGTACTCAGCATTGTTTCCATCCATACGTGAGTGGAGGAAGTGTATGTACCCTGGACATATGCTTCTCATTGGAAAAAGCGATCAAATGTCTCTCTCTGGACTGGTTCTCATGGAAAGTCCTTGGCATCTTCTCAAGCCTCAAGTAAAAGCTTCTAAGCTCCCAAATTGCTAGGTGGTCTCTCCCCGGGAACATGTCAGAGGCAGGGGTGCCTTGCTCTTTGTGAGTGGGAGTTCGCTCCTCCGGGATTTCATGTCTGCCTTCTTTAAAAAAATCTGTATTGCTTATTAAATTAAACTGCCTAGGTACAGTGAAAGATTTGAATGGTTTTGTGAATCTGGGAAGCCTAAATACCATTTTAGTAATAGCAATCAAGAGCAGCAGCAGCATCAGCGACAGCTGACATTCCTATAGCATTTTCGATATGCCAGACACTGTTCTGCGTGTCACAAATGTTAGTGCCTTTAGTCCACAGACAATGGAGTTTCAGATTTATCCTTTCATCTTCTCCTTCCAGAGCTAAAATGAGCCAGATTGGCTATGTTCCTTTACCAAGATGGCCAAGTAATTGCCAACTTGTAACTGCATTCATACAGACTCGACTTTTAATAGAATGAAATTGAAGAGAAATCATGGATTGTATGTTTGTTTGGACACACTCTTGTTTTTTACACTCCTTTGGTTTGGTGAGCCGTTAAGTTCAAAGCACACCATTTATCAGTCTAATCGAGAGATTCGGTTACAATAGCCAATGTTATTCCTCCTGCTCTTCTTGCTTCCAACACATTGGAAAGTTTCTTATTTTATGTTAAGTAGTTAAATTTCATGAATAAGAAAGATGGTGGACTTTTACAGTTGCCCATAAAGACACAAATTACAGATGTAATGGAAAGGGTGAGCCCTTTCAGAGATAAAGATTTTAACAGATCAGTCCAGGTTTTTGACGATTTTAAACTGCTTCAACTCAGTCAGCATTGTTCTTTTGTGGCCTTTCCTCTGCCTTTGGTGAAAGATATATAATAGGCAGCAGCGAGCCACTCTAAGATTGCTGTCTTCCCAAAAGGCAGGGTCCCCTGAGTGTCTTGTGTATCATCACCCAAACAACATTTCAGAATAATCAGTCCCTGAGGTAACACTGTGCAAAGGCATCAGGTCACTTCCACGTGAGCCTGCATTTTGAGGTCCGCAGGCTCCAGCCTTTCCTGAATTCACTTCCTGTTCCTTCTTTCAGAATGTGGAATCCCAGACTTCACATGTGCTTTATGGGTGGGAGGCAGTGGTACTGCTGATTACATTTCCAAGTGTGAAATCAACGAACTGGGCAGGGATTAGGGGATCTTGTCTGGTTCAATGTGGCTTTATTTTTCTGGCTAAAACTACCAAAGGAACATCCAAGTGCAATGCCAGGTCCATTTGCTGTGTGCAAGAGTTTTCATTTAGGAATGCCCACTTCATTAAAGAGATTGTGATTTTGGGTTTCTTTAACAAAACAAAACAAAACAAAACAGAACAAAACAAAAACATTGGAATGAAGGGAAGTAGTGTTCATAATTTGCTAGATAACTTAGATACATAGGTCTCCAAAATAGTTAATTTAGTCCAAAAACAAACAGAAATAAGCAAAACAAACAAAACAAAACACACAAACAAAACCACTCTAGCTGTTCAGTGTCTGAGTTATTTGTATTTGATAAATCTTAAGGTAAAAATCTTCCTGATAATGGCAAACCTGAGTGAATAAGCCTATTCAAACCTCTCTTTGAGGGTTATTTTTTCAAGGGTAGTTGAGAAGAAGTTCATTTCTTCTTCCTTCATGATGATTTTTTTTTTACCTTGTGAGTTTTCCTTGGAAGTAGATTGAATGCAGAGAATGTGGCTTGGGCCGTCAGGAAGATCAACCTGGGTTTGAATTCTAGTGTGTTGTCTCAGCTGTCTGGTTACTTTACCTTCCTGAGCCTTGGCTGCCTTATTTGAATATGGATTTGATAGTCACTCCCCTTTTGTACTGATTGAATGGAGTGTGGATGTAGAGCATCTAGTACATAGTGTGTGTTATGTGGTGTTTGTCTGGTTCACTCTCTATCCCAGTCTCTGAGTTGAGGACAAACCAGAAGATAAGCGGATAGAGACAGTCCAATATTGGTCGCAATAAAAGGGTCATCGAAGAAGAAATGTTTACGGTCTCTACACACGGTTTTCTTGCTATGTCCCAACTCCACTGCCGACTTGCTGTGTGACCCTGGGAAGCTGCCTAACCTCTCTGATCTTTCATTTCCTAATCTGTGAAATGGGAATAATAATAACGGTTCCTACCTCTTAGGGCTGTGGTGAGGATTAAATGAGCTAATGCAATCTGAGTGTTTACTTCCGTGCCCTGCACACAGTTAGGAGGACCCATGCCTTTGTTTCCCTTTTACCCCTCTGGTAGCCAGCTGCACTGACCCTCATGAAGATACTTGGGTTCCTCTGGCTTATCCATTTCTCCACAGGTACCAAACCTGCTGCTATTCTGGAAGCTCACACTTGCCTGTAAATTGATCCTTGAACCTCCAAGTGATCCAGTCCTTTCCTGGGTGGCAGCCATCAGCATGTGGGGGTCAGTTAGATTTGTTAAATAGCATCACTGAGGATATGAGTCAAAGAGAGGGAAGGATGATAGAGTCACATCCTGAAGCAGGTGTAAGTAATTTGTTTTTCTGAAGCAGATCCAAGTCTCTCAATCTAAACATTGCCAGCTTTTTTTGTTGTTATTCACAATTTAAAACAGGTTTAATGTCGAATCAAGATGAATACTTATTCACCCGCATGGATGGAAATAATATAATTTGATTACAATTACAAAGATAAACACGTCAGTTTATAAACTGAGAGTGTCAGCGGCTTTGATCCTTTTGTCATTTGCATTTTTTTATTTCAACACTTACTTTTCAAAAATTTTTAAGTAATTTTAGACTTGAAAAAGAATTGCAAAAATAATTCAGATGGTTTCCATATCCCTCTCATTACGCTTCCTGGAATGGTTACATCGTACATAACCATAGAACACTGATTAACACTAAGAAATTAACCTTGCTTCAATGCTCTCAACTTTAGAACTCATTTGGATTTCCCCAGTTTTTCCACGAAGGTCCCCTCTTTGTTCTGGGACCCAGTCGAGGATCCAACATTGCATTTAGTCATTGTGCCTCAGGGGTCTCCTCCCATCTGTGACAGTTTTTCAGTCTGTCTTTGTCTTTCATGGCCTCAGCACTCTTGAAGCAGACTGATCAGTTATTTAGCAGAATGCCCCTCAGTTTGGGATTATTTGCTATTGTCTCCACGTCTAGCGTTTTAGTTGACTGCTCTGCATATGCTTTACTACCCATGCCAGGACCTACTGACAAATGGAAGTTTTAAGGCCTAATAAAGTATCTCGTTTCAGCCTACTGAGGCATTTTTAGATCCTGGAGGTTAGGAGTATGGACTCTGAAGCAGACAGCCTGGGGCCTCTTTCTAGCTCTGTAATTTACTTGCTTTGTGACCTTCTGAATGTGACCTGACCTCTCTATACCTTAATAATTTTCTTGTCTACAAAATGGGGATAATAGAGAACTGATCTCTTAGGGTTGTGGTATAGATTAAGTGAGTTAAAGCACGAAGGACATAGATCCTTGCCTTGCATGTAGTAATCACTCAGTGTGTCATAGCTGTTACCACTGCTGCATTCTCCACAGCCCTCTCCTCTCCCACCTCCCCTGAAATCCAGGCCTTGTGATATCCTGCTGTCACTTTTCAGGTCTTCGATTACAATTATGGGTGTGGTTCTGACCAGAGTGATGACTTTACAGCAAAGCCTGGGGGCGTTTGGACATGGTCTTTGTGTCCCACCTAGAAAACCCATTTCAACTGGAGGGTTGTACCTTGGCTGCCAGGCCTCTTGGCTATGCTCAGAATGTACTTATTGCATCCTCACCCTTAACCCATACCAGCAGCCCTGGAATCTGCTCAGAAATCACTCCAGGCCCCCTTTTTCTGTTCAACTTTTCTGTTCCTGTTGCTTTGTAGTCCTTTGGGTCTCTCACCTTGACCCTCTTTCTTCCCTTACTCCTCTGAATTATTGGGAGGCAGCAAGGCATAATGGTGACGCCCCAGCTTGTCTAGGCTAAGAGCATGAGCTCCCGAATTACGCAGACCTAGGCTCCATTCTTAAGGCTGTCACTTGCTTGATCTTTGGTAAGGTCAAGTCTCAATTTTCTCATCTTAAAATAGGACTCATAACAGTATTTCTACATCAAGGTGTTGTACGGATTAAATCAGATGCTCTCTGTGAAGCCTTTTGATGATTGATGTTGACACCTACCTTTGATACAGCCTGATTGAAGGTAGCAATACTTTCCCTCCATGCCTTTGTCCAGGCTGTTCCCCCTGCCTGAGGTGTCCTCTCTCCTCACCCCCACCCACCTTTGCCTCACCATATCACAGATTCTTGATTTTTACAACCAGATGTGCTCATTACTTTATTCCTATATGGACTGTTTCTTACTTTTGTAGTTACGGATACGTATCATATTCTGATTTTCGTTAACATCAGTTATATATTTGAGTTACTACCCTACCATCCACTCCAGCCCCTCCCTCCACCCCTCCCCACATACACCTACTATCGACTGTGATTATCAGTTCTCAGGGGGCAGGGTCTAACCTTGTATGGCCTGCAAGGAGTAGTACAGAAGGCAGTCAATGAGAGTTCAGAGTAAGTGTATTAAATTCCAAAGTGGGAATGCCAAGCTTTTTTCAGACCCTGCAAATCATGCTCTGCTGAGTTTAAGGGATCTTGTGTTAGGGATAGTGCTTTGACAAGCATCCACAAAGCCATTTTCATAAATAGGAGAACATAATTTCTACCCCGACCTGCTTTTCATGCTTCCCACAAATGCCCAACTGTATGAAAAATGAAAAGGTGCAGGAACAGCAACATCGTCCACACTCACCTCCATCACGATATGAGTGGCAGGGCTTTGCACACAATGATGCATCTCTGAGATATTAGATGAGATCTCAGCCCTTACATGCTCTCCTGCATGAAATGATAAATCCCAGGGCAAGTTGACACAATTTGGGGGCCAAAGATGTAGCAGGATGTTATGAACTGGGCCTAAATCTGCTCTGACTGACTGCACCAATGCTCTCTGCTTTTCAGTGGGAGGCAACTAAATAAGCCAGCAGAATTAGGAAAAATAAAACAAAACAGGATAGGAATAAATATACCTGATTTAAAGTAAATGAGAACCCTTGCTGCTCTTTCAGGCAGTTGCTTAAAGAGAACTGGGAAAAGCAAGGCTACTCAACTGGGCCTTATTTTCTTCATCTGTAAAATGGGTATCAAAATTCTTGCTGTACAGATTTAATGATAATAAATAACAATGACAGCCATAATTTATTGAGCATGTTGGTGGGCCAACCATTTTCCAAAGGTCTTCTTCACATTACAAGGTAAAAACTATGATTATCCCCATTTTGCAGATGAAGAAACAGAAGCTCAGAGAGGTTTAGTGACTTTGCCAAAGTTGCACAGCTAAGAAGTGATAGAGCAGGACTCAAACCTGCAACTGTCAGGCTATAAAATCTGTGCCGTTAATAACTAAGTTGTACTGTTATAAGGACCGAGGGTATAATATAGCTTTATCTGAAGTGCTTATTCGATGAAATGAAAGATGATTTTAAGAGGATAGGAGATGAATGGGGTGCAGTGATGATGAATAAAGTGGTGTTGCATTGCATGGTGAGAAAATTAACCCCTTTTCAAATGTCTTTTGATATTTCTGATTACGACAAGGTGAAAATGTTGGTTAGGTGCTATTGTTATGCCTTTATCACTGTTATATAACCTTTAACCTCCCTTTTAAACAAAGAGAGAGCAGGTGGCAGAGGCTTCGGCAAACAACATCTGCCTAGAGGTCAATAAAAATGTTTATTGTCACATTCATTTTCACACCTACCTTCCATTTATGACACGTGCTATTCGTTTTTCTTTGATAGTAATATGAAAATTCTTAGAATACACTTATTTTTAAGTACAAAGAATCTATCAGTGTTAAACATTAAGTAAATAATAGAGGTGGTATTCAGATCTGGCAAAAATTGTGAAGGTGAGATGTGAGTGACTCGAGCATGAAAAATGCCGTGATAGACAGTGGGTAGTTTTCAGCCTGATGCATAGCACATGGTTCTTAATAAATGTCAAGGACAGAGGGAAGGGAGGATACAACTCCCTCTTCCAATATGTTAACAGAGAAATGAACCATTGGTAAGCTGCATGAGACAGTCTATTATCTGAGTTTTTGGACCTGAATTTGGCTTGTTTTCAAGGCCAATGGAGAAGGCAGGGTTTGGAGGAAATGAAGCTGGTTTTGCTCTTCACTGAACCATGGAGGCCTTGTGCTGGGGAGGAAACTGATGTCTCAGGGTCAGATTTTACATTACAAATGGGAGGCTCCAGATGTGGGAAGGGATTTTCCCCAAGTGCCCCCCGGCTGAAAGCAGCTCTAGCGTTACTACTGCTTTCATCCATTTCTAGGCTGGGCTCCTCATCTTTAGTCTCTTTCCCCCAAAAAGCCCATTGGGTCTGAACTAGCTCGTGGTAAAATCCAGCAGTCTCAGTGTTCAGTCTTCCAGGGTCGAGCACTCACCAGTTCCCCAGCTCTGCACCAGGTACTGTGAGTTACCGGGAAGCTCCACAAAGGGAAGATGGTAGATAGTCAACTCCAACCTCAAAGAGCTGACATGGCTATGCTGTATGATTTTGCCCTTAGACCAGTATCATTTGGGAGGTAAGCAGCCAGATCTTCTACAATAAAGTCAGTCAGGAAGGTCCCCCTGTGTTAGTCAGCTTTCACCAGTTATGCATCAGTAACAACAGCCCCCAAATCTCTGTGTCTTTCAACCACAAAAGTTCGTGTATTAGTTACATGTTGGTTGCAGGCCAATTGCTGGTGTCCTCCATGTCTGCCCTGTCTGGGACCCTGGTGGAAAACACAGCCTTCACCTGGGCCATGCATCTCTTCAAAGGGAAAAAGAGCAATGACAAAAGTTCTTAAAGCGTCTGCTGGGAAGGGAAGTATCTTACTTCTGTGTTTGTTTGTGTTCCTAAGAGCAGGTTCTAGAACAAAGATTCCAGTGTAAGTCACGTATTTGAGAGGCACAGGAAAACCTGGTAAGGAAGTGGGGAAGTGGAAGGGCAGCCAAGAGAGGGTAGGTTATCAAGCCTACTACCACGGTGGGAAACTCTCGTTTCATTCCATGGGGAAATTTGAGGAGACAGGGCAAATCAGATGTCCTGCTATCCTCTGGAGGAAGGAGGGAGCTGGTGTATTTACTCATCCAGACCTGCCCTCCATTGCTGAGGACCACTCCAGGTAGTGAGGGTGGGGGTAGGGGAAAGGGTTAATTCCCTAGGACTTTTGGCTTGTGTGGGGGCAGAGCAGCCTTCTAGCTTCTGAAAAAGCCCTTGGGCAAGGCAGTACAGACACTGGCAGTGGGATGTTGACTGGAGGGTAGCAGAGAGATATGGCAAGTGATATGGGCGGGGCACCAAGAACATCTGTGACATGCTCTCCGTCCATTGACCCAAGGAAGTCACAAGGCAAAGCACATCTTCAGGGTTTTGGGAATATAATCCTCCCATAGAGAGGCTGCAAATATTTGAGGACCAAAACACAATTTGCAGCAGGCCCCAAGCCCTGATGTATGAAGTCCAGTAAACTCTGTGAGCAGCAGCATGGGTGATGCTTAATTGAGAACTACCAGATGGACCAGGGTGTCTGGATCTTGGCACCACTGACATATTGGGCTGGGTAATTCTTTGCTGTGGAAGGGCTGTTTCATGTACTGAAGGATGTTTAGCAGCATCCCTGGCCTCTACCCGCAAGATGCCAGTTGCATCTTCCCACCTCCAACTGTGACAGCCAAAGATGTCTCCAGATTGCCAAGTGTTTCCTAGGGAGCAAAACTGCCCCTTTGGAGAACCACTGATGTAGACCATATATGCATTGTTAATTCCCAAAGAATTGAAATAGATTATAGGCTCCTGAATGGAACAGTTCACAGCCTAATGGAAGAGATAAACAGGCATATAAACTATAATGGCAAGTCACTTTGTATTGCAACAAGTTGAAATATGTAAAGGAAGCAGAAATAATTTAGGAATGAGAAATATCTGTTCTATTGAGGTGTGGGGATGGTTCAAGAAACCTGTATTGAGGTAAAGACAGCTGAGCAAGGTTTTGAGGGATGAAGAGGAGTTTTCCAGATGAATGATACCACAAGTAGAAGTTAAATGTAATCTTTGACGATTGTGGAGACCTGGGAATGCTGTAATAGTTGATGTTGGAAATGTTAACTTCAGAACCTCTCACACTCAAAAGGCCAGGTTGCAGGATGAGTAAAATCAGCTTTACCATGTGATTGATCACGTGTAAGAAGCAATGACGAGGGTTTTGGGGATGCTTAAAGGAGGTGCCCAAATGGTGTGAATACAGCCCACCCCCAGAGGGACCAGAGATGCCTTTTATTATTATGTTAAATATCATACATTTTATTGATTATAGATATTATATATAAATGCTCTATTATTTTTGTTAAAGGAGAAGGCCAGTTATTTCTTAGGTCTTCCTCAGTATCATTTCCTGTCTTGTCCACTTTGATGTTTGCCACACAGTATTATGCAAAGAAAACTGAGTGTGGGTTCATCATTGAACCTCTCTGCCTCAGTTTCTTTGCCTGTTAAACAGGGATCATCAGGTTCTCCTTTGTGCTAGCCTCATAGTCTTGCTCTAAGCAGACAATGTGATTGCATAGCATGGGTTTGAGTTCAGACAGATCTGGGTTCCAGCCCTGCTCTGCCAGGCACCCTGACTCTTCATTTTATCATCTGTAAAATGGATATAATACCCACCTTATGGAGTTGTCCCAAAGACTAAATCATGCTGTGTCTGTAAGTTCAGCCCTGTGTGCTTGGCATACAGTAAGAGAGGATTAAGTGACAGTTCATCATTACCGTGAATATTATGAAACAGGTTGAGTTTGCATAACGATAGCTCACTCGTACTGAGTCTGTGTTTTGCTCCAGGCACCATGGTAAGTGTATGTATTAACCTGTGAGTATGATAGGTGTCATGATTATCTCTGTTTCATTTATGAAGAAACTGAGCCACAGAGGGATATGTACGGTTTGGTGAGTGGTACTCAAATGTTGGCTGACTGAGCAAGTAATCACTTTCCTGGATTGTTTAGTACTTAGTGTTTCCCTGCCACTTTTTGAATAGAAATCAAGGGCTTAGTTTTAGAGTTACTTTTACCAAGTTGTTGAAGCCAGGATAGCAACTGTTGGCTAACATGAACTTTTTTCACTGCTGGCGGAAGGTCCTTAATACACATGCAGAATATTAATAAGAAAATGGGTGAGCAGAGATTTATTTTTAACCACACTATCTGGGCTGGCTTCTCAGTGCGAGCCTACTTGCTCAGATGATGAATCACCCAAAACTGAGCCCTTCCAGAAATGTCTGTGAGAGCCACACAAAGGGAAACTTTCAGTTGCTTAAATCTCCCCACAGCAGCCCCCATCCCCACCCCACCCCCAGGCTATTGAAAGAAAATGCTGGGAGTTTGTTTGCCAGCTTGCTGGACACCCCCTCCAGAACAGCGGGGAGTTTGTCTTCTCTCCCTTTGTGTTGGGGACACATATGGTGTTCTCAGTGTGAGAGAGCAGAGTCTGTTCCAAGACTCCTTTTAAATCCAGCCTCCGTATACAGAGTGGTGGGGGTCTCAGTGTCTGAGGGATGCCCTCCATCTGTCTGCGCACTTGCTAAGCTCTCATCTTTGGTGGGCTCTCTTAGCAGGAATAGAAATATAACTTGGTGAGGGCACAGACCTGATCTGCGTCTCAGGCTCGTCCTAGGGACTTTAATGGAAATGAATCAGTGAATAAAAAGTGTGATGCTCTTCCTGTTCAAATACCACCTAGTGAGGGCAGAGACTATACCTGAATGTGAGTTTCTCTCATCTTTTTGGCTCAGGTCCTGGCTCCAGTTTTTGATGACCACATGTTTAGGGGCAAGTTACTTCTCCTTTCTATGCCTAATCAGTAAGGTGGAGCTAATAATCTGAGCAGAAGGTTGCTGGAAGAATCCAGCCTATAGCATCTGGCTTATAGAAAGTACTCTAAATGTTGGTTCTTCTGCTGTCATTTTGATTGGAGCCAGATCTGCTGGAGATGTCCCTGTGGGGACTGACATCCTAAAATTCCACAGCTTGGAGGGATATTAAGGCACCCTCTGGTTCTGTATCTCAAATGATATTTGAAACCTTCTGATGAGGTCCTATTTTACTAATGACAAAAACCTTTGGCAACCCAGAAAAAGAGGCATCTATAGCAGCTTTGCTGTCGTTAGCTATGTCCCAGGCTCCGGCTGGGCCCCCTTCCACACTGCCAGGCAGCAGCCTGCTGGCTGCCTCCTACTCCGACATCCATAGGTCTGTGGTAACTCCAGAACATTCTGGGGGAAAATGTGACTGCTGCTCGGGCTATGCCTGACTAATTGATTAGCTGGTTGTTTGCTCTGTACAACACCCAAAAGATGGTTTTAGTCTCTGTGCTTCACCCACACCCATCTCTGCCTCCTCCAATTTCTACTCCTTCTTGCGTATTCATGCTTCACAATGCCCCTTCCTTAGAGAGAGAGTAAACTCCTCCAGGGAGAGGCAGTGAGTATAGTGAGATGGTTCTGGGCAGGGACCCACGAGTCCAATTTTGAGGATTTGGATCCCAGCTCTGCCATTGAGGTGCTGTGCAAACTTGGGCAAGTTACTCAGCCTTTCTGTGCTTTCTTCTTGTCCAAGAATGGGAGCAATAGTAGTTTTTCCCTCCTAGGATTTAAAGAGTTAAACAAGCCAAACCACATGGGAAACACTGAGAATGTTCCTGGCACAGAGTAAAGTCTTTGATGAAGCTTAGCTAGTATCAAATGTTACCAGAAGAGGATGTAGATGCTGCAACCAGAACTTAAATGTAGTCAGGCTGCCAAGATGATCATAATACCTGAAAATCCAGTTTGCTGTGGATTTGTCATGGTTTCTAATGGCAACTCTCAGTAGCAAAATAGCTCAAAGGGCAATAAAGGCTCAAGAGGCAATGACTATTTTGCTCAACAAATATTATGGAATGAACAAATAATAATAATAATAGTTTCCATGCATTGCATGCTATCTATGCTCTAAGTTCTTTCATATATATCAACTGGTAATTTTCACAACAATCTTATAAGATATTATTATTATTACCCCTCTTTATGAATGAGATATTTGAGTTTCAGAGTCATTAAGTGTTCTGCCTACCACACAGTGGTACAAATAGAATTGAACTCTTGGATGAAGCTCCAAAAGGTGTTCACTGCATGCTACGTATTTATCTATGGCTGCAATTAGGAAAAAATAAAATACAATCTCTTCCCAGATGTAATAGCTCCTGTGAAAATGTCAGATTGTTATTGAAATGGCTCACGGTAGGGCTAGAGACAGCTTGTGAAAAAGCCAGAAATATAGTGAGGGGTGTGTCCTGTAGATTAAGACTTTAGGATATGGGGATCCTGTAAAGGCCCCATCATGAGGGAGCTCTATACCAGCTCACCTATGAAACATCCCGGATATCTGCTGCCTGGGGTAGATGATGTCTCAGATAGCCACCTGGCCTCACCCCTACTGCCACCTACCCTACCTAAGAACTGTGCTTCCATTCCTTCTACTAAACTACTTTGGTCAGATTAATAATTCAAGGCAGCCTATATCCTCCTAATCTTTGACAAAAAGCCTTTAATTATTCCTTCCTACCACAAAAATAAGTCCAGCTGGGTAGGACAGATTCAGGGCCTGATTGGTCTTTATATAGCAGATTATCGCTTCCCAGAGTGTGTTCTTGGGATCACCAAATCTATACTATATGTATATATATTTCTTATGTAAGAAAAATAAACAATGTAAAACATGTTCTGAGTTCAATAACCCTGGGTATGGCTCCGTTGAGCACTTTTCATTCCTCCTGAACTTCTCAAAGCAGTTAACACACTAATACACCTTGTGAGCCTTCAAGGGTGGGAAGCTCTTTCCAATCTTATTGGTCCCTTAACCTTTGTATCCAGGAGCCCTTTGGGAGGTTAGGGTTCTGAGTGACACCTTCTGAGAAATGGTGCTGTTGTCCATGGAAGCCACTGAAGGTGACATAGGGACTGGTGTTCAAATCTACCTCCAGAGAGTAAGTTGACATTTCATTTTACATTTAATTGGACAGCAAAACAGAGGTTCCTTGACAGAATCCATGGCTAAATTAAGTTATAGAACACTGAGAAGTGAAGCATAGAGAAAGGATTGGGAGGCTCGAACATCTCTGACGTTAAAAGCAAAGGATTCCTTTCATTTACACTGAGAATTAGAAGTTAAAGACCAAGTACCTTGATGAGTCTGGGCTAAATGTCAGGGAACAAGGCTGCCAAGGATAAGAGAATGGTTAATTATTGATCATGGGTGGCTGGAAGGATGGTGATAGAGGAATCAAGGTAAGTACCAGGGCAGGATCGTCTGGTGACAGAGTGACTGGCTCAGGGGTGCACTAGTGAGCTGCTGGAAGAGCTGAGTGGAAAGTCACAAAACCTGGGAAGGAAACACATGGTTCTTGCTTAAGGAGAGTAAAGGGACATCAAAGGCCTACAATGATCCCCATGACGTCTTTATCTCCCATAGTTACACAAGGGTCAAACAAACACTTAGTGGCCTTGAGCTCTTCAGTCCAATGACAATAGTCAATAGGCATTTTGTTACTTCTTTGACATCAAAACACTGCTAGGTAAACTTTAAAGCACCTGACAGGTTTTCTTCCGACATATGGTGATGGAAGACGGAGCTCATTCCAGCACTGCACGGGGGCCAGTGCATTCTTGGAGTCGAGACGATGGTCAGGTCAGAAATTCCGGGAGGGGCGGGCGGCGGGGCTGTGAGGGGCCGTGAGAAGGAAGGAATCACCTACTATTCCTGGAGAAAGAGGAGAAATGAAAAGGTGGAATAGCAGGTCACTATAAAACACTCGTTAGAGCCTATTTTGCTATTTGGCAAAGACACTTGCTTTTCCTGGAGGCTGGAGTAATGTGAACTTCCTTCTCTGAACCAGGTCTTCCCTAGAAATGTAAAGGTTCAGAGAAAGAAGAGTAAATATTGGGAAGCACACTATGCTTATCAGAAAAACAATTGGCTCTGAAATGTCTCAGGATCGTGAATGAAATGTGCAGGTCGCCACATCCCAGGGCCTAAGGATGAATGAGGCATGTGGTATGCTCCCTAATGAATATGTGTTGAATGAATCAATGAATGAGTACAATGATATTCACATTTTTCTATATAGAATTTCCCCCTTCTGATGATTGCTTAAATTAATAAGATGTTAGTGATGAACTGGAAAAACTGTACCTTGTACCGCAATCATCATGTGTGATTGCATCTTGAAGATCTTAAACACGCATAAAGAAATATGAGACATCATCCTTAATGAGCATGTCTTCTGCAGTCAACCCTAGACTCTTTCTAGAGGTTCTGATGTTAGTGTCTTTTGCAGTCACCGCTGAAGAAGTTGATTCAGATAAAAATCATGAATCCCAGTTCTGCCGTTTACCTGTTGTGTGATAATTGTATTTGCACTTGTGAGTGCAGGGTGATGTAATTGACTTCACTAAGATGGTATTGTCAGCCAGTTAATCCTGCTGCAAAAGCTGTCCAGTGCAGATTCAGAGGCAAAAGTGTAAGTGATGTTGCACAGTTACCTGTGCTTGGTACAGTGGGAAAGCCCGTAGGTTTGGTTTTTATGGTAGGAAGTTATTTTCTGACATTGGTAGATACATGAGATATTTGGTCCCATCTTCTACTCTGGGACCCTGTGAAGCATAATTCCTTCCTCTTACAACATACAGTGTGGGTGTTAACAAAGATCATCAGCTCCCTCTGTTATTTATTCCCTTCAAATTCCTCCTTTTATCTCCTAAGAATTGGAAAGAAAATGGTTAATGTTCATTCAGTCCTTCAATACATATCTATTGAGTGTTCAGTATGTTTTAGGTACAGTTTTAGGGTTTACTAGAATTGAGACAATATTGAAATCTTCTAACCTTTTACATGTTGCTTTCTGCTTTTAGAAGCTCAGAAAGATGGTAAAAAAAAATAAGTTAAATGAAGCAGAAACTGCAGATAGCGATGATTGAAGTAATCAGAAAGCATAACGTAAGTGTGGAAAAATTGGATTTTGAGCAAGGACTTTCTGTATGTGCTCAGTGCTACAAAGTTGTGAAAAGCCTAATGTCCTTTTTTACAATAATATAAATGACTTATTCTGCTCAGATTTTGGGCCATTTCTTCTCACTGTTTAAAACTAATTCCTTAAAGTTCATTTGTTTATAGTTTTATTTGTTGAAAAGGCTATTAATATTATGATTATAAAAGTTCTACATGCTCATTGGAAAGAATTGTTAAAATATTACAAGTATAAGGAGAACCTGCAATTTCTTTGGCCAGAGTTAATTACTATTAAAATGCAGCTGCTTCTAGTTATATGACCATACATATTCAAGATCATGTTACATACTGTATAGTCTCATATCTGCTTTTTAGGTTGCCAACCCCCTCCTTTTTTCAAAAAAAAAAGAACTTAAACCATTCTACTATAAATTCTTATTCTGAATTCCTTTCTTATGTCCACTCGTACATTGTGTGGGCTGTGTATGTAAAGAACCTGCTTTATGAGCATGCACTAGGTTGCCATATGGAAATATGGATAAGAAAGTATGTCATTTTATGACTATTATACCTCACTATTGCTGTGGCATCATTTGCTTAACCTTTTTGCAGTGATTGAACTGGGTTATTTCCAATTTCCTTGTTTTATAAATAGTGCTGCAAATGACCATCTTCACCGGAACTGATTTTTTTTTTTCTTAGAGATTGTTCCATGTACCATATTCCTAAGACAGGGTTACCAGGTCCATGAATATAAACAGATTTATAATACTTGTAACCTATTTCTAGAAAAACTTAACCCAGTGATACAGTCACCCATGATCTCTGAATATATTCATTTGCACACTACTGTCTTTATATTTATATTTATATTTGCCAACTTAATAGAAATCTAAAACTAAATTAAATAGGTTTGAATTGACTTTTTAAAACTCTTATCTTTTCATAACAAGAGATACATACAATGCTTGTAATAAAAATATGAGTTAAATGAGTAACAAGTTAATTATTACCTGAATAAACCTAAATACTCAATAACACACACACATATATATATATATATATATATATATATATATATATACATACATACATATATATATATATAATATCTTATTAGAAAATTAGTTTCTGCTTCTGTAATAAAGTGACATAGTGACTTTCTATTTGGGAAAAGTTCTGAGAGAGCAAAGTCGCTCCCATTTCCATTTTTTTATCTCCCCAAATTTTCAGAAATTTCACAGCTCAGTATCTAAATGTTTCTAGACAAGCCTAAACAAGAGAAAAGTCATATTCTAGACCTTCAGAACCAGTTTCCTTCCAAATGATGGGGAAGATTGAATTTCGTTGCCCCAGAGAGAAAAGATTGAGTATGTTCTTGACCAGGAGTGGATATCTTGGAATATACCCCTTTTCTGCCCACATTCCAACCAAGGGCATCCTGCCCTGAGTTTTAGGTAGGCCCTGGAGGTGCCTGGAGCCTTGGCCATCTTAGCAGGTACAGAAACTCACAAACATTAATGAATTCTCTCCAACTGAGTCTTTCTACAATCCAAGGACACCGGAAAGGTGTCAAGGATTGTGTCCTTGTAAATTTTATAGAACAAAGCAACATGTGCCCCTAATATCCTTATTAAAAATCAATTTGTGGTATTAATATGTTGATTGTAGCTTTGTAAGGATAAATTTGGAAAAAAGTCACAGGCTCCCCCAACTTAGGTGTATGTGATGGCATTTGATCCATTCAGCCTAAGGACAAGGCTGTGGAATCTTTAGAATCACTGTGGCTGGATATCCTATCACCTGCTCAGAAGACAAAACCAACTGTTATGGGCAGATGGCCATGTGTCATGTATTTCACAAGATTATTTTATTTCTACCTACAGAGAAAAAATAATTCTGTAGTGGGCAGGACTGTTATTCATCCCCTGACACCTTCTATATGAGAAATCCGAGGCCTGCAGAATTACCTGGCTTGTCTGAGGGTGCAGTCAGCGATGGTATTGAGTCTGGGTCTGTGCTGGGCCTCACTCACTCTGATGTGTTGACCACTGCCTGCTGGTTTGTGCCACCGAAAGAGAGAAACAAGATGGTCAGCAGGCAGGACCGCTCGGCACTTCTCTCTCAGTGAGTCTCCGTGTGCCCCCAAGTGCTTGCTAATCAATGGAAATGATGCTAGTTCTGGGAGAGAACAGAGAAGGCACCCTGGAGGTGATGGAGTGGACATGTGCAGGGAGGAGAGGCTTCAAGGGCCTGGAGAAGGGCGATCAGGCCTCCAGGATGCTGAGGTTTAAAAGTGAGCCCACCAGGATTGGTCACAGACCCTCTGGCCACTGCTCCTTTTTCACCTTGAGAGTAAAGTCTACACTTTGAATTTGTCTACCAACAAAGTAAAGTGTGGACCCACAATGGCCGAAGGAGACTACATGTAGGAGAATTCTTCAAAGCCTGTGTTTTTGTCCTTGGAATTCAAGCAAATTTTACACCACACTCCGTCATCTATTTGTGTTTATTTCTACATGTTATGTTATTTTTCAAGCTATCATGTTTCTGATTCTAGCATGTAATCATTTGTGTTTCCATTGACTTCATAATAGCATTGTTTTAGGGAAAAAAACTACACTAAATATAACATACAGTCCATTTTTAGAAATATTAAAATATGAGGACAAGGTATATTTTAGAATCTAGGCGATTCAGTGAATTCTGAGTAACACTTCTGCTCCTAGAATTTATGGCATGTTTCTGGTGGGGCTTGGCTTGTCTTCAGGTATGTATTCATGTATGCGTTGGGGTAGACAAGTACCTTGGCATCTGACGCACAGTGGTAGAAGTGTCATGGGTGGAGGGGAGTGGGTGGCATGCTGTGGTTAGGGATGAGAAGTGTGAGGAACTGCCCAGCACTCATTCTGCCTTCTCCGATGTTAGGGCAGGGTGTCTCCACTTGACACTCTTGGCATTTGGGGCCAGACAATTCTTCATTGTGGGAGATGTTTAACAGCTTCCCTGACTATCCTGCAGTGGCATCCTGGTGGTCTCCTGCTTGTGACAACCACAAATGTCTGCCGATATTACAAATTGTTCCTGATCGAGAGCCACTGTGTTAAAGCAAAAGAAAAAATGCCTGAAGAAGTGGGCCAGTACAGAGCCTTTGGCCTCAAGCTTTTCTTTTTATTCTAGAAGGTCTCTTGTCCCAGTAGGCCACCAATAAGACACCTCTGTCCTCTAGTAACTGACTGAGGCTTTTGTCCTTTCATCTGCAAAATGGCCAAACCTGAGCATCTCTAAGGACCTTTCTAGGTGTGAAAATTTTCTCAATGGTTTGTAGGATTATAGGAATTTAAAGAATATTGATAATAACAACCTGTATCACTATTTTCATACCTTGGTTGAAGTCTTCCTTCCTCAAGTTTACAATGTATATTAATATTGCATTAAGCATTGCAATCATGCTCCCTATTTAACATCCTTGCAAGTGAGGCTTTGTCTTTAATGAACAGGAATAAGAAGGAGTCACCAGGAGCCAGTAGAGCAAAAGGCACAAATAATAATAAAGCCTAACTATTATTTAACATTCAGTGGATTATACATCAGTACGGTCCAGTGATGATAGATAGATGACAAGACTTTCTTCTCTTCTGAAGGACTAGCTTATATCCACTCTTTTGTCGCTGAGTTTGCCATGGATTATTGAAAGGACCTTTCGATCATCTGAAATAAGAATCGATCATTTGTTTTCTAACTCTATGTTAGAGACTCAAATTTATTCATACAGCAAAAAAAATAGTGAAATTCATATTGTGCTTTTAATTGGTGATGTAAGAGTGAAGGGGAAAAAAAGCCTAATCCTGACCTCATGGGATGCAGTCTAGTGGGGGATGGTGGACATTAATCCATCACACAGCCCCACAGGAGAATTAGACCCGATCTGCTAGGTCAGGGAGGCTTCCTGGAGGAAGCAGTGTTTGAGCCAAGATCAGAAGGATGAGCAGGAGTGAGCAGACAGAGGTGGGCATTGCATATACACATTGGATAAACTGCTGGAGTGGTGGAAACCTTACTGGTAAAGAGACAAGTGAACGAGAGTCAGAGCAGCTTCATCTGCTTCTCTCAAAAGGTCCTTAAACAGCTAGCTGCATTTACTCCATTCTCAATCGCCCTTGGTTGTAAGCTGAACAATTAAAAATAGTTTCTCAAGTAGAAAAAGAAACACCATAATGGATGTATGTACTAAATATAATATGCATCCCAATGTCAGAAATGTTAAAACATTTTACTCAAAAAGCACACCTTAGAACCAAGGAAATAAAATATCAGAATTCAAATGTCAGTCTTGAAATTTCACAACTCTACTAGTTTGGCATAGGATCCTACTGTCTCTTATGATTTAAGCGAAATCAAGTGAAGTCCCATGTCACACTCAGGGGGAGTGCTGAGCCTCTCTTTGCGTTTCCAGGGATTCCTAAAGATTTGCATTTCTCCACAGCACTTCTCATCCTGAGTTCAGCCTCTGTGGAATTCTTGTTCTCCTATCGTCTTTTGTTCAGGCTGCTTTCTACCCCACCTTTCCTCCCTGGAAGCCTTTCCATCCCCCACTTGCCAAAGAGCCACAGCCTCAAGGCTGTGGACGTGGCAGATATTGCTGAATGTCTGAGGATCCAGGGAAGGTGGATGGCTTGCACGGCAGGACAAAATAGCAAACGGAATGCAAGGGAATCTTTGCCATTTCTGTTCTTACGGAAAGACAGTTTGTCAAGTGGTTAAGAACAAAGTTTCTGAAGTCAGGCTGAGATTTTTCAAAACCCAGCTCTGTGATGCTACTTACAATGTCACTTTGGGAATAAGAGTAGAACCTACCCCATAGGATTGTTGTGGATATAATGTGCTTGGAAAGATACACATAGTAAGCGCTTTGGAAATGTTAGCTTTCATCACTATCAACATTATTATTATTGCTATTATTATCATTATTGTTATTGAGAGTCTCTTGGCCACTCCTACCAGCTGGGATAGTCTCTTGATCAGCCATCATTTCATTTTGTGGTCTCTCTGATATGTTGGTAGGACTTCTTGCTTCCTGCTCAGACTATTCCCTTTTTCCACCCAGGTCACTCATCTGAATTCCCCTGAATTCCAGTTTAGTTCTCCTGCAGCGCACTTTCGCCATAGCATTAGCTCACTCCCAACCATCTCAATTGAATCCTTGTGGTGAAGTGTGCCCATTAAGGTGTATTACGAAATGAGGGCAGCTCTCTCCCTCTGCTTGAGTACAGCATATTCCGGGACGTTTTACACTTCTAGCTGCGGGTGACAATATTAGGAAGAGAAATTGTGCCAGACCTTTGGAGAAATGAGTTGCAGCCCGGCTGGCTTCTCAGCAGGCAGCACTGGCATGGCTTCTAGAAAGACGGGCTTGGCACAGGACAGGAAGAAAATGCCTTCTCTGTGACCTCTGAGGCTTGGCCAAGGCAGGAGTGGATAAAGAGCTAACCTGCCCTGCCTGCCTGCCAGCCAAAAATAGGCCGACTGCGTCACAGAGCTTTCGATAATTAAACCGTCCCTCTGCAGAAGGCTGTGGCTTGGACTGGAAAGGGGCTATGGACGGGTTAAGGTAATTCACTCCGAGCACTGGCATTCTTCTCTCAGCATCAGACGCAGACTCGAAAACCGAGTAGTGCTAGAGGGAGGTGTAAATTCTTAACCAGGGCACGACGTGTAAGGAGCGAGGTGAGGGAACATGTGCCAGTTACTTACAGATTAAGCAGTTCTTTGTCTTTACTCTGAATAATGTAGATACTTTTTGTGATCAGTTTAGTTGCATAACTTTTTTCTTTCTTATAAAGGTTAATTTGTGTTTGTTGTTGAATGTTTAAACATAAAGAAAAAAAAGAACCAATAAGGGAATAAAAACCAACTGTCTATCATCTTAACATTACAAACAGCCATTAGAAACTGTTCATACCTTTTGTTTTTGCATCGTGATGCAATGTACAATTTTTATAAAATTGCCATATATGCAGTTTTCTGTCTTGCATTATTAATGTACAAAGTATTCACAATGATGTTCTATCTCACGAGACCATTGAATGTCACTTGGAAACCAGACCATTTTTAACTCATTATCTCCATTGTGCCCAGCACTGAGTAGGTGGACTGGTTGTCACACACGTCCACGTGGGTAGGAAGATGCTCTGGTCTGGAGTGTTCTTCAGACAAACTCCAGTCTTAGAGGGACCAATGTGCCAACTGAGAGAGAGGAGGTGCACTGATCATTCAGGGAGATGGAGAAGGAATGGGAAACGACCCCACCCTCCCTGGGGAAAGCCTGGACAGTATGTCGAGTGTGGGCATCTAAGGAAAGTGTTTCTAGTTTGGATTCTGTCTCTGCCGCTAACCACTTGCTTAACTTTGATTAACCTCCCCAACCCTCTAAACATCCATTTCTCATCTATAAAATGGAACTAATGGTAGTATCTATTTCATTGGGTTACTGGGGAGTAATCCTTGACTAAGTATTCAATAGATATTAATGATCTTTAGTATATTATTATAATTAATCTCGCAAACAAAGATTGAGTCAGCTGATTCCATTATATGAGGATAGTGGGTAGATGGGTTCATTCTGTAAGAAAATCTTTCAAAGGAAATAGAAATGGTGGTGGGCTTTAGTATGCTCTCTCAGAGAGATGGTGGGTTCAAGCTGTAGGGTGGTCCAAGAATGGAATCTCAAGGTTCCTTCCATTGGCAGAGACACTCTCGCCCCAGCCAGTCATCTTCCCAACAGGCTTGACAGGGCAGCTCGGAGTTTGGGAATAAATCATCAAAAGGTTTGTTGCTTCAGCCAGGCTTCTTCGGGCCTCAAGTAGAAAAGCTGGAATAAAATCTTCTTGCATTTGTGGGAGGAACCCCAGGTGCCTGGGGTTCAGGACTGGCTCAAGCCGGAGGCAGGAAACAGCATGAGAGACCTGGGCTTGAAGCACAGCTCTGCGATGTATTAGTGATAGGACCTCTCTCACTTCTCTCTTCATCCAGGATAAACATTTGTAGCTTTTGGGTTTTTGTAAGGATTAAAAGAGATAAAATCTGTGATGTGCCTATCACCATGCTGGAGTCCACATAGATAGATGCTCAGTAAATGTTGATACCTTCTTCCTCCCTCTCCATCCTGCAAGATAAGACAAAGTAGAAGGAGAGAGGTTTTGGTTTCTTAATCTGTAAATAAGGAGCTGGAACAAGAAGAGATAATGAGTTAAAGGCTCACTCAGCCTCCAGGGCCTGGGAGATGTCCTCCTGTCATTAGATTGTCAGTCTGCATTTCCCAAAAGTCAGTAGTGAACCTGCAGTATTTCCTGGCACATCCTCGCAGATAGCTAATGAGTATTTGCCCTGTGCCAAGCACTGTACTGAGCCCCTTCAGGGCTTTCGTTTCATAAAGGAGAAAAACCAAGGCTACATATGAAGTACCTTGCTGAGGGTCAAGGAATAGCAAAGAGACATATTGGGTTTGTTCATCAATAAATACTGAAAGGGAGATTCTCTGAAATTAGTGTCTGCTGGCCCAACCTGATTCCAGACAGTTCTTTCACCAACCCCAGGGGCGGTCAAGCCAGAGAGGCTTCTGTTCTTTGCATTGCATATCTCTTTTTGTAAAAGCAGATGCCTGAGGAATGCTTTTGTCTTAGTCTAGGTTCACAGGCCTGTTCCTAGTGAGGCTCCGCTCATGTATTCCAGAATTCAAGAGCATGTTAGTAACAATTCCCCCCTCACTCCCAGGCAATTCCTGTCCATGGGCTGTGTACTTTCCCTAAACAAGAATAACTTAAGCTCCACCCAGTTGGAGCCCAGACCTGCCATAGACACTTTGGCTTTAGGCAGAATCCAAATAGGAAGCTGGCTTTAGCAACAGAGGCCCATTCTGCCACTTTTGCATTCCTAAAGCTCATAGCACCCAGCTTCTTTGTCTTTATTTTTCTTAGGAACAAATGAGTTTGGTCATTTATTTAACAGACAATGATCATTGTTTCCTCAGTGCCTACCTAGCACAGGCTGACACAAAGGTAAACATGATAGTCCCTGCTCTAAATGAGCCTATATCTAAGAAATAAAGTGAATGCAAATTACCAGAAGCAAGGATGGCAAATATAGGCACATATGTAGCCACTCTTTAATTTTATGTCCATGGCAGATATTGCTAATCAATCCTAGAACTCATTCATTTTTAATCATTTCTGTTGTCAGTTGTTCTGGTTTATAGGTCATGTCTCTGCTATTAGATCAAACCCCTGTGTCAAGGGATGGGTCCCTGGCATTGTCTACCCATAGTCCCATGTGCCTACCAGATGCTCCGCATGTCCTGAGTGGACTGCTATAGACTCTGGTGATTATGTGTTCCTCAGGGAAACTTACCAACGGTTGGAGGGCTGGCAGGAGGAGGACCAGCCTATGGAAGTCTCTGTTGTATGCTAGACCGCAGAGGTGCAGGAGCTAGAAGCCTCAAATGGACAGCAGTCGTAACTAAAATGCATTAAGAACATGGGTCCGAGTTTGAATTCTGGATTCTCTGCTTAATAGCTATGAGACTTGTGCAAGTTACTTAATTTCTATGTGCCTCAGTTATTCCATCTGCAAAATGGGTCCTAGAATGATGTCACCCCTATACAATGGTTATGAGGTCTAAATGAGTAAATGAATTTAAGTGAGTGTAAAGCACTTAAAATAGTGCTTGGTACAAACATTGGGTATTACTGACTTTTCTGACAGTGAAATTTTCTAGTGACTTTCACTTTAAAAAAATATTTTTCTATAAACAAAGTGCACATTATTTATATAATCTGAAAAAAAATACAATGAAAATATTTCTTTTTTTCTTAAAGACAAGGAAAGAGTCTGGTTGGGTAAGAGGATCTAGTTAACCCGGCCTCCCGGGCCCCTTGCCCTGTGTGTGTATTTCTTGGTGTGCTTGGGGCAAAGGGGTGGGGATTCGGCGGAAGTAAGCTTCCTTTCCCTTCTCCACTTCCTGAGCCTGTTAGTCCCTTCCAGTCCCAAGGGTCTCACAGGGAGGGTCCAACCTTCCTGGATGGTGTCATGATTAGCATCCAGCGAGACTTGCGCTGGGATCAGAGGATGAAATCACCCCGCGATTGCTCCGCAGGCAGATGGCCTCATCGGGGCAGTGCCGTGCGGTAGCGGCTTTCCTAGGGATTGGGCAGACGGCTCTGACGGCAGGAAGGTGCTGTGCCTCGCCAAGAGGAGGAAGGAGGGAGAGCCAGACTGGGTTTGCAAAAAGCAGGAGCAAAGTCCACACGTTTTATGAAGTGTTTTATGGTGGAACTGTAATTGGAGCCCTGGTATTTAGCAAGAATTATTGGGTGTGATGGCTTTGACACGGGAAGTCCTGCAGGAACAGGAGTGAAACGGGAATGAGAAACGGGCCCAGTAAGCCTCGTGGAGGGAGTCGCTAGGATTCAACACGCTGCTAATATTGCCCTCTTTATTGTGTTTTCAAAGTACTATTATAAATTTTGTTGTTGTTGGGGTAGTCAAAATTCAACTTAGAGACAAACCCAAAGTACTTGTCAGTCGTTTGCTCTCAGTCTGAAACAGAGCTGCTAAGCCTCATGGAATGGTTCCATTCTCTGACTACCTCTAGAGATTAAAAGTGCTTTTAGGTCACCTCCTACTCAGAGCACTATGGAATCTGATCTAATCAGGGTGCTCAGGACTCAAGAAGCTCTTCCCCGTGCAGAGGGAGGGCAGTGAGCAGGCCCTGGGTTGTGCTCTTCACTGCCTCAGGTTAATTTCTCAGTCCCACAAACTGAGGGCAGGGACCCCTGTTCTTTTGGAAATTCAGAACCAACAGATTGTGTAGGGAATGGATGTGGCCTCCTCTTTGTTTCTCTTTCAAACCATACAGTCTGGCAGCCAGGACTCAGCCCTCATACTGTATCAGAAGCAGCAGTCTTCAGTGGTCGGAGTAGAATAGAGATTCTAAATGAGGTGCCATTGGTAAAGGGCTTCAGGGATTTTAAGTTGCAAGGGAAACGTTTCTGTGTGACATTTTCAGGGAGAGAGCTCCTTATTCCCATCAAGCATGCACTCACAGCATTTTGCCTGTGCACAGTAGTGAGGACATCCTCCTTGCTGTTCTTAGAATTCACCAGCTTGCTCCTGCCTCAGGGCCTTTGCACTTGCTGTTCCCGCTCAGACACTTTCCCCCAAGATCCCACATGGTCACACTTACTTTCTTCAAGTCACTGCATAAATGTCACCCTCTAGACTGTGTTATTTAAATAGTACCTCATCACTCTGTCTCACTCACCATTACATCATTTCACTATGTTTTACAGTACTTATCACTACATGACATCATTTGTTTACTGTCTTCCTTCTTTAGTATGTAAGCCTCTATCGTGTCTACTGCTGTATCTGTCACATGTAGAACAGTGCCAAGCCCAGAGTAGATACTCAGAAAATAGCTACTGAATGGATACATGCATAAACAAAATAATAACTCTGATCACATTTGGGTCTTAGATCTAAAATATATATTTTAAAAAATGAGTTCTCAGTCGGGCCACTTTTCAGCCACGCATCTTGGTTCCAAAATATCTTATCTGCTGTGAAATGATCAACTGGGCACTGCAGTAGATGTAGTGGTAGAAGCCTTCTAGGTTTTTACAGTGTTGGTGCATCTGTCATTAAGTTCATCAGTCTTTTAATACACCAGATTGTGTGAGTGTGTGTGTGTGTGTGTGTGTGTGTGTGTGTGTGTGTGTGTGTCTATGTGTGTATGTGCATGTGTGTGAAATGGAAGAGTCATCCTGGCACACAGATATTATTATTATTATTATCTTGATGCACAGATAATGGGTTATCCCCATTTGAAGATGGGGCACTGTCATTATAGACATACCAATATGGATTTTTTGACTCGTTTGAGGCCTCACAATGTATCGGAGCAGTGCAGTGATGAAGTCCCACTTGCATCCTAGAATTATTATTACATTTTGGAGAAGATGTCCCAGAAGTTGAATTTAAGTGACCAGGACCAGCTTGGGGCTACTTTTTTTCCTGGTGTATGAACTCCTGTGCAAATGAGATGCAACTGCCTCTCTTTCTGATCGAGGAAAAGTAGAATTAAGACAAGGGAAAGAGGTTCTGTGTTTTCATCTAATTTTAAAGGAGAGAATAAAAGGTACCATATTCTTCTGAGAGGTAGGTTTCCTCTGAGGGAAATAAACCCTGGTCTCTTCCGGGCAGGTTATTTGCTTTGCTTCTTGAGCATAAACCTTAGTATCATTTTGGACGCAGATTCTCTCTTGTCAATATCTGCATTTGGGTGAGCTCAGCACACAGAGCCTATTCCCTCCTTGATAACCTTCCTAACAGATGACAGATTCCTAGTCTTTACTATTTTCCTGCATGAAAAAGATATAATTCTCTTCCAAACATTTTAGATAACTGATTCACCATTACTCAGAATTTAATTATACAACATGACACATGGACATGACATTGTTTTAAAAGTTAAAACCTACCACAAAACCTACAAAAATATATATTAAGAAAACCCTTATACACTTGCCTCTAAAACCCTCTTCTATTCCCAGAATTAATCCTTGCAAACAGTTTTTTGCTTCTCCTTCTAGAATTTCTCTCCATGCATTGTAAATGTACATGTAAATATAGAATTTTTATCTGTCTATATCTTGATCATTAGTCCATACATCATCTTTTTAACAGGCACATTTGTCTTTCATTGCATCAAAATGTATCAGAATTTATTTATCCATTCCCCTATTGATGGAATTTAGGCTACTCCTCAGGTTTTACTGTTAAACATGCTCTGCAAAGAATATACATCTTTGTGCACACACATCTAGGACATATATTAAGAAAAAAATTTTTGAGGGGTCAAAAGGTATCAAATACTTTTAACTTTGATAGGAACTACTCTCTCCACTCCTGCCTCACCAATCTTACTCCCACAGAAATTTTCCCCTGTCCTTACCAATCATAGATGTTACAACTTAAAAAAATGTTTTGTCAATATGATGTGCAAAAATTTTCTTTTAGTTTTCTTTGCCCTGATTTCTAAGCTGCTTGAGAATCTTTTTATGTGTTACTTGTGATGCTTCATTTATTGGTGGGTTTTTGACATGGTTTCAAAGATTTTCATTAATAGGACTCTTTTGTAACTGTCCTCCAGGGTTGATATGCAGCTGGTCCTTAAAATACTGAAAAAATGTTATACTTGTTGGTAAAGTGCCCCAACCTCAAGTTTCAATGCCCCCTGCTCCCCCTCCCCCTGCCTCTCAGGTGCCTTACCCTACCTTCCTGGAGGGCAGTAGTTAAGAGGTTAACATGCAGTGCTGCTGGTGACCTTCAAGACCCTGCTCTCTTGCAGTCCCAGCCTCTATTCAGATTGTTTGGTTCCTTGATGTACCATTTAAAAAATATTTCCTTCCCTCTCAACCAAATGTACTCGTCATTTCTATGACGTTTAGCAGTTTCTGGCCTCTGAGAGATTTATGCTAACATACTGCTGGTTTGCTTCTTGAACTGGTCCCTGCTTTGCTGATTTCCCAGGATTATGCTTACATAATTTCCTTTGACCTTAGCCTGCACATCGTAATCCAAGAGGGCATGTTGGGGGAATAAGACGTCTCTTATGTAACTTGTTACATAAGAGTATGGAGATCTGAGTCTCACTGGAGTGTCTGCAGAGTTTTCTAAGAAGTCTAAAAGTTCATCTGGACAGAGGTTTATATTGTCCTTCTAAATCAAATTCTTTAAAAAGCATTCCCTATGTCTGAAATAGCTGAGAGGAAACCGGAAAGAAGAAAGGACAATAAGGCTATTATGTGGCAGGCATTTAGCAGAAATTATTGCCTCCAATATAATCCTTTCTAGAATCCTCTCTCCCTGTGTGGAGAAGGAGACTGAGACTTTCAGGATGAAAGTGAGTTGCTGAGGATCATACAGCTAGAGAGTGGTAGCACTGTTATAAAGCCAGACCCGTGTTCTTCCTATGGAACGCAGCTCCGCATGTGTGTGTGTGCATGCGTGCGTGCGTGTGTGTGTGTGTGTGTGTGTGTGTGTGTGTGTGTGTGTGTCTAGGGCACTGGGCATGGAGTGATTCATAAATGTACCTGACAGTCCGGTTTTCTGTTCTAAAATCAACAGGGAGCTCAGACCTTTCCAAAGACGTCCGGGCCCAGTGTCTTCAGGGCCAGGCCGAGAGCCGCTCTTTGATCTCTGAGCCAGGGAAATGAAACCCTCTCCTGGGTCTGGCTGTGCCCTGATGGGCTGGAGGCTTTGTGGCTAAAACTTTGAACTCCCCCAGTGCCACCCTCTTCCCTTATCTCTGACCTAGGGCAGACCCGAAAGCAACAGGTCTCGTGTAACATGTTTGCCTGCCATGGGCTGGGTCCCAGTGCTGCTTTTCTCTGCTCAGGGAAGTGACATGTGAGTAGAGCTCACGTCTGGGTAAATTCTGCAGTGACCTATATGACAGAGTCTCAAAGAGAAAAGCGTAGCCTGGAAGCCTGAGGAAATGAGGTTCCCTCCCTCCTTCCTTCTATTTCAACTTATGCTTAACTCTTTTGGTTGAAAATTGTTAGAAATTCTTGAATTCATTCTCTCATCTCAGCCTGGTGTGTTGGGACCAGAACAACCCTGACAGAGAGTCTCACATGTCCCCCAGGATGCTTATCTCATTTATAATGAGGCTCAGTACTCCAGCTGGTGTAGTGTTGAGCCACGCACCAACCAAAGACCTCCCTGAGCGATCTTCTTTCCATACCCTGCGCTACACTTTTTCTCTTGGAGTCTGTCATACTCTTCAAAGCAGAGCATGTGGGATGGATGCTTCCGGTTAGGTGAGATTTCTTGGAATCTGTGCTTCAGCAAAGGCTGCCCTAACTCATTTCTTGCTGCAGAAGGGTCCTGACTCACCATCCTCCCTGCAATGAGACTGCCTGTGTACATATCTTGATTACTGGACAACTGTATGCCCCAAGGGGAAAGTCAGTCAGCTTTCTCCCCAACAAATCCTTTTCCCAGTTAAGGAAGAAGGGCTGAGAAGTTGCCATGATACCACTTTTTCTATGACTTCCTCCAAATTACCACATGAGAAGCCAATACTCTACAGGGCCTTGTCACAGGATAGTCACAAGTAGAAAACAGGATGATCCCCAAAGAACCATCCTCTAGAGACCAGTGTTGTGGTTTGGAAGGTTTTCTCTTCAAAGACAGGAAAATAAACTATTAGTTCTGTACTTGGTTCTAACCAGATCTTCTGGAGAGTTCTAGACTCTGGTTTCTTCATCTCGTAGAACTCATTGTAGACCTGGGTCCTAGACTTACTCGCTATGTGACTTTGGGTAGGTGAGTCTTCATGGAGAAGATATGCTTATTTCAAAGGATTGTTTTGTTTTTTGTTGCAATTGATAGAAACCTAACTTAATCTCACTTAAACTAGCAAGAGACTGTATTGGCTTATTAAAGAATGGAAGTAGCCTCAGGCATAGTTCGACCCAGAGGCTAAAATCTTATCACAGCTCGTTCTTTCTCCATCTCTCTTTGTCTTCAAACACAGGCAGATCATTTCCATGCAGGATCTTGGCAGTGCTGGACTTGCATCCTAGCAGCTAAGAACCCTCAGCAAAAAAGAGCTTCTCCTTCTGACTATTTCCGACAAAATTCTTAAGACTGAATCTAGCATTTTCACCCTTGAATATTTGAGGTCATGAGGAGGGAGTATCTTGATTTACCAGGCCTGAGATGGGTAAATGGTCAGCACCACCCAAACCTAGGGTCCAGAGGGGAGGTGCCCTGAGGGAAGTCAGAAAGCTATAACAAAAAGAGTAGTAAGTGAGAAAAGGGGACCCTCATACACCATTGGTGAGATTGCAACTCAGTATAGCTGCTGTGGGCAACAGTTGGAGGTTCCTCAAAAAATTAGAAATGGTTCTACCTTTTGACTCAGCAATTGCACCTCTGGGTATTTACCCAAAGAAAACCAAAACAATAATTCATAAAGATCTATACATCCCTATGTTCATGGCAACACTATTTACAATAGCTGAGATATGAAAGCTACCTAAATGCCCATCAGCAGATGATTGGATACAGAAGTTATGGTTCATATATACAACAAAATATTACTCAGCCATAAAAAAGTGAAATCCTATTATTTGCAAAGACTTGGATGGACCTAGAGGTGATTATGATGAGCAAAATAAGTCAGACAGAGAAAGATAAGTACTGTATGATTTCATTGATATGCGGAATCCAAGGGGAAAAAAAGAACAAACAAATTGAAAATAGACCCACAAATACAGAGAACAATCTGATGATCGCCAGAGGGGTGGAGGTGGGGGTGGGGGGCAGGGAGAATGGGGTGAAGGGTTAAAGAAGTACAAATTAGTAGTTGATAGAGGGTCATGGGGATGGGGAGCGCGGCATAGGGAATGCAGTCAGCAGTAACGTAATAGCTAGAGGGAAGATAGGGATCAGGGGATTGTTTCATAAACTATGTAAATGTCTTATCAATGTATTGTATACTTGAAACTAATTTAAAAAAGAACTGAAAAAAAAGAGTAGTAAATGGATACTAGGTAGGCAAGAGCAGCAGGCATGCAGAATAGGGGCTAAATGAGAGGGTCAGCAAGGTTTTTCTGTAAAGAGCCAGATAACATATATTTTAGGGTTTCTGCTATAACTACTCAACTCCCCTTGCAATGCACAAGCAGTCATAGACAATGGGTAAATGATAAGCTTGGCTGTGTTCTAATAAAACTTTATTTACAAACTTTATTTATAAACTTTATTTATAAAAACAATCAGCTGGATTTGGCTCATGGCCACAGTTCGCTGACCTCTGGTCTAAGAGACAGCATAGAATCTTCTCCCACATATTCCAGAGACTTCAACAAATGACATTGGGCACATTCAAAGTACTCAACAAATGCTGGCTATTACTGTTATTTATGCTGTCAGTAAAGATAACGATGATAACGCTGATGATAAGTATAATACTAATTGGATAATGAACTGTAATGAATTATGAGTAATGTGTCGGCAATGTATTCCAGGATTGTTTCTACAGGGTTAGTGGAGCACCCACTGTACATAGTCACAGAGTTAGAGGCACCACACAGCTATCCAATGAAAATGCCTTGTTTACAGATGGATCTTAGGCTCAGATAAGAAACGACACAGATACAAGTTCATACAACACACTTGTGGCAGTTTTGGAATCTGCAGCTGTTTCCTCTCGCCCTTCTCCCGCAGTCTTGAAAGGCACATGGTGCACCCAGTACGTCTGAGCACATCGGTGGAGTCAGACCACAAAGATTCATTGATTTTTGGATCCGGACTGGGTTGTGCGGTGACTTGGTGTTGCTAAGATTCCTGGCACGGTCTTGAGCCGGCGGGAAGACCTGATTCTGGAGCACCATGTGTCTTATGACTTGAGAACCCCCTGCTGCCGGGATGACTCAGATGTCTGTTTTACACAAAGATTACCAAACACCTCTTGCTGCATTTAAAAACAATGAATAAAACGAACAGTTACTCACTGCCTTACTTACTACCCTCTTTGTCACTGTTTTTATTGGCTGGAGCAGGCTTGCAGCCATCTAAACAGCTAGTTTTCAGTTGGGCTGCATGCTGATGAGAATGTTCTCCTCAAACTCCCATCAGCATGGGTAGAGAGAGGCCCGTGGGCACTTTATCTACAGTGGGTCAGGCCTATCGGCCAAATTCTTCATGACTGGTAAAACCCTCCCTGGGTTTTGGTTAACCATCGGCTCTGCAGTGATCCAGGAGGTGAATATTCTGAACCGTAGCTCTTTAGCTTTTATTTCTTTTTTCCTCAAATTTATTTTTAACTGTCATAACTTAGGGTCATTTACATAAAAAATATTTTCATTAATGAAAAACAAGCCATAGAATCCTCTGGTCCCAAGTACTACAGAGAACTTGGTAAACAGAATGGAACATTTGGAATTTGATTTATCATTCTTCTAAGCCAAAAGTCAGCAAACTTTTTCTGCACAGGGTCAGATAGAAAATATTTTAGGCTTTATGGGCCATCGGGTGGACCATGATTTGCTGACTCCTGCTCTAAGCTCTAGTTAGTGAGAAAGAGCAGACCCAAGGACGGGGTATTCGAATTGGCTGCTCACTTACCTGAATGTAGTTTTAAAAAACGTGGGCTTTGGAGTCGGACAGATGTCAGCTTAGCTCTGTGGTTGTGCTGCTTACTGGGTGATTTTAAGTATGTTAATTCCTTCCGTTTCCTTGTCTGCAAAATGGGAATGATAATTGTCCCCCTAATAGACTCTTTTTGAGGATCGAGCAAAGGAAGTCACTTACTGCAGAGCTAGTATGTGGTGTAACTAATAGCATTATAATCAGTACTGTTATTGATAACGAAGCTCGATGGGTAAAAGAAACTATTCAGTAGCACACAGTGTAGGAATTGACCTATCTGGACACTTTCAGAGGAAACTAAGTGGAGAGTGCCAAGAAACCATCATTTAAAAAATTTGTATCATTTATTAAGAATGTGAGTTAGAGAACTATTATCACCAACTTATGAACAAGGGAAACTCTGCAGAGGTATAAAAAAAAGAGGTATAATTGACATACAGTATTACATTAATTGCAGAGGTACAATATAATGATTCATTATTTATACACATTGCAAAGTGATCACTGCAGTAAGTCTAATTAACATCCATTACCTTATGTAGTTACAAAATATTTTTTTCTTGTGATGGGAACTTTTAAGATTTACTCTCAGCAACTTTCAAATATGTGACACAGTGTTATTAACTATAATAGTATTGTATTGTATAATAGTATTGTATTATATAATGCCATGCTGTACATTACAGCTCTAGGACTCAGTTTATTTTATAATTGGAAGTTTGTACTTTCTGACCCCCTTCACCAACTTCTCCAACCCATCAACCTCCCACTGCCTGCCTCAGCTGGCAACCAGCAATCTGTTCTGTTCTCTGTAGTTTTTTTTAAGATTCCACATGTAAGTGAGATCATACAATATTTGTTTTTCTCTGTCTGAATTATTTCACTTACCATAATGCCCTCAAGTTTCATCCATGTTGTTACAAATGGCAGAATTTCCTTATTTTGTGGCTGAATAATATTATATATATATATAGATAGATAGATAGATAGATATAGATATATAGATAGATATATAGATATATATAATCATATATAGATATATATGATTATATATATGTATATATACACATATATGTATATATATACACACATATACATTATATATATATGTGTGTGTATATATATATGTATATATATATATATATATATATATATATATATATACACACACACACACACACACACACACATATATGTATATAATCTCACATCTTCCTTACCTATTCATCTATTGATGGACACTTAGGTTGTTTCCACATCTTAGCTATTGTAAGTAATGCTGCAGTGAGCATGGAGTGCATGTATCTTGCCAAGTTAATGTTTTTGTTTCTTTCAGGTAAATACACAGCAGCGGAATTTCTGGATCAAATAGTAGTTCTATTTTTAGTTTTTTTGAGGAATATAGTAGTGTTAACTCAGAACCCTAGGATGTCCTTGGAGGGCATGGAACTCATTTTAAGAAACACTAAATTTTCTCTAACCCCTATGACTATATCTTGTCCTAGCACTTAATTCAATCTACTAGTTTTTATTGAACACCTATTTGGTGCCTGGCATTGTTCATGCCATTATATAGCAATGCAAGTAAAGACAGGACATGATTCTTGTTTTGATGTTATGATTTACAAGCCAACCAGATAACTCCCTGAGACAGGAAGAAAGTACAGTCGAAATAAAAGAAAGATTTTACAAGTTGAGCAAGATTGAGCCTTTCTTTCCAAGCATCTGGGATGAAGAGCTTTCTCCTCAGTTGCCATGGGGTGAAGTGGTGTTGATGGTCCAATGGCCAACATACTGGACAACTTCTAGGGATATCAAGGAGGGGTGCTGTGGGAATGATGTCAAGAAGGACATAATAAGTCAAGTTATAACCAGTTGTGGTAATTAGAAGCCCTGGTTGCTTTTAGCAAGGTCATAAGATGTTAATTGGGCTTCTGGTAGACTTCCAGGATGAGGAATTGTGTACAGTCTTTCTTCTTGCTGTATTTAGTCTCTTCCCCATCCATATCCACAGGGGGAACCTTTCATCCAGTGCCTGAGCTGGGAAGGCTCCTACCACTTATTGTCAGAGATACCTCCAACCCTATAGACTTGGGTACCCCAAGTGTCTGCAAAATTAGTCTCTCAAAACAGTCTTATCTAATAATCATTGGGTCCAGGGGTAGATACAGGCCTTTCACTCACAGAGTCTAAAATCTGGTGGAGAAGACATTTCAACCTTAAGGAAACAATATGAATGTGATGAAGTATGAGGCGCAGGATCCAGAGGATTATTCAAAAGAGCCACATCAAACAGTCAATTAAGATTTCAGGTTCTAATGTAAGAATACAGTCAGTGAACACCATGAACTGCTAATGGCTGTTAAAAGGGGGCGTTAATGGATGATGAAGGAGGATGCAGTCCACTGTGGACTCTGCTGTGTCAGCACTGAGCGCCGTGAACTCACCTGTCTCTGTAAACTGCCAGTGCAAGAAACACATGTTCTCTTTTTAAGAAGGAATTGTCCTGGTGATCGGATGGCTCGGTTTTTCACTTGTCAAATTAACATATCAAACTAGTTGAGACATAATTGGGCAGTCAATCTGGTAGAATTAGCAGGGACTGAATATTTTAGTGGGCTAATCAATGGACACACATTTAGTGGCTCATTAGAAGGAACCAAAGTAAGAAAGGACATACGTCTTCTGGGAAACCTGAAAGGCATCCTTGGATGATGGGAGTCATAGAGAGACATTATGGTGACCAGCCTTTGAAACAAGTTATTGGCTAAGGAGAGAAAGATATTGCTTTAGCCTCTGTTTATCCAGCACCTCCTTCAAAGCTGGAATAAGGGAGAAAAGCTGATGCTGAAGCATCCTGCCTACATCTCAGTAAGGAAGGCTGAGAAGCAAGTGTTTGAGCACGTGCCTTTCTGGACAAAGGTAGAAGGAAGCTCAGACTCAGCGTTCACCACCTTGCCTCTTGGGCTTATTGTAAACATCGGGTAAGATGAGGTAGAAACACTTAGGTGAGGGTCTAGCATGACATTAGTTTTCTATCGTTACTCTAACAAATTACCACAAATCAAGTATTTTAAAACAACACAAATTTATTTTCTTTTAATTCTAGAGGTCAGAAGTCCAAAGTGGGTCTTGCTGGGCTAAAATCAAGGTGTCAGTGAGGTTGCTCCAAAGAAGAATCCATTTCCTTGTTTGCCAGCTTCTAGAAGCTGCCCACGCAGTCTTTGGCTCATGGCTCCTTCCTCAAAGCTAGCAATGTTGGACTGAGTTTTTCTCTAGTTCTCGCTCTCCCCTACCTTCTTCTTGCACTTGTAAGGACCCTTGTTGTGATAACATTGGACCCCCTTGGGTAATTCAGAATAAACCCCATATCAAAGTCAGTTAATTAGCAACCTTAATTGTACTTGAAAGCTTAATTCCCCTTCTCCGTATAACTGACATATTCATAGATTCCGGGAATTTGGACATGGACATTTGTGGGGAGGGGCATTATGATGCCTACTACTGGTACATAGTAAAAAGTCCATCATTGGTCCCTATTTACTACCAGGACTCCCTAGTAACTTCTTTCTGAAGTGTAAAATTACCGACTGCCCTTTCTTGTAATGCAGAACCGAAGCCTCTGTTCGGGTAGATTCTAGAGAGCCTGCCCTTGACTGGTAGCGGGGATGTGGTCAGACCCCACCTGAATGTTTGCGTCCAGTCAAGGAGGCACATCTTTAGGGGATGTAAGTGCTTTGGGATGCAGCAGTGGCATGGTGAGGAACTTGAGGCAGAAAGGAAAGCTACCTTCATGTCCCTGTAAGGCTGGCAGATGGAGCAGGAGTTTGGTGTCACGTATTATAAATGTTATGTTGTGGTTAAGAGCACGTGCCTTGCTCAGTTAGAGCTGTATTCCAATCTCCGTTCAGCCGGTCACGAGATGGCTGGCTTTGGGCAAATGACCACACCTCTCTGACCTGCAGTGTGTGCGTGCATGTGTGTATGTGTTTGTGTGTATGCGCGCGCATGCATGTATGTGTGTTTCATTTAGGTTTACAGGAATAGTTATAATATCTACCTTGTGAGAGTATTGGGAGGAGTCAACGTGATAATTCACGTTGATCGATGGTAGCTATTGCTGTTGACATTGCCCCGTGGGAACAATTACTGTTAAATGAGTCCACAGGGTAGAAAAAGAACCAGTGGGTAGAAGATACAGGGGAACGGGTTTAGGCCCACCATAGAGGAGGAGCTTCTAATAATCAAAGCTGTGCAATGGCAAGATGGTGAGATGCGTGATGCAGCACGCTGCCCTTCACGGCCACCGTTCAGGCTCTGACTAGACATCAGCCTGTGTGATGACTGCAACAGAGGCACCCGGGTGCTTTTATAAACGTCCAGAGGTTTAGGCCGGGCCCAGATGTACTGAATCAGGATATGCAGGGGTATGAGGCTTGGAGAGCTGTATTTTCTTAAATAGATTTTATTTTTTAGAGCCGTTTTAGGTTCACAGCAAAATCGAGAGGCTTGTGCAGAGATTTCCCATGTACCCCTGTCCCCACACATGCACAGCCTCCTCCACTATCAACATCCTCCACCAGAGGTATATGTGTTACAATCCGTGAACCTATATTGACACATCATTATCATTTCAAATCCTGTAGTTTAATTAGGGGTGATGCTTGGTGGTGTACATTCTATGGGTTTTGATAAATGTATAATGACATGTATCCACCATTATAGTACCATACAGAATATTTTTATTGCCCTACAAGTCCTCTGTGCTCTGCTAGTTCATCCTTCTCTACCTACCTGTCCCTGGCAGTCACTGATTTTTATACTGTCTCCATAGTTGCCTTTTTCAGAATGTCATATAGTTTGAATCACATAGTATGTAGACTTATCAAGTTGGGTTCTTTCACTTGTCCAGAGGTTGGGGGCACTAGAAGCCTCTCCACTCCTGAAATCTTAGGATTCTGTGGTGATTGTGTGCAGCTCGTGCATCAGGTTCTGGTTCAGATGAGCCATTAGCCTTCTTCTCTCTGGAGAAGCAGCAAAATCACTCTTTTGGCCAGATGTTCAGTGTCAATGTTCACTGCTAGCATAAAATTATCTAATATGAAAGAGCAACTTTTGGTGGGCGGAAGAGAGAGAGTAGGCTGACCTATTCTTCCAAGTTTTCCCTGGGTTTAAATCCAGACTCTACCACTTACTCACTGTGACACTGAGCAAATAATTTAACCACTTGATGCCTCAGTTTCCCTTCCAGTAAAGGTGCTGGTAATAGTATTTTCTGCATGAGGTTATTGCGAGAATTATAGATGAGTTCATGCATATAAAACATGTAGAAAGTGTCTGGTACAACAGACTTGGAATAAATGTTAGCTGCTATCATTATGGTCATCATTATTATTATCAATTTTCAGACATTGGAGTCTCTTTGAGGTAAGGAGTCGTTTCCTGGTGAAGACCTGGAGTTAGTGAACCCTTGTGGTTATTTCATACCAGCGTGTGTTGTCTGAATCAGTGGGGACAGGATGAGTCCTGTGCACTCTGGTTACCTGAAGGGAGGGGTCAGTTAAGTGGATGCCACTTTCACACAGTGGTACACCTGAGGCCAGGTGCCCAGGAGCATGGATTGTCTAGGGCAGGCAGCAAGGTGACAGCTTCCCAGAGGCTGCTTTATCATTCCCTCACCTAGCAGCCTGCTGCTCTGTTTTTCTTTTCCAGTTGCTAGGATTGCATGTCTTCTATGTTGCTAGTTACTTGGTCTAGATGGAAGTTTTAATGTGTCAGTCTGCAAACACTCCTAGAAAGGATGGACCCAAAGAATTCTCAACGTAAAGGCAGGAGATGGGCAGATTTAATTCTGGCTGCAGGACCCCCTGGTTCACATTCAAAGCTCACTGCTTCTCAGCTTTGTGAGCGTGGGCAAGCTTTGGATTCTCCTGGAGACTTGGCCTCTTCATGTCTGAGATGGAATAATTCCTTCCTCTCAGGGATGTCATGAGGATAAAATAGGTTAAGGGATGTGAAAGTACTCTGTAGACTATACAAACATTATTAACTTACTTGTTAATAAGTTAAATCGATGAAATATTAGTTATTGTTTGTCATTTAAAAGATGGACACAAGAAGAAGAGCCTTCAGGGACTGTTCTTATGGAAAATAAACAAGGGGATGTGTGAGAATACTTTGCAGTTGCGGGCATGGAAAAGCATAACCTGGGCTATACCAAAGCCCTGGTATTTTTGTTTCATCTGAAGGAGACCTTTACATGTCCTCAAAATATAAATTGCTTTTTTTTTTTTTTTGCAAAATTAGCATCAGTTCTTTTGCTGACAAATCAATCAATATTGGAATCAGTCATTTTGGGGGTAGGGGAGTGGGGAAAGCTAGATAAATTATATATAGATAAATTATATATAGATAAATTATACTTATAATTATAAAATTATAAATTTACTTCTAATGCCATAAATTAGTTTTTCTGTTTATTTTAAATGCTTCAATGAAGTCTAACTTGCATACAAAAAAGCACAGAAATCTTAAGTGACCAGCTTGGTTAATTTTCACAGATTGAACTCACAGGAAACTAATATCCAGATTAAAAAGAAAAAAAAAATTGCTAGCATTCAAGAAACCCTCTTAGAGCCAGAGAGTTTTAAAATCAATTGATGGGACCTGACTGGGGCAATAGCATTTAGTTGGCAATGTTTATGTCCAGTGTCCTGACCTCCTCTTCTTTTATTTGGCTTCTGGGTGTGTTTCTGGCCAGGACCCATGTCAAGGGGCCCCCCCCAGCAAGTCCTGTTCTTAGGGAGAGATCTGAGAAACTCCTTTGCACTGGGGTACCAAGGAATGCGTTGCTTCCCATGGGTTTCTGGCCTCTATCTAGAGCCCCTGCTGGGATGCAAAGGGACAGGTCTCTCAAAGAAGAATTTGAGGCCCTTTGGAGCCAGAAGTGGGTGACTTTGAAGGCATCTGGGGAAACTTCAAGAAAGTCCTGAAACATCACCCCTCAAAAGCATAGGGTGACCTTTCAAGTGCCAGCCCCGGGAAATCTCACCATTTGCATGGTCATGGTGGTGACTTGTCTTCTTGTTTAGGATTGACACCGCATTGCAAGGTTGGCTGCTTGGTCTAAAAGGAAGGAAAAGGTACACAGACACGTTGTTCTGCTTGACAACGGGGAGAACTGCACTGAGGGGAAAAGCAATTGTAAGATGTGACCCAAACGCCCAGGAAGTCGCAGCTACGCTACACCTTACCCAGTTTCTGCTGGTGCCTAAAGCACTGCAGCTAATTAAGTCAGTCAGCGTCCCAGCTACTGCCTGTTTGGGGGACTGACTGGAAAGGCTCAGTCTGGAAAGTTTCAGAGGCCAGAGGAAGAACCTTCCAGGCCTGACAGCCAAATCTAGAGCTCTGCTGATCGACAGAGTTCCATTGAGTCCTGGAAAGGCAAAGAGTGTCCATGCTCCTTGGTGGAAGGACCACACTTTGGAGGGTCCAGAGTTAGAGATGTTGATCTTGGCAATAGGGTCCTGAGACGTTTTCCTATGTCCTCTTTCTGCTGAAGGACCCAAGTGGCTGAAGGTCTGGATAGTTAGCTGATCCCAGTTTGGTTCATGGCTCCATCTTCCCATGACTGGGGCCAACATGGCTTGGGCAGGGCACTTGGATCAAAGCCACCAGTAGAGAAGGGCCAGCCCTGTATGATGCTGACCTGCCTCTTCCTGCCACCCACTAATGCAGGCGTTTGTGCTTTTACTCTCATTTCTTGCTTCTCTTCAGATTTCCTAGTCTTTCAGAACACTAACTGCTAAAACTGAGTGTCACACAGAACCTGTGACTATAACGTGTTTAAAAATCTATTTCACATTCATTTATTCACTCAACCTACAATAACTGAGAATCTACTATATGCAAAGAACCATCCATGCTAGATGTGGTGGGGACAGAGTCAAGTAAGTCAAGATCTTGCCTCAAAGAGTTTATATTCCAGTGGAGAAATAGATAAGTAAATTGTAATAATAACCTTGAGAGAAGCCAGGCACAGGTAAAAATACTTTGAGAGGGGTAAGCACAGGTAAGCTGCAGGAAGAGCATCTGAAAAAGCAAACTTGGGACTCAACAAAGTCCTGCTGAGGGAAGTTATACTTGAATTGACTTTTTAAAGAAGATATAGAAGTTACTCTAAGAACCAGTTTGGAGAATAAGATGGGGAGGACATTTTAGCCAGAGGAGACAGTTTGCTCCAAGGCAAACTGAATCTGAAGCCAAGTTCCCTGTGGCTCCAATGCAGACGCATGCCAGACAAATCTCCCCTAGTTGTGTGACGTTTTCAAACACATTTCATGTTGTTCCATGAACCGGAGGCAAGTAGCAATTACTTCAGAATCAACACACCTCTGGGGACTGGGCTGGCTGGTGTGCTCCTAGCCCATGGTGTAATCTTTATTTTAGAAGAGGTCCCCAATTTGAGATGATCAAACACCCCACCCCTGTCTCTCACCCAAGCCTGGGGGTTTACTGTTCCTTGGTGTCCTTCTTCTGCTTTGGTGGCAAGCCTTTCCGGAAATGGGCAGATTCATTAGGTCTCCACCCTGCGGAGGGAGGATTTCACAAAAATCCAGACGTGGTATATACTTAAGGCTGTACTCATGTTCTATGAGAGGTTGTTCAGTTATCCCATAGTGTGGGAAGCTTACAGCATTGGGAACTATTCAGACCTCTAGCCACTTGGGTCCTTCTGGGTTTTTTTTTTTTTTTTTTGTAGAAAGCACAAGAACTATTTGTTGCCAAAGTGGTTTACTAAAACTCAATGGTCTTAGCGGTTATTTTGCCCAATTTTAGTCACTTAAGACAAGGAAAGAACTAAAATTGAGTGTCAATTACATGTTAAATATTGTCAGTACTTTCTTAAGTATTATCTTATTTAAGCTCTATAATGACCCAGTGAGTTGGGTATTATTTTTCAAGAGATTAAAAAAATGCCTTGTCCCAATCATAGCTGGAAAAGGGAGATTTTAACCAAGAATCTGAAGGCCATGTAATTGTGTAATTTTATTCAACCAAGTTGCTTTCTGGAGGCTGTTAATGAGGCGTGGTGTTCTAACTTCTATTTCTGGGCAAAATGAATGCTACTTTTTCCTGATCCTGCAGAGTTTTGTCTCCTACTATTACGTGTTCTTTCCCCCTTGTATGAGGACATCCAAAGGCCCTGACTGGCTTTATATATTTGCCATTTATATCATTCATTAGCCAGTTTGGGTCCTTGGCCTGGGAAGTGATATGAAGAAAAGACTTTTTCTCCTCAATTTTTCATCTTAAGTATTTCTGTGAGTGCCACCTTTCCAGTTCCACAAGAGTTAACTGTGAATGAGATAGGTGGATTTGGGGTGATTCGATGGTGAATTTGGCAATTGGCTGGTTTCAATGCCAGTTCAACTATTTGACTACATTCCCCTGGCATTGACCTGCCCATCTTAGAAATCTAGACTGAGAATTTATCAAGTGTAGATGGGAGTTAAGGAGATGCCTATGTCTGAACTGCATGCTAAACTTGACCCTCTAACTCACCTTTACTAGAACTAGAAAAAAACATGCTTTTGTAGCAGAGATAAGAGAGGTAAAAATGGAGATAAGGACATAAATGGTTGTCATGGTTGGTTTGTCTCTTGTCTCTGAGTCACCACCCATCTGCCTTTCTCTGTGAGGGTTGTGATGCAGCAACTGGGTTATCCCTTCATGATGAAATAATTCATCTCATGGTAAACTTTAAGCTTATTCAGTCCTGAATAGAATAGAATGAAGCTGTGTCTTTTTTTTATTTCTTTTTTAAATTTTTTATTTTATTAGTTTTAAGTATAACAGTCCATTGGTTAGACATTTATATAGTTTATAAAATGATCTTCCTAATTGCTCTTTCTCTCCTCTGGCTCTCTATTTGGAGGCTATATCTTGACCTGAGGGCTATTAATATCCCCCTTCCTCCCAAGAATTAGAGAATCACAGAATTTTAGAACATTAAAGAATTTCTAATCCAACCCTCTTCTTTTATAGATTAAGAGTCTAGGACCTAAAAAAATAAAATGATAAAAGTCAGCCAGAATTGATACCTAAACTCTACTGGTATCTTATAGCAAGTCTTGTTTTTATTCTTTCATAGCCATTACCCTTCTGTCTATTAATTATGGTCAAGTAACTTTACATCCATTTGATGCTCATACTATATCTGACACAACCAGGCCACAGTCCCTGGAATTACAGCCCAGACCCCTGGACTTTCAGCTTCATGTTGTCCAAGAGGTCCAATCCCGTCATGATACCTAAAAACTGTGCTCTTTAACGAGACCATCTAATTAATATTCAGGAAGAAGATGTGGAAAAAAATGTATCATTTGTGAAATCTGGAGTTCACTGGCAGGACCTTTCCCGAAAGTACTTTTGTGGACTAGGAAATAGACACAGTGGCTAAAAATGAACAGAGAAGGGACTGAAGGACGTTTGGAAGTTGTGAACCTCTAGGATTCCTTCTCAGGGTCTGTAAGGACACAATACCTATCAGAGAGAGAAACTGACTTCTGGTCAGTGAGTATTCTTGACATGGTTAAACCAGGTCTTGCAGGATCCAGCAAGGGTGGAGGGCCTGCTGGGCGGTTGGAAATGCCCAGCTGTCTTAGAGTTCCGGTCCCTTTTATAACTGGGGTGGCATCCTTTAGGGAGCTGGGAAAATCCCAGATGTGGATCATCACAGCTGTAATCGCCACTCCATGGTGCCCAGTGCTCAAAGCTGACACTACTGGTATTTCCAGCATTCTTTCCCAAACACACCAACCACCTTCAGGGAAAGCCCCCTCAACAAACATAACTTTGTTCTCGAGGGTCTGACCTAGTTTCCCCCATGTGGGCAATCTCTGGACACTGTCTCCCTTGTGCCTCCCTGGGTCCTTGGACGTGGGTAGTAGAGTCCGGATGGGTGATGCCTATTGTGGACCTCACATCTTTCATGCAAAAACACACCAGCTGCTTTTAGGTTCCCCAGGGAATGTTCTATTACCACCTCATTGAATGAGGGAAGAAGGAAAAAAGAATTTGGTGCCAGTTAAGGTGACACTGAAGTGTGCAGGCAGGAAATCTGAATCCGACACCACATCTAATGAGCCTATTATTAGAGGCTTTTGGCAGAGTGAGGGAAATTGAATGCTAATGAAAAGCAGGTTCTGAGAATAATTTAAAACTTAGCACCAGCCCCATTACATGTTCCCTTTTGAGTCACAGAGAACGTTTCAAACTCGTTGTTGAAGCAGGACCCGCGGATTTGCGTGAGAAAGAACGGGGCAGCGACTGTAAAATTAACAGCTGTTTAAATAATTCATGGAGAAGTTAAGGCTGAAGGAAATTATAGCCTCATTGTTCAAGTTTTTAATTATCCAAACAGCTGTCTCATCACGTGCACTTACTTTGTTGGACGATGGAGAGGATCCAACGGTGCTGGCTTACAGAAACGTCCTATATTAAGGAATTGCATTGCTAAATCTTCCAGCTAAGAGGGAACTCAGATAGAAACAGAGGCCGTCAACAGGGTTGGAAAGCATCAGGCTCAGTGGATTTGGTATAACTAAGCCACACCTGGGATTTCAAATTCCTTAGTGTTCAGATCTGTGTGCACAGCCACAGATGGTAGGAAGGGAGTGTTAAGAAGGGGTAAGTGTGCTCACTTGAAATGACTTACTGAGTTTATCCACTGGGCCTATCCAGACCAGTTCCTACCCTTTCCACTTACTGCCAGGGAAGCAAACTTCAGGCTACTGTGACCTTGGAGCTGCCTGTGTTCAATGCATGGCTCTCTGGGACCGTTTTCCTCTTGCTGGGAGCTGGGACAGTTGTTGGAACTCTGTCCTATTCGTGGTGGTAATAGGACCCAGCATTACTAAGTTGACATTTATTTGAATCACTGCCTGTGCTAAAAACTAACATTTGGACACCAGGAGTAATATCTGGTGGGAGCGTCAGACTCTAGTTTGATATAAAGATTTCCAAATTGTGTATATGCTACTTATTTGCTGAACTCTGGACACATTTCATAATTGATTTAGGAGACCCCCTCATTCCCTCTAGGTTTCTGTTCAAATGCCTCCTGATCACAGAAGCCTTCCCTGGCCACCTGAGACAAAATAGCTCTGCCTTCGTCCCACAAATCACCCTCCTGCTAGCACATGTCTCCACTTGAAGTTTATTTATTCATATTTGTCTTCCCACTAAAACGTACGTCCCATGAGAGCAAGGGCTTTGTCTGTTTTGTTTACTGTGATATCTTTAGCACCCAGAACAGCACGGGGCCTGTAATGTGTGCCCAGTAGAAATTTGTGGAACAAATGCAAGAATGGCAAGAGACTTGCCAAAGTGGTATGCTGCCAGTCTACTGCAGAAGGGCCTCGTTCCCAGGAGAAGGTCCTTTATAGCTGCTTTCCAGTTCTTAATTTCTTTGAGCAAACATTTATCAAGCACTTGGTACCAGTGCTTGATAGTCCTGTGTGAAAGATCATAATCCTGCTCTCCTAGGGTTCACAGACTGGTGGAGGATGTAGACACTTAAAATAAATCCATCCTTTAAGATCCAACTCTGGCATCAGCGCCCCCTGGGGGTCTTTCTTGAACACCCTTCTTCCTCAAAGCTAGGTTAGGCTCTGTTCTTACTATTTCCCATAGCATCCTGGGCAGAGCTTTATCATAGCCCACGTGTAAAGCAGCTAAGTACAGTACAGTGTACTTTCTGTTTTCTCTAAGAGCTCCTTAAGAGTAAGAATTACACCTTACTCATTACTGAGTATAGTGTCTGACACATAAAGCACTCAATAAATACCAGTTATCCCTGTTATTGCCATTGCTGCTGTGTGTATTCAGTAACCAGCATTTATATAGCTCTGTATGTGTGAAATCTCATTACCTTCTGAAGGTAAATAGGACTTAAAAGTGGTTCTATATTAAGTTATATAATATTATACAACATTATATTTTATAATATTCCCCAGTTCAGGCTCTCTTGGTGTTCTTGGGTGCAGTGATCACTCAGACTGGCATAGAGTCTTTACGAAGAGGACTCCTTGTGTCCCCAGATGCAAGCTGAGGCCTTGATGTACTTTAAAATTATTTTCTATGTGCAGATGTCAGGAACTCCTATGAGTCTGGAGTATTTGTGTAATTCCAAGAGGGAAAGTCACAGGAATTCTATCAATCAATACTTGTGGGTTCATGACATTTTGATACAGCTACTTTGATGTGCTGTTTTGACTCAGGGCTTCAGGGACATTTTGTCATGATCTGAAAAAACAAAATACTACATATGCAGCAATTTAGTGCAACTAAGCATTGTGTGTAACAGGCATTCAGCCACACTGCTGGAATGGGTGTGTACATTAACCTAATATTTGTGTGTTTTCACTTCAGCATGGCTGTTTCGATGCCTGACACTTTCATTACATCATATGGATCTTTCCAGAATGTTTGCTTTGAATACTTGTCAGTCTCACTTAAATACCAACCATGTGCCCAATCCTAACTTCAACGGCAGGAAGGAGTCAAATGAAACATGAGGCAAGGGGTGACAGTCTCAAGGGGATCATAGAGTTTTGTCAAGAATACATTCATGATTTCAGAACACACATGACCTCCATTCCTCATTGGTCATTTTCTAGTTTGGAGCTTCAGATTACTGGCTGGAGAAATGTTTAAAAATATAAAAAGGTCTTAGTGCAAATATAGAAATATGGTCTATACATGTTGAAAAGATCGTTTTGATCACTTCCCCCTGATGTGTTGTAAAAAGGACTTTTCTGTTTGTTTCACTTGGTGATGGGAGGAAGTGGTATTTATTGCTCACTGACCAGAAAGGCCCTCATCTGCTTGCTTTGAGCAGTCATGCCCTATTTTTTTTCTTACACTGTCTGAATGATCATTAACACACACATAGGTTAGATAGCCAAGGATTGCCCCAAAACTAACAAGTGAGTAGAAAATTAGGCCATTAAAGGGAGATTAAGAAACTTCTATTTTGGCTAATAATTTCATCTGCTGCTAATAATGCAACATTATTTCCAGTTTTAAAGCATTTTGGTACCAAGTGTATTAAACGACCTGTTATGAAAAAGAAAGTACGCAGTTGTATTTGGGTCTCTGGCCTTAATTCTGAGACTGGAGCTAAGCGTGGCATTTTGTTGGAATGGTGGTGCACTTGAGTAGAGCCCCTGAGTTAAATTTTACCCTTGTCATGAACTTGATGAGTATCGTGTGTCTCTTCTTCATATTCTTTGAAGAAAGGAACTAACTGTGTTAGGCGCCATGCCGGGCCACTACCATGTGTGATCATATTTCCATTCTACAACATAAGCATCAAGCCCTTCTCTCTACACACCACACAGCTAGCAAATGATGGAGTTAGGATCGGAAATCCAGGTTCTCTGACTCTAAAACCCATGCTATTTCAATTATAACCAGTGATTTCAAACCACTGGTCTGCAGATCAGTGTTGGTTCTAAAAAACGTTTTCTCCAGTCTGTGGTGAGAATATCTGGGTAAGGCTATTACCCGCTGTCCTAGAAGGCACTGTCATTTATTCAAATACTGTGGCCTGTCTTTCTAGATGTTAAAAACTATTTTTTCTTTCATCACTTGATGGTGATTGCACACGGCAGCTAACAAAAGTATCCTAAGTTGGCCTTCCTATATCAATCCTAGGTCAATCATCAAAGTAAAAATTTGACCTTCCTATGTCAATCTTATGTCATCAAATTTTAAATTTGAAATCTTGTTGGCCTGGGAAATGACAAAGCTGGAAAAAGAGGCAGTATGCTCATTATCTTGGCAATGGCTCCACTGCAGACTCTCAGCACAGCTTGGGATCACATGGGTGTATTGGGGAAAGGGCTGAGCTGTGTCCAGGGATGAAGATGATCACGTGCTTCTTAAAACCATATTTCTTTAGCACTGAGTGGCATTGGCTCTTGGGCAGCTTAGCAGAGTCCTGATAATGCAAGTGATCTTTTAAAAACCATAAAGTATTAATTTTTTTTTTTAAAAAAATGATAAACCAGCTTTTCTGAAAGAGAGACAAAACATGGACTACCACTATTTATAACTTTTCTGTGTCCAGGAATAGAGTCTCAGAGGAATTTTAATTTAGGATGACTTAGTTATTCACAGTCATGCTTTTGCTGTTGTTATGGAATGATAGAGCTCAGATTTTAGATCCAGGTACATCTGGGTTTGATCTCCATTCCTTTTAGCCTTGTGACCTCGGGCAAGTTACTTTCTGCCAAGTGGGGCAGGGACATTTACTTTTCTTGCCTCTGAGAGTTATGGAGCAGGCAGCTCTTGGAGAAACCTACCACTGCCTGTGGCCTTCCTATTATTTACTGTGATGATCCGCGATATTGGGCACAAAAGCACCTGGCATGTAGCTATTTGGTGTGTCCTAGTGCTTTTCTTATAGATGAACTGGCATTCTGGGTACCCCGAGTAACTTTTTAAATTTTTCTTTTCTTGCCAATGTTTCCAGATTCCCAGCTGTGCCTGGGGAAGGCCTATTTCTCCTCCTATGACCTGAACCTCTCAAACAGGATAGGGGAGGTGCTCAGCGGTCTCTAACCATGGCCTTCACTTTCATTTCAGTGCCAACAACATGCCCAAGCAGGTCGAAGTGCGAATGCATGACAGTCACCTCAGCTCAGAGGAGCCGAAGCACCGACATTTGGGGCTGCGGGTGTGCGACAAGCTGGGGAAGAATCTCCTGCTCACTCTGACGGTGTTTGGTAGGTGACAGGTGCCGCGCAATCCACCCCTCTTCTCTGGGTCTCTCCTGGGTCTGCGAGGAAGCTGGTTCAGGCAGCCAGCTCTCCCACGTGCCCGGCTTAAGGTCCCATTTACCCAGGCCTGGCTGCCTCAATAATATAATCTTGCCCATCATGTGCCCTGGCCATTTGTTTTCCTCCTTAGGATTCTAATGGTTCTCAAAATTCAGTGAGCATAGAGATTCCCAGGGCTACCTACTTGTGGAGACTTTGCTTTGGGCCACCTGGAGTGAGGTCCTGGAATCAGCATCTTAACAATCTGCTAGGTGATTCCAAAGGAGATGGTTAGTATACCACATTTAGAGAAATATCTGCATCAAGATAAAGGCAATTGTTGCAGAAAACCCCAATAAGACAGCTCCCAATGTCTAACTTTCTCTGAACATGTCATTAACTTAGATTAATTTTGTTTATTATCTAATGAGGTCAGTATGGGAGAGGCTTGTCCTGATGCCTTGATCTGCTCTTGGTCTATCTTGAAAGTCTTATTGCCCTGCTTCAGGCCTCATCCAGGGCATTGTGGTTCTTTCATGTGATTGTCGATAAAATCTTGGTCTTAGGTTTTCAATCAAGTTTTAAAAATGGGGGCAAATTGCAGTTTCTTGAAATGATAACCACACCACTTCCTTTCACGATCCTTCCCTTGTTCTTCAGCTCTCACTTAGGCTATACACAGAAGCAATGAACAGCTCATCTCCCCACCCACCCACCCCCTCCCACACACATGCCGACACCCTTCATTCCATGGCTTCTGCTCTGAGTCAGTCATTTTGGATGTCAGTAGACCAGGGTCAGCCCTGGGAGCTTGCCACAGTTCAGTTCACTTGATAAAAGGAAACCACAGACGTGGTAAGGTTTTCCAAGGGTTGCCATCCACATAAGCACATTTCATTCATCATGGGTCTTGAAGAAGTATATTTTTCACTTGTAGAAAAAAGAAAAGATCAGGTTTTTGGCCACATTACTTTCTTTGTATCCGTGGAGTTAACACTATAGCCCGCAGACCTGGGAACTCCCTCCCTTTCTTACAACCAGTAGGGCTATGACCTTATTTATGGTTTCCACAAGATTGTTTATGTTAGACACCTGTTTGGAGAAATCTGTAGTTTTTATTGTGGAATCCTTGAGTATGCAAAGTGAAAGTCTCCTGCCAGTATCTGTGCCCAAATTGTTTCCTCCAAATTATGTATTTTTAGAGACCGTCCTTATCTCCCATAAGATCAGCAAGTCTAAAGATTATGTAGGAGGATATAGAAGTCAAGGACAAAACTTCTTTAGGGTAAGTTCTGGGGAAATTAATGGAAACCAAAGAAAACAGAAAAAAAAAAGGACACTCACACCAGTTTGGTCAATCAAGTGTTTCTCTTATCTGGTATCCAGTTTAAAAAGGAAGAAATACATTAAACACAATGCATGTGGCCAGGCCTAGGCTGATAGGACAGGTAATATCTGGCACTGTGGATTATATCTACTGACAATCTCTGACTCTACATGTGCATGATGGCCTCGAAAAAGTTGGAGTCTAGTCACCATGTCATACTTCCCGCAAGGCTTTGAGAAGGCTCTCCTTGACTCTTCCAGTGCTGCCTTTTAGAATAGTTGGAAGTACAAAATATTTTTTTACCAGTCATCAACATCAGCTTCACTTACAAAATATTCTCTTACTAGTCATTAATACCACCTTCACTTATCTAATGGTATTTTTGTTACATGTAGTTTACCATCTGATAACAGAGAAGTATGAGAAAGGTCAGTGTCACTGAAACAAGTCCCTAGAGCTAAGGCAAAAAATAAATCCAGATTTGTCCCCCCTTTCCTTATAGGTGTCATCCTTGGGGCAGTATGTGGAGGGCTTCTTCGCTTGGCATCTCCTATCCACCCTGATGTGGTTATGTTAATAGCCTTCCCAGGGGATATACTCATGAGGATGCTGAAAATGCTCATTCTCCCTCTAATCATCTCCAGTTTAATCACAGGTAAGGCCACCTTTCTGGTGTCAAAGTGGGTTATACTCTTGCTCCAGCTTTGGATTGACCGTAGAATCTCAATTTGGTTAAAGGAATGAATGTGATCATTTGTGTCATTTCACTTTCAGAGCCTTGGTTTTTCTGTCTTCAAAACAGGGATAATCAACCCCCCCAAAAAAAGGAAAAAAAAAGAAAAAAAAAGTTTTCATCTATTGGTCAGTTCATCTGTCTGTCTAGCAATAAGAAATAAACAGGAAACAGCCTTATCTTTAAAGATGATAGTCTCTGTAGTAATTTTAATTTTACTTTTAATGTATACTTTTTTCATTTTCTAAATTATAGTTTGCTGAGAAACCGATACAGGTGATAAATAGAAAAGGAAATTTTTTCTTTACTATTTAAGTGGGCATAGAGGAAAGTATTAAAAATAAATGAAATACTAGATAAGAAAGCGCTTTGACTTTTTCAGAAGAAAGTTACCTTTAATGTGCAGATCATGCTCACTTGTTTTTGGCGGAAAGAATTGTTTTATGTAAAAGATTATTTTTCCCTCCATGGACTCATACTTGTAGTTTCCTCCTTACCACATGATATTTTTGGAACAAGGTATAAATTGTAGTTTAGAGACTAAGCTCTGAGTTAAGAGTAAGAAGCTGGGCTGCAGTCTACATTTGGGTGCTACAAGATGGGTGACCTTGAGAAAGTTGTCCCCCTGGACTGTCCACCTTATGAAGGGAGTGAGGCTCTGGTAATTCCAAGAGATTCAAATGCTAAACCGGGTTGTTCTACAGTCTCATAGCTATGACTGGAAGCACTGGGACTCAGTGTCAGGAAAGTCTTATCATTCAGCCCCAGATGGAGGGAACTGTGCTTTTACCTTAAATGCTCTGTTCCAAATGAGGGGAAATGCTCTCTATGCCTATTTAACAGATTGTGCACTGGCCAACTTGGTAAGGGATACCAGCTTCTGTTGACTAGAATCAAACTTTAGTTTGTAAAGAGAAGTGGGTCAGAGATGGATCAGCTTAAGTCAGAAAAGTTAGCATCAATGACTTCCTCCCCTACGCCCCCCAAAAAGGAGTGTAATCTCGCTAATAAAAGCAGGAACCGAAACCAGGAAGTAGAAAAACTAATGAAACAACTGGAAAAAAACCCAATGAAAGCTGGAGTTTTTGTGACTTGCTTGGAATTTCCTCTAACAATCACAGAACCTCCCACACTATAGATGAAGCACCCACCTTTTCTGGGTGCTGTTAATGCATGTGTTCTTCAATCCCTATGGGAGGTCTATGAATATGTAAGGGCTGTGCTAGATCAGTATTGCAGACTCGATTTCAATGACTAGTAATATATTAAAAAGTTTTGAGATTCGACCTAGGGGTACCAACTTTTTATCTTCCAAAGTGGGGATATTAAAAACAACAACAACAATGAAAAAAGTTAAATATATATATATATATATATAGCATGTATCAGTACCATCACTTCCTAAAAGAAAGGGTATTTCCACACCAAATAAGTGGGAAGGACATAATCTCAGAATTAAAAAATTGAATTTACTCTACTTTATTTTAACTCACTGTTGTGACTAACAAAAAGTAGTCATGGATCAGTTTAAAAACTGAACCAGAGATCTCCAACTTTCCCCAGTTCTCTAGAATGGGGGTCCCCATCCCCCGGGGCTGTGGACCAGTACTGGTCCGTGGCTTGTTAGGAAACGAGCCACACAGCAGGAGGTGAACAGCAGCAAAGCAAGCAGCTATCTGTATTTGCAGCCATTCCCCAGCACTAACATTACTCCCTCAGCTCCACCTCAGATCAACAGGCATTAGATTCTCTTAGGAGCACCAGTCCCTGGTGCCAAACAGCTGGGGGCAGCTGCTCTAGAATCTCAAAAATGTCCTTGGAAAATAGAATTGCAAACTATGGGACTGACCAAACATTTAGTAGTTTTATTTAACCATTAATGCATCTGAGTAATAGGAAGCCAAGTTATAAGTATGCAGAGATGAGTAATTGATAGAAACATCACATAAATTAATCCTTCTGGATTTCTTTTCAATCCAGGATTGTCAGGTCTGGATGCTAAAGCCAGTGGGCGCTTAGGCACGAGAGCTATGATATATTATATGTCCACAACCATCATCGCCGCAGTGCTGGGGGTCATCCTGGTCTTGGCTATTCACCCGGGGAACCCCAAACTCAAGAAGCAGCTGGGGCCTGGGAAGAAGAATGATGAAGTCTCCAGCCTGGATGCCTTTCTCGACCTTATTCGAAATCTCTTCCCAGAAAACCTTGTCCAAGCCTGTTTTCAACAGGTAACCAACCCAAAGTTCTGATGTTCTCACCTTTCCAACCTCCTAAGTTACTCAGGTGGTAACTTAGAGTCTGTTTCAGTGAACCAGCTCTGGGGAGTGATTTTCATAATTATCTCTGTCTAAGGGTATATGAGGTGATCTAGGGCAGGATTTGGGGATTGGGGTCATCTGGGTTACTTTTTATTTAATCTTCCCCCTTTTCAGCTCATTTAATATCTCTTTGCTCTGGGAGCCCACTTCTTTTTTTTTTTTCCCTTCCCTTCTCTTTTGTTCCTGTTTCTGCATCGTCCAAGAGCACGTTTTTGTCACCCTTGCCCACAACCCTCTAGAGTGCCAAGTGGTTCTTGGTTTTGGCAGTATAGCAAAACCACATGTAGTATGTTTTAAAAATACACATGTTCTACAGAATCAAAATCTTCAGGGTGAGCCCAGGATTGGGTATTTTTTAAACATGGAAGTAATACATGAGGACTGCAAAATTTTAGATAGTGTAGATATACATAAAGAAAAAAATCAGGTATCCACTTCCCTTTCTAAGTGCTACAAATGTTGAGAATTTTCTCTCCCATATATGTATTATGCCTGTGTGAATAATCTTTAAAAAATTCAAACCAGTAGTATTGCATTGTATGTACTGTGCTTCTCCTTGCTTTTTCATTTAAAAGTATTTTAGCATTCTCTCTCTTGCTCTTCTTTTTCATGATTACATAGTATTTCTAGAGGGTAAATTCCTAGAAGCTAAAATGTCCTGCCAAAGAGATTTTTTATGTTTTGAATTTGCTGGATATTATAAAACGGCCCTACAAAAGTTGATAGCAATGTATTCTTCTAGCAAGTGCACACGAGCATATCTATCTTTAAAAACCTGTGATTCTTTAAAACAGATGATTCTGTTGAGTGCAGCCACTGACATGGCTGCCTGAGGCCCACTTACCAGCCTGTGGTCTGGCCTTCAGACCAGTTTGGGTTAGAATATACCTCAGTTCCCATTAGCCCAAGTGGGAACTAAACTAAACCAAGAAGCTTCCTTCAGCCATTCCCAGGGAATCACAGAATGAACTCAGGAAACAGATCACTTAGAGGAAAAGTCTGTATTCCCAGGCCCTCCCAACTGCTCCCCAAATGCAATTTCCGACCACTGCTGAGCCCATATTACTCCAAGTGGGGTATGTTCTCCGATGTCCAGTGCCACTATGTTGGCATTTGTAGCAAAGAAGTATATTAATGGAAGCCATTCCAGGCAGGGGAAAGTGGATGGGGAGCAAATAGAAACAGGTCAGGGAAGGCGGTGCTTAATGGCACTCTGTGTATAATGTTTTTGCCCCTCAGCCAGCCTGCTTAGAAAGATGAATTTGCCTGTTTGGGGGTGATAGACACAACTGGGTGCCAAGTCTATTCTTACTATTTTGGAAAGAGTGCTCCGAAACTGTAGCTGATAGAAGCCGGAAGCTGAGCTGGTAGAAGACTGGGGGTGGGTGGTAGGGGCATAGCGTGAAAGGGACGGGGGTGGGACAGATGCTTCATGCAGGAAGTCAGTCCCTAGGTAGGACTGAGGAGCAGGCAGGCACTCAGAGCTGTTGCTCTGGTCTTGGGGTGAGTTTTTATGGTGTTGCCCATGCTTACGCTCAGTGACCTCTCTGCAGAGTAGCTGTTGATGACAAGGGGACACTGTATGACATGAGAACAGAGGACTGTGCCATTCTCTGCCCCAGCCCTATCCTGAACCCACCATTCCAGTGACAAATTTATATGAGGAGTGGGCCTTTAGGCCCCTAGCTAAGCCCAGAGCCACAGTTCCTTTGGTTCGAACAATCAGCAGTAAAGTCTTGTAGAATCCCCCAGGGTTGGAGAGATACAGCTTCCTTAAGCCAGGCTCAGGCAGTCCAGAGGAAAGGGAGCTTAAAGCAGCAGGTATTCCATGGGTTTAGGAGGGGGTTAGAAGAAAGGGAACTCTTATAGGGTGATACTACAATATCAGAGAGAAAGGGCATGGGGAGGTGCCTTCCTGCCCATGGGTATAGCTGGAAGTGATTTTAGATTGATTCTCTGGGTGGTGGGCCTTTCTGATTGGTTAGACACAGTGACGTGAAGAAGGTGCGATGTCCCCAGAGCAGAGGCTGCCTTACCCAAGGTGCCACAACCTGTGTCTCCGAGAGCAGGGAGGCCTCCTGCTTGCTGCTTAGGGCCAACTCTGAACCAAGGTGAGATTTCTAAGAGATCAACAGCTGTAAGATGTGGCCTGACCACATTCAATCATGCCCAGTGATAGGGGCAACAGGGAGTCTTTTCGTCTGGGGAATTCAGTGATATGTGTTTGCTCGTTCAACAGAAACACTGAGCCCCTCCTGGGGGCCAGGGTCTCTGCTGTGACAGGATGCCAAGGGAATGGGAGAAAGGATCCCTGCACTATGGAGTTTACTTACATTGGCTGAGGGGGTATAGACCAGAAAAAACTTCAGGTAAACACACAAGAGACTTTATTTCTATCTATTTATTATTTATTTATTTACAAGATACTTTAAAATTAAGATAAGTCTGCTCTGAGGGCTGGATGCAGGATGATGGTGAGGCAATCGCTGGGGAAGCCTTCTGAGCTGAGATATTGAGGGGTCAGAGTGAACCAGGCTGAGAACTCGGGGAAGGGCCTGCTCAGCAGAGGCACAGGCTTGCAGAAGCTGGAAAGTACGTAGTATGTTCAGAGATGATAAGGGAGCCCAGTGGGTGGGGAGTGGAGGAAGCAAAACCCAGCTCAGGCAGGGCCTGGGGACAGGGGTCAGATTGGGTCCTTGTTCTAAAAGAGTTTTAGGTAGGGAGATGACTGTTTTTTCTATTTTTAAAAGAATAATCTAGCTATGGAAATAGACAAAGCTCTAGGTAGCTGTACTTACCTGGTGATTGTAGGTAGACAAGAAGAGATGTGAGTAATTTTTACAGGTTTTAAGGTGAGAGACCATGATGACTTGGACTCAGGTAGACTGAAGCTGGCACCCAAATGGGATTGTCCAACCCACACAGGCACTGAACTGAGAGCTCAGATAGAGAACCAGGCCTGTGTTTCAGCAATCCTATCTCCCTACCTTCAGCTCAAGCCACCGGCCTGTGCTGTTTGGAAACTAGATTTCAGAGTCTAACATCACTCATTTTGAAGCCTGCTTTAGCAACTACTAGCTGTCTGTCCTGGGGTCAGTTACTTAGCCCTGTGAGCCTGCAGGACTGCTCTTGACATAAGAGGTAATAGATGTCAGACATGGAGCACCTGGCCTCCCACCCAATCCTGGAAGCCCTTGAACTCAGGCCTTGGCTTCTTTAACATTTTCAGGATGGGTCTACAGTTGGCTTCTGGTTCCCTCTTTGCTCTCAGGCACATGACTCTATTGCTCATGGAAGCTTCTCTTCTGAGCACTTCTTCATTCTCATTTTACACCAGCTTTGCCCAGACCAAGGACCCTGTGCCCGCCCATTATCCCCTCACACACTCAGCCGAGGTTCCACCCTCCCTGAATAAATGCATGTGGCCAGGCTGGAACAGAGAGCACCCTGTCTCACCTCAAACTCTGTGCTCCCTTCCCTCCCACTGCAGACAAATGGGCAGTTAAGCATTGCTTACTCTTGGGCCCAGCTGCAGTAGGATTGGGTCCACATAGTTTATCATGCAGCACATGTAGTGAAAAGAACTCAGTGGTGGTCAGGCCATCTGAGTTGAAGTCCCAACTCTGCCAATAAATCTATGATGTCTGACAAGTCACTTGAGTTCTCCATGCTTCCTCTTTCATATCTATTCAGGGTTCAGCCATCTGTTGCCTACTATGTGCCGGCACTGACATTCTAGGATTCTGCATAAGTTCTATTTTAATGTTCCTGGAGGTAGTGTTTCTCTGGGCTCAGATGTGAGTTTTCACAGCATTCTGCATGCAGGGTGCCTGGCACCTTTAAAAATAGGACAGCTGCCACAGATATCGAGGAATAGCAGGAGAGGTTCTTGGGAGGCCATTTGCACAGAGATGCTTGGGGAACATTGCATAAGTCTTGACGTCGCTTCCCAGAAGGAGCAGGCATCGTCCTACCATACGTTTGTGTCTGAAATACAAGCTAACACCTCTGCTGTGGTAGCTGCTGGCAGCTGGCACATGTGGCACCCAAGTGGAGATTCCCAGCAGAGCCTGGCACTGGAAGGACCTAGATGAGTTGAAGACTATCTGACAGGAACCAGGCAGGAAGGAGCAGCACAGGTGGCTGGATCCTGAAGTGCTGATCAACCCTCATCATGACTCTTGTCCTCCTATTCTTGACCAGATCTGAGGCCCATCATAAGATGCCAGTGTTATCCATCTTGGTCTCACGATTATGAAGAATATTCTGGTTGGACATTTGATATTGTCTCTGAGGTACAGACATCATGGGAATAAAAGAAACAGACATCCATCTCGAAGCTTGTGCCCCATGACTGGGTCCTACTGCTTGTACTACATTACAAATCCTGTATTATCGTGGAATGAGGACAATTGTATCCCACTGTATTTGTGTAACAAAACATCACTTTGTTAAATACAAACATAAAAAATATTCCTTGTTTTGGCATTTTAAAATTATTTTTAACATAGCTGGAAACTTTAAAATATTTAAATAAGGGGCCAGGCTTTTGATGACCTTTTAGACCAAACCTCATCTTTATGTGTTTTTTTTTTTTTCACTCCATTAGATTCAAACAGTGACCAAGAAAGTCCTGGTGGCCCCACAGTCAGAAGAGGAGAGCAATGTCACCAACTCTGTCATGTCCCTGTTGACTGAGACGGCAACGGAGGCACCTGAGGAAATGAAGGTGGTTATCAAGAAGGGCCTGGAGTTCAAGGACGGCATGAATGTCCTAGGTACGCCACCTGGTCTTCATCTCTCTGGGGGAGGCCCCTCTGCCTCTGCGACAGAGGCCAGCCTTTCCTGCATCTCAGCACCTCTGCATCCCCGACCCTGTTCTCAAGAAACCAGTCATTCAGCTGTCCTCTAGGTGGAGCAGGGGGCTCTCTCTGGGGAGTGGTTGGAGGGTCCCTGGGACTGATAGCTGAGAGCTTAAGGAAGAGGGAGATGGGCAGAAGCAACACCATCAGGGGCCATGACAGCTTGAGGCCAGGTAAGGGGAAAACGACAAGACCAAATGTTCACTGGGCACATTCCCTTTCTGCGTGATATTGGCAAGTCATTTCCTCTGACTCTCCATTTCATGAAGAATCAGTTGTGTACTGATTCTTTCATTTCTTAAGGATTTTTATTTTTTGAGCTGCCTTTGTATATCACTTCTGTGCTAGGCCTGGGGTTGTCTCACCCCAGCTCCCACAGTCTATACTCAAATGCAATGCTATCAGGAGTGGGGAGTGTTGACTTTGGTGCCAAAAGGAGCTTATCAAAAGGAGGTTACCTTGTGTAACTTTCTGGAATTCCAGTGAGCCCTTTCCCCCAGCCTGGGGTCTTCTTAGCATGCCATCTCAGAGGTTCTTTGACTCTGTAGTTAGACAGATGAGGCCCTTATGGACCACTCACTGGTTATCTGGCCGAGGGCAAGTTGCCCCACTTCTTGAGCTTCATTTGTAAAGTGGGGATGGGTTGGCATTTTTCTTGTAGATCATTATGAAGATTAAATGAAATGGTGTATGAAGAGCACAATAGTACATGCCATGTGCTTAATGCATGTGAGCTGCAGTCATTGTTAATGGTGGGTAGACAGCTCCACAGAGACTAGCGGCTCCCCATCATGTAGCTAACTCATTTGCTTGGCTTACTCCCCACTCTCCCCTTGTCTATGCCCCATCATAACCCCCATCCATTATCAGAATGGTATCCCCAAGACAAGAAAGAGGGACATTTGATCATAAGCAAGGAAAGGTGGGGAATCTGGGTGGAGGAAGTATGCTGATCCATGCACACATGGATCATGTCCCAAATGCTGCATGGGACATAATTTTACATAGATAGATAGATAGATAGATAGATAGATAGATAGATAGATAGATAGATACATGGGACATAATTTTACATAGATAGATAGATAGATAGATAGATAGATAGATAGATAGATAGATAGATAGATAGAAAGAAACACACACACATATACATACATATATTTATTATTTATCTGAAATTCAAATTTTAATTGGATATCCTGTTTGTTTGTTTGTTTAAAGTTTGATAACCTTATTCCTTACTCATCCAGAATGGTCAAGACAAAGAGGTAGATGGGAAGGATTGCCCAGCTACTGAAAAGCAGAAGCTTCAGTAAGGGATCCTTTTTTATTTTTAGTTTTACTTTTTGGCGTGACAGGAAGCAGCTTGGGTAAGTGAGAACAAGGGTGGAGATAAGCTGACTAGGTTGCCAGGCAAGGGAAAGTCAATAAACACTGTTGACAATCAGTGTGAGGTGAGAGGAAGTAGGAGAGAGGAGACAATGGGAAAGTTCCTCTGAGATGGAGAGTTTGCAAATATCCTCAGCATCCACCCAGGAATAGCTCTTGTCTCTCATTGTCCAGATGTCAGGGACCCCTTCAGGGCCTTCCCATCTCCCCTTGGTTTCCCAAACCCTGGGGTCAAAGTGGCTTCTCTGTCTTCTCTACACTCTGGAGGAGGTTAAAGCCTCCAGTTTTGAGGCCAAAGCTTTGAAGTGAATCATTCAGAAGACTTTCAGATTTTCGGTGGATTCTGGGAAGTCACATGACCTTTGACTGTACCAGGGAATTTCAACACAAGTCACTGCTCTCTCAACACCAATGACCAAATCTAAGAGGGCTCTATTTCGATGAAACACCACTTTTCCAGTGTGTGAGTTCAATAAGGCAGTGTTTACAGATGGCAATGATAATAAGCTAGACCTCAGTTTCCAAGTGCAGTTTGAGGCTCTGGAAAGCCAAGGGAAGTTAGACTGTTGAGAAACTTTCCATTTAGAAATCACAGCTGAAATAAGGTTCTTTCCATGGCCTTCCAAATGCAGAGATAGTGGCTTTCTTTGTTTTTTGTTTTTTGGCTTTGGAAAGTCCCAAGGATCAAGCATTGCAATAAGTAGAGATAAAATCCTGGCTCTGATCTTCCACTTCTTTAAAGATTCATTTCTCTCCCAGAAAAACTCCAGAGTACTTCTGGGCTTCACTGTAATCCCAACCACTTAAATCAACTCCTGTGAGAGATTGTTCCTTTAAACATCTCTGTCTTGTACTCGCAGATATAGTCAGTATCTGCTGACCCTGTGAGGGCCACTTTTTTTTCCAGTTTTTTTGGACCTTAACAACTTGCTATTTTCTCTTAAAATATCCAAATGGAATAAGCCAAGTAACACTAGCTATTCTCAACCAGAACATTCAGATTATTTCTCACACCTCGCAAACTTCTCTCCATGGGCTGGAGAGAAGGGCTTGGGAATAGTCTGGATTTGGTTTCATACATTGCTGCAGAAGTAGACCTCTCTTTCCTGGATCTGATTCTCACTAAGCCTTTGTCTTCATGGCCAATAACTCCTTTGTAAGTTGCTCATCAATCTATCTGGCAAAGAGCTGAAAAAGAGAAATAGTAAATGTTAAAGAGTAATAACCCCAAGAGAAAGTGCTGGTTTCTTTTTTCTGAAGAGAAAGGGCCCAATGATGGGCATTTGTACAATCTGGGTTGATATGTGCTTGGGGTGGGGAGATAAGTGGTTCTGGTGACCAATGAAAAGGTAAAATCAAAGGTTCAGAGAGAAAGAATTCTACTCTAAAAGAAACAGATTATAATGCTATCGTTTACCTGATAGAGCTCAAGACTCCAGGCGTAACTGGACACAGGAAACTGGACATCAGAGAGAAGGACTGGAAAATAGGCCTGCCTAACTTGAACAGGGTAGGGGTAGGGAAGAGGAGAGAGAGAAGGGGAAGAGAAGCTGGCCCATACTGCAGTTCAGAGAAAAAGTCGGATGGGCAGCAAGGTCCTGTAGCCAAGGAGACAGTGACATTGATCTATAGTCATCAGAATTAGAGCCCCGAGATTGGCAGAAACGGGCCCAGAATGTGTGTGAGGGGCACATTGGGCCTGGTGGTCAGAAGTTCAGACAACCGCTAGACAGTAATGTGGACATCTGTTACCCAGGAAGTATGCCCAGTTCTCGGGGTATGTCTGGGTGAGACTCCAGACTGGGCAGGGGGCTGGTGAGGCAAGAAAAGCCAGGCATTGGAGGAACTCAAGTATAAGGTAGCTTGCCAGGACTACAAACTCAGGTGCAGGGAATGAATGAGGCAAAAAAGCCAGCACAGAAATAGCACCCAAGGTTGAGTGTTGGAGTTGGTTTAGAACCTAGTGCAATTGGATGTTGATGGCAAGAGGTAGGGACAGAGCTCCTCACATCCTTCTGGCCTGGGGTTTGGATTGACCCTGAAGGTGGAGGTGATGCTGGACTTAGATGGAAGCCAACTGATGGCAAGTGAAGGGAGGACAAAGCTGAGGAGCTATGAAGTAACAGTCTATGTTCTGTCTTTAAGATCCTGAAAAAAAAACCCAATTATAAAAATGCATTCTAACCATTTGACCATGAAAAGAATTATGATGCGTTCGTTAATAAATAACAGGTTAAACCAAAACAAACTGGGTCAGTTGGGGTTTCCCAACTGTTTTGGATTTCTCTTGGCTTTCCATTTGATTTCTCTGCATTCCTCTTTCTCTTCACATTAGGCATGTAGCCACAGAAAAATAATTTTACATTTAGAATTTTCCTAGAGCAAAACATACCAGCCATGCATTAATTTAGTATAACACCAAACCAATGTAGTCATAACCCTGGCAGAGACTTTAATGGCTAATTGGTCTCTGCTATGTTAATATTGGCTCCACAGTTTGCATGCTAATTCTCAAGTTCCAACAAGCCTTTCTTTATGAAACTATGAACTTATAAAATCTGCTTACACATTATTTCATAAGTGAGGAGGCAAGAGAGAAGAGAGTACTTTCTAATTTGGAATGAAAATGAATTTACTTTCTTCAAGGACCTAACACTGCTGACAGTTCCACTTGCTGAGGTGAAAAGTGTTAAGGAAAGCCATAATGACCCAGGGAAAAGATATTTTCAGTGTGACATCTAATGCTTTTGCCTTTTAATGCCTAATTCATGGGGTAACAGGCGGCAAGTATATGGCTCCATACAAGGGAGAAGGAAGACATACATTGTAATTTGTCCTTTTGTGTAATGTTCACCCAACAGGTCTGATAGGGTTTTTCATTGCGTTTGGCATCGCCATGGGAAAGATGGGAGAGCAGGCCAAGCTGATGGTGGAATTCTTCAACATTTTGAATGAGATTGTGATGAAGTTAGTGATTATGATCATGTGGTAAGTGGGTTTGTTCTTACTTCATCATGGTGGGGGTGTGAGAAGGTCCTGGGTCCCCAGAAAATACTGGAGACCTCCTAGCAGGAAAGAGTGGGTGGGCATGGACCAAGCAAAAGGCTCTCTGGAAAGATTTTGAGAAAGAGATGAAAATCTTCTTGGAGCTTCCTCTAGAAAATGGGCCAGGAAACTATGGCTTATGGGCCAAATCCTGTCTGCCATTTGTTTTATATAGTTTGTGAGTTAAAAATGGGTTTTGTGTATTTATTTTACTGAAAAAAATTTTTAAGTAATAATTTTCCATAACACATGGAAATTGTGTAAAATTTACATTCAGTTCATAAATAAAGTTTTATTTAAACACAGCCACACTTATTTGTTCATGTATTGTCTAGGGTTGCTTTTGTGCTAAACATCAGAGTTGAGTGTTTCTGACCAAGACTGTGTGCCTGCAACATCTAAAATAGTTAATGTTCTGCCCTGTACATAAAGAGTTTGCTGATCCCTGCTCTGGAAGAAAAAACAAACAAACAAACAAAAAAGAGGGAGACAAGTTAAAAAAACCAATCAGTACTCCCCACCCTCTAGTTTTACAGAAGAGAAAACTGTGGTCTAGATACACTAAATCGTGATTTTTTTAACATTATGACAATCATTATAATAAAAACTGTCATTTATTGTTTTTCTTTATCTGCCAAGAACCATGATTGGTGCTTGATACCTATCAAATATAATTCCAACCACCCTGCAAAGAGGGAGTATTATTCCCATCTTGCAGAAAAGGCAACAGAGGCTCACCGAGGTGGATTAACTTGCCTAAGATTCTATAGCTAGGAAGAGGAAGAGATGGAGGTCATATTGATATCAAAATCCTGATGTATGAGTGGGTGCAATTTGTTTGTTTGAATCATCTAACCTAAGCAACATTGTCTCCACTTCATTTCATGTGTGTTTATGATCAGTGGTTCTAAAATCTTGCCTTGTCCAGGACATCATGAGTGTCCACTCTTTCATCAAGGAAGCTGTGCCACCTTCAGTCATTGCGCCACCCTCACTCACTGAAATCTTCTAGTGTCTTGTATCTGACAGAAAGACTTTTACATGCATTTGTTTTGGACACTTGTGATGGTCCTGTATATGCCTGCCTAGGGAAAAAAAGGAATAGATCAAACCACATGTTTGTTTTGTTAACTACAGGATTTCTGGGTTACAAATTCCTTATGTCTGCATTTCCCAGTCCTACTTGCCTTCTTCCCCAAACCCCTCTGATCCTCTTCTGTTGCCACATGATGCCTCCCACTGAAATTCTACCTTTTTTCTCTCCTCTTCTTTTCCTTGACCTCTACTCCCTCCATAGAAGGGCAAAAATCTGTTCTTGGCTTATTTTTTATCTCCACCAAACTGAACATGGAGATGTGCCTATAGTAAATTCTTACTAAAACTTCAGGAATGAACAGGCACCCTGAAGGCTTCAGGGTGTCAGATCAAGAAGATGTTTCTCATGAGTTCAGGAATCGTATTTAATAAACCTGGCTTGTTCAGATTACTGCTTTATTGTACTTCAAAAACATGGAAAGGATGTTAGTAAAATAATGTGTTCTTTTCGATTATTGTGCTGATTTTTCAACTTTTAGTCATTGCTAAATCAAATATAATTCCAACAACCCTGCAAAGAGGGAGTATTATATTATATATATATAAAAGAATTATATATATATATATATATATATATATATATATATATATAAATTATATTTCATTGGGAGATTTAAAATCTCACACTATGTAATGCTATAAAAAATTTTAAAAGTCTTTTAGATCCATTCTGAGCTTGCTGAGAGTTTAAAAACATGAAAATACACAAAGGAGAATAGGCCTCTTGTTTCCTAGGATTTCTAGCAGAGTGAGCATCATTGCAGTTCATATTTCTGTATTATGAAGCCTACAATGTGGACAAATATGTGAAAGCTCCTTTCTTCATCTGCACCAACGTCATTTCCACCTAGTCCTTGAAAGAAAGGGAATCTTCTAGGAAATCAGATGAGTCATAAGATAAAATTGCGCCTTTCTTCTCCCCGAGGATGGAGGGTGGTGTGGATCAGGAAGTTTTCTATTCACTGAAATCAAAACTCCTAAAGATTTAGCATCATATCCCAGGAGATGAAGAGCAATTGTGAGTCAGGACTCAGACCTGTGGAATGGTTTCTGACATCTATTCAGTTGCCTCATCGAAGCAAGCAGTCGGGGGGGGGGGGGCGGTGGGTGTTACACGTCATGAGATGCCAGTTCTACACATTTCTTACGTTCTTTAGCTGCTTCATCAGCATTTGATGATGCTGCATGAGAAGGTTCCATCTTATAAAGCCAACCACTCTTTAACTGACTCCCTTGAAGATTAAAAAATCAGAATTCTTGAGTATTCTTCTCTATGTCATCATAAGAGTAGTAATAATAGCAAAGTATAGCATTGAAGAGATTACTATTATTCTAATAATAATTATTATTAAATTACAACTTGGAGTCATTAAATTTTTGCTATATGCATAGTGCTATTTTGATTACTGTACTGTACCTATTTACTACTGAGATTATTATTATAATAATCATTATTAAGTTATAACCAAGACTTACCAACTTCCTGCAATATGCTTAATACTCTTCCATGCACTAACTCATTTATTTTTTACATGCACCAACTCATTTATTTTCTACAATCACACCTAGGAAAAACAGGTACTTGCGTTAGCCCCATTCTCCAGATGATATGAACAAGCACAGAGGTTAGCGTGCCCAGTGTTGCACAGCCTAAGAAATGAGTTACGTCAAAGTGGTACCTAACTGACTTTTGGCTGGATTGAATACAAGATCCTCCTATGACTGGCTGTGTGACTTTAGGCCAGTTAGAAACTCTGTAAGCCCCACACCCGAATCTGTAAAATGGACTAGTCACAGAATGGACTTCACAGAATTGCCGTGAGAAGGAAGTGAAATTGCGACCAACAATTGTGGGGCATTTCCTATGTGCTGGGACCTCTCTAAATACTTTATATGAACTAGTATTATTGTTGCTATATTGTGATTACTATTACTGATCATCAATTCAATTCATATCCTTTGTTTCTTTGCGTTCATAAATTCTTTAAGAAGCCTACAAGGCCCTCTGATTTGAAAAAGAGAGAGAGAAATGCTTAATTTCAGTGTGATTCTCCTACCCTCATTTTCTGCAAAGTTTTAAAAAATGTCTTTTAATCTTAAAAACTTAAACAGAAAGTGACTTTTTTAATAGTTTTATCACTATAGAAACATGAAGTGAGAAGTGAAATCTCTGCTCACTCTTTCAATTCTCCCTGCCAGTTAAATTACCACTACCACCTTCCTTCATTCCTTCCTTCCATACATCTGCCCATCAATTCATCCATCTGTTCATTCATTCTTGGACTCCAGAAATATTTCTTGAGCACCTCTTCAATGCCAGTAATCATTTTAGGCACTGGTGATATGATGATGAATAAGACAGAGAAAGATTCCTGCCCGCACAGAGCTTACCTTCTATTGAAAGGGGAAAGGAAAAAAAATAAAAGGAAGCCAATAAAAATTCAGATAGTAATTACTGCTACAAAGTCAATGAACAGGGAAATGGAGTGGCTGGAGTGCAGTTGGTTGGTAAGTGGGGGTGGAAAGTGCTGAAGCTGGAGAGGTGGCCAAGTGGCACAGCTCACAGGGCCCTATAGGCCACCGTGAAGAGTTAGGGTTTTATCTCATTGCAAAAAGCAGTACCTGGAAGGTTGCAAGCTTGGAGGATCTATGAACTGCTTTTTATTCTGTCCTGATGAAAAGTTCTAATCCACATGTGGTAAGTCTCAGGGAGCAAAAGTCACTCCTTGGATAGGCAGACACCTCTTCCTAAATGGATTGGGCAAAATGAGGATTTGTGTTCCTTCCTGATACTGAGCACAAACAGCACCTTAATGTAATCGGAAGGTATCTTTAACTCTTTATTGACAGACTCTTCTGATTCTGAGTGCTCTTGGGATCCATCCCAAACTAGCAGATGCGTTGCTCCTGGAAACGTGTGCGGCCAAATCAGAGTAGCTCTATGTCAGGACAGAAAGAGTCCTTCCATTTATCTCCACTCCAAGTGTCCGGCCCACCATCTGTCCTGTGCCTCAGAGTCCTGAATTAGTTACCTTATTAGGGTGAGACCTAAGGCCTTGAATAAATTAGAGCTAAAGTAAATAGTTTCCAAAGACTAACCAAGTAATATCTGCATTTCATCAGATGCAGGTCAGATTTTATTCCTTGGAACACTGGTTTCCAAGCACATCAGAATTACCTGGGCAACTTATTTAAAATATTGATGCCCCAAGGCCAGCTACAGGAAATTCTAACTCAACAGGTGTGTGGTGGGCCCAGGGACTCTATAGTGTTACCAGACAGGTCACATGATTCTGAAGCAGGTGTCTGAATGCACAGAGACACCAACTGAGTTCTGGGTATGTTAAGTGTATGAATTTCTGTTTGTGGAGCAGAACTAAGAAAGGCACCATGGTGAGGACCTTAGGATGACAAGAACTGAGGTACAGAGTGGGCAGAGGCAAGAATAGATGATGTGACACTAAGAAAAAGACTTGACAGGCCAGTCCTGGATGAATCAGTGGCTTTGGAAAAGGTGCTCATTGCTGAGAATACAACCAGTCTAAAGACAATGTGGAAGCCATTCCTTCCCCCTTAGTTCTATATTTATGTCCTTCTAATTTAAAAACTGGTCCAACAATTACTGGGCACCATTTGGCTTTAGGACACTCGAGCCGTCTACATCTTTATGCAGTTTGGAATATGGCTGCGATTGTTTGCTTCAGCGCAGAAGCTTTGAGTGGCAACCTTGGACCTTGAGCATTTGCCATTTCTTTTCCATGGAGCATCATTTTCAATGAGATAATTAATATGGAAATGCAAGAGTGAAAACTTAAGCTACTTGTTTTGAAAACAGGTACAGGGAAGTAATGGCCCATAGAACAAATACTCTTTCCTTGTCCTAATTAATCCTCATTTTAGTTCCAGAGACAAAAGTGTTTGGGTTAAGTAACTAGAGCCCTTGCTTGTCATATTTATTTTCCCTATCTCTCTACCTTCTGGCCTTTGACTAACACTCTCCCTTTATAGTGGGAATTCAAGTTTCTCCCGGCAAGCTGAGTGCTCCAGATATCCTGTTACCTTTCTCCTATCCATTTGGCCCTGGTTCATATGTGTTCTCCAGGGCACTCTGTAGCTGGTCTTGCTTGGCAAAGAACCTTGAAAATGTTTTCTCTCCATTCTACAATGTGCCTGTCCCGAAAGAGCAGGAAAGTTGGATGGCACCCAAAACAGATCATATTTGTGTTTTTCTGGACATCTTTAAAGGGTGATTGGTGCTCCGGAAAGAATTAATCTCTCAGTTTATGAAGACAAATGCTTGATGGCTTTATCAGAAGGTGCATTCTGCTCAGTTATTTATAATCTCAGGGAACAAAGAACTGGCCCCTGACACTACCCCACTGATCTACAAGATGTTGTGACTCTAGGCACACTGAGAGAATGTAAACAGCGGGAAAGGGTTTAATGGCATGATTTCCTAATGCCTGCAGAAGCAGACCTTAAACTGTCGACCTTCATCTTAAGGAAAGGAGAAGTGCAGGCTACAGGCTAGAATGCTCAGCAAGGATGAGAACAGCTAAGCTAACATTTTAACTAATTAGTATCAATTACAAATTACCTCTTTCGGGAGAAGGTTCCTCTTGAGGAAATATTTTGCTCATCAAAACATCCACAATTGGGTGGCAGTAGCCTGTGAGATATTTTAGAAAGCCTCATTAACTCAGACTTGATTCCTTATGTATGGGTGATAAGAGTATATGGGGTACATGTATGCAAACAGAACATACATCATCAGGAGTCAGAGAAGTAATGGTGCTGACAGGGATGCGGGTAGGGTTGTTGATGACACACATACATGCATGTCAAAAAGTGTAGCCCTCCCAGCAACACTGCGAGGTTGGAGGAGGCTTCAACTGGCACACCTGGAAAATGGGAATAAGTCACTAACCAAGGTTCTACAGAGGGTAAGTGTCTTATGCGGTTGTGTACAGGACTCTCATATACTCCTCACAGTTCTTTCTTAGCCTGGGAAGGGGTTGTGCCAGGTACAATTGCAAGACTAAAATACCACACCTGGCATAGGTGCCTTCTCCCTTTCCTGTCGCCCTTACTCCAGTTGGGAGCCTTATCCCAGAATTTCATTTTCCCCACAGTCTTTCTCTCAACTATGTTCAAAATTGTTAATAAGGTCTCAAGCTTCCCACAAACATTTTCATTTCAGTCAGAAAGTGTTGCAGGCTGAACAGGGTCATGCTCCAACAACACTAGATTGGGCAATAAAAAACGGATGTTACCAAACATGAAAAATACACTTGAAACAAGAAAGAGCGTGGTTAGCTTACTCAATCAAGAGTGAGGACAGCAGTAAATTGTTTCCAAGCTCTCTATAAAATAATGATAATATAGAAATATAAAATAAGTTTATATAGGATAAGTGGCAGATAGTAAATTGTCTGCTTACCTACAAAGAGCTACAATGGCTAATTAAAGGGAAGTGGTTTGGTTTGGTAGGGGAAAAAAAAAAGCAGTCTCAGAGTTTCACAGATCTGAGATTATTCTCCTGTTACTGTTTTTGTGGTCTTGGGCCACCTATTTAACTTTTCTCAACTCAATTTCCTCATTTGCCAAATAGGAATAATGATACCTATCTAGAGTTTAAGACTGGAGTAAGAATTAAATGAGGTGACATGTGGGGAGAGCCAGCATTTTTGTTAGAGTAAGTATGGAAAAAATACTTTCAGACTTAGAAGTGATAAAACCACATTTCTCTAAATGTACCCTTTGGCTCAAGATGGTTTTCTAATTTTGTTCGTTCTCTCTCTCTCTCTCTCTCTCTCTCCCTCTCTCTCAATATATATGTATATATATTTCCTATCTTCCAAGGCAAAAACAAAACAAATTTACAAACACCAGTTTATAGCTGGTGAAACTCTAATGAGCCTTCTGAGAAGCTCAAAATTTCCCAGTTTTCAAGGAAGGAGATGTGGAAAGGCAAATCAAATAAGATTCTCAAGATATAACCAACTTTTAGCTTGGTGCTTACTAAGAGGTGGTAAAGCTTGTTTCTGCTATTTCTAAAAAACACCCAAACAACTAAGTTTGCCTTTGAATTTTTCATCAGAGCAGGGGACAGCATGTCTATGGAACAGATTTCAGATAATGCAGTTAGACTGAAGTGAAATGCCGCACCTACTGAGCCCATGGCCCTCTTTCATCAAAACTCTGTACAGAAATAAATGCAAAGGGTTTTCAGCAGGATGCAGTATCATAGGAGGGCCCAGATTTAACTTCTGAATCCCATAATGATTTCTTTGGTGTTTTTTTTTTTCTTTTCTGTTTTTCAGGTACTCTCCCCTGGGTATTGCCTGCCTTATCTGTGGAAAGATCATTGCAATCAAGGACTTAGAAGTGGTTGCTCGGCAACTGGGGATGTACATGGTCACAGTAATTGTGGGCCTCATCATCCACGGGGGCATTTTTCTCCCCTTGATTTACTTTCTAGTGACAAGAAAAAACCCTTTCTCTTTTTTTGCTGGTATTTTTCAAGCTTGGATCACTGCCCTGGGTACCGCTTCCAGGTAGAGAACACACAAAAAAATCACCTTTTTCTCTGCTCAGTCTTTTACCCTCTTTGCCACTTCCTCTTTCCAAGGTCCTCCCATTGCAAAGCTCAGCGAGAACACTTTTCACATACTGTGAAAATACTTTTGAAAAAGGTGAACCCTTTGTATTTGGGGCTCCTTCTAAAAACTTCTGATCTTTCTGATGAACATATTTGTTGGTATGCAACTGTGTTTGAAATATGACCTCACATTCAGTTTCCAGGATGTATATATGCTCATAATTTACATGCCTAATTTGCCACTTACCTCATTAGTCTGGTTTAGTTTTAAATGTTTTCTGAAAGGGTATAACAGGACTTTACCCTATTTAAGAAATTCTTTCATCTGTGATTTGAAAAATGCTGTCACAAAATATTACTCTATTGGAGTAATTTTTCAAAAGTGAGAGGATGAGCTTTTATGGGTTAAATGTTGTGTTAGGTAAGGTTTTTAAAGCAAACCAGGACAAATCTTTGACCTTTTCATGAGTAGGTCAAAGCAGACTGTCAGGTTTTTCTCAAGTGATCGAAAAGGCAAATAGTGGTGACTTCCTGGGAAGGCAAATTATATTTCTGTCTGGCCGATCAATGAAAATTTGGTACTGGTAGAATGTGGGGTTTTAGAAAAATCTGAAATATATACACTCCTAGGGATCTAGAGTCTCCATTCAGTTTCCCAGGGGAATCTCTCCAAAATTCTTTTTCTTTTTTGGGCCTAGAAATGTCATATGGCTAAGTAGCTCTCACCATAAAATCTCTCTTTGGAGAAAAAGTAAATCATTTTTTCCCTGAACATAAAAACAATTACGTTTAGTTTTATTTTTGTTCCTGGTTATGAGCATGGTTTTTGCTCATTGTGAAAAAGTTTAGACAGTGAACAAAGTTTTGAAGAAGAAATCGAACATCACTCATTATTCTATTATCCAGTGATAATTGGTAGTAACCTTTTATTTAATCTTCATTTATATCTTTTTCCAGTTCTTACTATATATAGATAATTATAAATGTTGTTTTTCACTGGTCAACATATCATAAAAGTTATATCTGTCAATATAGATGTCTCTACTACTTTTAAAACTGCATTATAGTACAGTGTATATACTACATTGCAACCCCCATCCCCACTGTGGCATGTCTCTTAAACAGAACTGTGATAAGCGTTCTTGTAAATACATCTCTGCAAGTTTGTCGGGTGACCCCTCAGGATAAATTTCTAGATGTGGAATGTCTGAATCCAGTGGTATGCACACTGATGGTGTTAAAACATATCACCAGATTGCTATTTAGGAAAGTACATTAGTTTAAGTCCCCACTACATGGGTGTAAGAGTGTGCCTTACACCACGTGCTCACCAGGTCTGGCTATTATCAGTCACTTTAATATTTTCCAGTCTTATTAGTGAAAAATGATCTCATTGAACTAACTTGCATATCTTTGATTATAAGTAAGGGGAAACATCTTTTTGTCTTCTTATTGACCTTTCTGTCCTCTCCTTCCCCACTATGTGAATTGTTTTTTATCTCAATTTCCTGTTGAGATATTCACCCTTTCCTCATTGGTTTTCAACTCTCTTCATGTATCACACTATTAACTAATGTGTCACATGTTACAAATACTGTCTCTCTCTACTTGACATTTATCTTAAAAATTTACAGTACTTTTTGCCAAAAGAAAATTTTAATTTGTACATCGTAGAAGCTATCAATATTTTCCTTTTGTATTTAAAATTTTGATTTTCCTCAAGAAGATCTCCATGAAAGATGATAAAACATTATATTTTCTTCCAATACCTTTGTGGTTGATCTTTAAATTCTTTTAAAAAGTGATTGTTTTTTTTCTTCGAATGAATAGACAATTATTTTGATATCTTTATAAGACAAAAAAAAATCATTAAGACTTATGGATGGCCTAAATTTGTATTTAAATCAGACAAATGCTTGCATTATTAGGCCAAGGCCACAAATATTGGACCCATTTCTCCTCTTTACCCTGTATTTCATTTGGAAAAAAAAAAAGAAAAGAAATGTGAGTTTAATCTTTAGTTAAATTGTGGATGTGGGATTTCTTAAAAACAAACAAACAAAAAACAAAAAAAGTCAGGGGTGGCAGGAGTCGCCATGCTAAGAATTAACTTGGCCATCATAACTGGAGGGAAAAAACACAAAGCCCCAGGACAGTGAGATAAACATCCTCTCCACTTCCTTCGACCTTGGACTGAATGGAGATGTGAAGAAGGGTTGACCTCCTTTTCTCAATGGGTATGGAGCTGGTGTGAGGGAAACAGATGGAAGGGGATGGCCTGGGACATACCTCTCTGCCTCCCTCCACTTCAGTACATAATGTTAATACTAATCAGGAAAGAAAAAAAGACTCTCAAGTATCTAATAGTTATTCTTAGCAACATTTGAAGACTATCATATGGCCATTGATGCAGGAGCCAAAAAACAAAAACAAAACAAAACAATAACAACAACAACAACAAAAAAAAACAATGTCAGAATGTGGGAAAGACAGGAAAGAGTTAAAATGTTCAAGTCTCAGTTGGAATTGTTTGGGTGTATATGGAGTTTTAAGACACAAAGTATATTCAGCATAGAAATTAGGGATATTCTCAGGCCTTATTAATTATTTTCCCCAATCTTATTAATTGCCTAAAGACCCCTTTGATGACATTTTAGAAAAATGGGTGCAAGAATAAAAATGAACATATTCTAGTCCTCTCAGAGATGTCCTTAAAGTGATATCATTGATAATCCCGGCCAACAACCACCACCGAGCAGCCATTTCAGATCAGTCATGATGTGCTGGCAACCCTTCAAAGGGAGTCCTAGGAAAAGGCAGGGTGGGGAAGGCGCAGGGGTGAGAGAAGTAAAGGGACATCAATTTTTCATTAGAAAAACTGGGCTGCAAGCCAGGTATGATGGCATCTCCATATGCAAATGAGTCCAGACTCCCAACTTATCTCCCTGCATTTATAAGATTTGAATAATGAGAGGTCTCTAAACATTCATTTTTTTTCTCCCTACCTAAGGCCAAGGAGGAAGGTGAGATAGACCCCTAACATGATATCACAAAGAATGTTTTGTAAGATGACTCTATCTTCCCTACAGTTGTGTTAGGAGCTTCCTGGCCAGTGGTTTGATAAAATGCAGATTTAAGTGACTCAAATTTTAGAGTTTCCAATCCCTTGTTTCTAGTAGGCCCTGGAATCTGCATTTCATTTAGCTTTTCTGAAGCCGAGGGTCCTCTCCCACTCTCTGAGCAACTGAGACCTCTGCAGGTGTCTGTGTCCAGCTCAGCTGAAGCCTTGATTCTGACTAGTAGAAGGAGGGACTATGACTAAAGTTGTAAATGCAAGAGAAATAAGTGCTTTCTGCTTTAGAGGTTTGAATAGGAGAGAGAGAGAGAGAGAGAGAGAGAGAGAGAGAGCATGCGCGAGAAAGAGAATAGACCACAAAACACTCCCTTGGCAGTTTAAGTGTTCAGCATGACTTTCCTTACTTAAACCTTGAAGCCAATTCACCTACACTCCTATGCACCTCTACCCACATGGAAGTAATATTCTGGCCTTCAGTAATCCTTGTCCTTACAGGTCTCCTGTTTTAGAAGACACATGAACATGACAGGAGTTCTGATATTTGAGGCTGGGTCATGTGGTCATGAATTCCAGCCCACGCCTGGGAGGAGTGGAGGTGAAGTCACTTCATACTGGGTCTTTGATTAGCTCCAAATCACATGCTTTTCTGCTTTATGTCAGTGGAGAGACTGTAGAGTTGGCCATTTACCAAGAAGTTAGACTGTCTGTTAGGGCCCCCAGTGAATTGCTACAAACTCGGGTTCAGGCTGAATGGTGTTTAACATGTTTGTTCAGCATTCTCAAAATTAGCAGGCCCAGCTTAAGGCAATTCCCGGGGGCTAGATGCAACCCATGGCGTCATTTAGTTAGAAACAGCACTTCTAGCATGAAATGATGGGTCATTCAAAAATTCTTCATTCCATTTCACTGTGGATTCTGTTCTGACACATTTTTTTTCTTGCAGCCCCAATTAATGTGGGCAATTAGATGAGCTTCAACATTAATCCAAGATGGAAACAGTGACCAGAGGAAGAAGAGAGCCTGAAGCTCTGAGTAGATCTCAAAAACCAGAACCAACAAATATATTTTGCTGCCTATTGGCATCTTAATAAGATTGAATTTGAGCCTCCAAATTGCTGGTTTTTAATTTGGCTCCAGACACTGCTTTTTTGCATGTCATATTGTTTGATTGGAACAAAAGAACAAAAGTTTTGTGGTGGGTGGCATTTGAGTTTATGCTTTATCCTGTTTCTCTACAGTGAACCCAACTCTTCTCTCTTCCTCTCTCTCAATCTCTCTCTCTCTCTCTCAGTGCGGGAACTTTGCCTGTCACCTTCCGTTGCCTGGAAGAGAATCTGGGGATTGATAAACGCGTGACCAGGTTTGTCCTCCCGGTTGGAGCAACCATTAATATGGACGGTACAGCCCTCTATGAAGCCGTGGCCGCCATCTTTATTGCCCAAATGAACGGCGTTGTCCTGGATGGAGGCCAGATTGTGACTGTGAGGTGAGTGACGAGGGTAGGGTGAAGCACTGCAACAACCGTGCACCCCATCCCCTTCCACACCAACGCTATTTGACAGGGGGCCACTTGAGTTTCAGTTCTTCTGGCAGAAGAATGATGAAAGAAATATGAGAAAGGAAATTACTGGCAGACTTAAAGGGAAAAATTTGTGACAAGAGAGAAGCAGGATTATTCCAATGCCTTCTGTTTGTGCTGTGCTATGAAATTGCTTTGGAAACTTGATAATATTTGAATTCTAGCAAAACTCTGTGATGTTGCAAGATGGTTATTTCTGTGCCCATTTAATAGATGAGGAAGCACAGGCTTCAAGGGGCTTGGAAGCTTGTCCACGGCTACAGCAGTAGTATTGAGCCAGCAGGGGTGTAACTGAGGCCAATGTCATCTGACTCTGGTTCCAGTTTTTCTCTTATTAAAATATGCTCCCTTCAGCATTACAGAGGGTGATGGAAGAAATGATGAAATACTGGAAGGAAGAGATTCCTCAATACAACATAAAACATTTTATTACAAATAAAAAGCAAATGTTTTTGTTTTTACTAAAGCTATTTTTACCATATGTATTCATTGTTTAAAAAATTCGGAAAGAACACTTTCCCAAGAGGTCATTAAAAACACATTGCTTTCCATAAATTTTAAGATCACACCTACTTGCATACATTAATTTGTCTAATTCTCACAACCACCCTATAAGTTATTTAATTGCCTTTGTCAGCTCAGGCTGCTATAACAAAATAGGATAGACTGGATGGCTCAAACAGCTCACACATTTATTTCTCACAGTTCTAGAGGCTGGGAAGTTCAAGATCAAGGTGCTGGCAGATTCATCTCCTAATAAATGCCCTCTTCCTGGCTTGCATATGGACCTCTTTATTCCTGTTTGCTCATATGCCCTTTCCTTGGTGTGTAAAGAGAAATAGCCAACTCTCTTATGTCTCTTCTTACAAGGGCACTAATTTCATCTTGAGAGCTCTACTCCCCTGACCTAATTACCTCCCAAAGACCATGGAGAGTAGGGTTTTAACAAATAAATTTGGGGGAGACACAACTCAGCCCAAAACAGTACTATATGGGAGCCTCAGTTTTCTTATCTGTATAATGGGGACAATAATCACAATTCTAGGAGGATTGAGAGCATTGTGCCTGCTATACAGTCACCTGCCAATAAATGTTAGCTGCTAGTATTACTACTGTTATCATGCTCAATAAAATACAATGCTCTTAAATGTGAAAGAAAAATGTAACAGTGACTTAATGAGGGGAAATATAAAAGTATAAAGCCTTCCAAATCATGTCTTAACAAAATGCATGTCAGACTGCCAGCCTCCCTTGCTTTAAAACTCAGAGATGAAAAGGTCTCCTTAATGAAGTTCTTTCTTTTGAAGCCAAGCAAAGGTCCTGATTTCTGGTCCCTGAATGCAACTGCACTTCCCATCAAGTTCACGCCACTAGATGAGAACTTAGACATAGGAGGATGGACCAGTAACCAAGTGATTGAGATTTGTTAATTCATTGAGTTTGTACTGTGGGGAGGGACCAAGGGACACCAGGAACCAGCAGGGCATTAGAATCAAGCAGACAAGTGTTCACATCCCCGCAGACCACATTCAGGCTTTGTGATCCTACCTTTCTCCACCCATCTGAGCCATGGTTTCCTTGTGTGGAAACGGGTCCTACCATATGAACTGTGTAGGGCTTCCATGTGGCTTTGCTGTAGTAATGTGTGTGCAATGCCTTGCACAGCATCCAAGAGCCACCCCTAGAGACGTGAGCCAGGGAGGGGAAGGACAGGAAAAAGGAAAAGGGATAAAGGGATTGAGGGAAGATGGCTGCCTAGAGAGCTACTGCAGGACTAAGAATTGCACAGACACTCCGCCCATGAGGGCACAATTGGGTGGAGGAACAGAGAGGGGACCAGCTGCCAGGAAGCATTTTCTTTATAGGATTTGTCACACACAACCAAGAGGTAACCAGACAATGAGGCCACAGTGCAAGAGATGTGTAAGAGTGACTCATAACAGAAGCAACCGATGTTGTAAATAAAATGGTTGAAACCAAGGTCATTGGAACTTGAGAAGTTCCCCTTTCCTGGTGCTCCATCCCTGTCAGGAAAATGGCTGAGAATTCCCACCTTTCAGCTGTTGGGGCTTTAGGGAAGTTTTCATTGCAAAGTAGCCTCACCTTTGGAGATTTCCCCGACATGACAGCTTTCATAAATGGCATCTAGAATGGAGGAGAAAAAGTCATTGGCCTTTGCTGGACCACAGAGGCCCCTGGTGTCTCGAGAGGGAGCTTGAACCCTGGATTAAACCCTTTTCCAGAGACAACCTCAAAATGATACTGGGTGCGCCCTTGGCGTTGCAAAGGATGAGATGCTTCAAAAAGAAAACCTCCCGTTGTTTCATTATCATTTCTTGGCATCCTCTGTCTGAATAATGGATTTTCCAATTCATAATGAAACGCCCAGGTGTCTGAAGCTTAATGTCATTTGGAATCTGTTGATTTGTTCCCCTGATGTCCACTCGGCTGGATCTGGATATTTGCTATTCTGAGTTCTCATGTTCCCATTGGCAGGGGTCTTCCCAGACTCTTGCCACGTAGTCCAAAAGTTTCTGGTGCACAGACTTAAAGACATAAGCAGATATGAAGGCAGTGGTATTCTCATGGGAGGATTAAGGGTGATTTGTTTTTCTTCTCTAATATTTTCTTACCTGCTTTTAGAGCCACACTCACCTCATTCGAGCACTGTGATATTCTAGGCTAACTGGGTATCATGAAGAGTGAGGAGGATAAACTTCCAGTTTATGAAATTATAAGCCTCTATGACAGTTAAGCAGACTCCAGATAGGCCCTATTTCTGAATCTTAGTACTCTAGATTTCTCTATTTCTTAGGAAGGAAAGGGAATTTTGTGTGACTGCTGGGAAAATTAGAGCTTACAATTGCCAGAGATGGTTTTGCCACGGCCTCTTTCTCGTCCCATGACCTGGCTTTCTCTGTTCTCACAGCCTCACGGCCACACTGGCAAGCGTCGGCGCAGCCAGCATCCCCAGTGCTGGGCTGGTCACCATGCTCCTTATTCTGACAGCTGTGGGCCTGCCAACGGAGGACATCAGCCTGCTGGTGGCTGTGGACTGGCTGCTGTAAGTGCTGGAAGACAGGTTTCTGTTTGGGCCGTGAGTACCGCCTCCAGGGGTGGACAAGATGCAAGGTCGCAGCCAGTCCTCACTGTGACTCCCTCATCTCCTCCCTCCACTCTTCCCTCTAACATTACTGAGTGCCTACTTGGGAGCTAGAAAAGAAAAAGATAGAATCATTGAGGGCCTCACAGTCTAGTAGAGGAATCAGATAAATTTTAATGCAGTTAAAAGCATAGAAGTAAGGATCTCAAACCATTATGTTGAGTGAATGAAACACAAAGGAGAATATGCTGTATGATTCCATTTATATGAAACTCTAGGAAAGACAGTGTCATCTCTAGCAATAGCAAGAGATCAGTGGTTGCCTGGGCCCTGGGCTAAGGATGTGAGGATTAACTGGAAAGTGCCCCAAGGGAAACTTTAGGAGTGATAGAAGTGTTCCATATGCACAGGTATATGGAATAGGTTGTACATTTGTCAAAACTCATCAAACCATGTATTTAAAATTGGTACGTATATTGTATGTACTCTTCAATAAAGTAGATTAAAAGCTAGCACACAGGTAAAAGGATAGTGATAGAGAGAGGCACCATTCCAGTCTAGGATGGGAGGGCAGAGTGAAGAAATCAGTTAACTGTGAGAATGGCTGAGTGTCTGCTTTGTCCCAGCTACTCTACTGAGCACTTTACATCTTCTTACACAAGTTTGGGGTTATCACTCCTGTTTTGTAGATGAGAAAGCTGAAGTTTAAGAAGATAATGTGACTTGAAAATGAACAGAGATTTGACACTAGGTCTGCTTGGTTGTGGAGGCTACTGTATTCACAATCCTGTCCAAATTCAAGCTTCTAAAGGCAGTGAAAACTGAACAGAGTCGTAATTGGTGGGTAGAAGTTACTCAAATATACATAGGTGGAGGGGGAAACAGGACATTCCGATCAAAGCGAGCCTGCACAAAGGCACTGAGGCAAGAGCATGGGGACCTGTGAGTGGTTCAGTATTGTTGGAGCACAGTGTGAGTCAGTGGCGAAATGTGAGGCAAGATGGATAGCCTCAAAGGCCATGTAGAGAATCTTGAATTGACTGAGTAGACATAGCCCACCTATCTTTCCCAGTGAAGGGCATTTTCCTAGTGTAAGACACTTACTGCCCATTCACAAGCTAGCCAGATGATCCCCAACATGGAGGTTGGAATCCACAGGTGGGCTAAGGGCCCATTCAGGCTCTGATGTTCTGTGCTATGTATGCTGAGGCCTCCTGTGCACTCTCAGAGCTGAGTGACAAGTGCTGGTGCAGAGGTCCGTAGCCAAAGTACCCACACACTTTTTAAACTGCCCTACATGTCAGTGGCATTTTTTTCTGACATTGATTGGCACAGATTTTAAGAGCCAGAAGCCACATTTTATAGACTTGAGTTTCCCCAGCAGTAAAACAAGTTCCTTCCCCTCTAGTCAGCCTTCCAAAGATGGAAACATGAAAGTGGCTGAAGGGAAGAAGGACATCTGGGAAGGCTAGAAGGAAGCCTGCTCTCTCCATCAAACTTGCTGGCGTTGAGGTTTAGGTTAGAAATGAGAAGCGGCTCCCTGGACATCATCTCCTCATAAGGAGTAAATCATAGATCTCTTCATAAGGAAAAAGTCATAAATCTTTCTGAATTAAATCAGAAATGCTCTGGAAACACCTTTATGGGAAGGGGAAGAGCACATGGAACGACCTCTAACCCGTCTCTGCCTATCTCTCTCAGTCAGTGGTGGAGGTCCTTTGTGCTAGTGTAGTGGTTCTCTGGGCCCTGTGCTGGCTCCAAGGGCAGCTTTCTCATGACGTCTGCAGAGAAGGCAGTCTTGGAGCAGCTGAGATTTGGTGGTGGGGTAAGGGTGGAAGGATTGGGGAGAATAGGATGAGGAGGCAGAAGGGTAGGGCAGGATTTGGTTGGTGAGGAGGACAGAGAGAAAATAACTGTGACTGACTTTTGCTTACTGCGTTCTCCACCTCTTTGCCCTTTGAGTATCTCAAACCTGTGACGTGATCAAGTGTCCCTTGCCTGCTGCAATGACATTGCCTAGTCTTTTTTAGGGCTTGTTTCTGAAGTCTGAAATTCACCATTGGAGAGCCATCTTTTAAAAAAAATATTATTCTAGAGGCTGCCTCCCCCCCATTATAATGTAAATGCCTTGGAATGGAAAAAAAATGCACTAATATTATGAAGAAAAGGAACTGATATTTTGTGGATACCCCGGTGTTCTTTATCTCTGTTGACAATTAGTTCCTAAAGAGCCCTAGTGTGCTTTTCGTAGATGAAACCTGGAATCAGAAGGGTCAGGTCTCCTGTCCCAGACACAGGAGAGCTTATGTGGCTAGGCCAAGGCTCGTCACCACACTCCACACCGCTTCCTAATTATTACCACAGGTCTAACAGTGGGGAGGAGGAGCTGAGAGGTACAGAGACGGGACGATTGGAGACGACAGCTGTTAGGGTCACCCCTGGTTCTACATACTAACCAGAGGATTCTTTGTTGGAACTGTTTTTCTTTCCACTTCCCAGGATTAAAACAAAACGAAACAAGTAGGGACAAATGGGGTACAACCAAGGTCCCAGCTACTCTTACAATTCAAGTCCTCCAGCCCCAGTGGGTCAGCCATTGTGAGCCTGGTTTTCTTGGCAGTGATTTACTTCCAAGCTTTTTGGATAGGAGTCAGATCATGAAGCATCCCAGACCCTGCCTACTTCTGACCTAAATGTCAGCGAATGGAATAAGAGGTCCAGGTCCTCCCTGATCACCCCACACAGGCGCTCACATGCTCACACTTGCACAGAGCGCAGAGCGTCCTAACTCCAGGGCTGAAACGTGCTAGCAGAAGGGAGTTGGCCAAACAAAAAAAAATGATAATACATTGGGATTAGCTATATTGATGACATTGTATGAGAAAACTTGATCTCAGGTTGGCACTGGAAAGGAAGGAGGGAATGAGCTGTTTCTAGCTCTGGGGTTTGATCTCAGATGGAGGGAAACTCTGGTCATCAAGGGAAGAGAGGTGAAGAGGCAGGTGCCCTGGGTCTGAGCTCTGCACTTACTCTCCGCACAACTCCAGGCAAGGTGTTTACTCTCTGGCCCTCAACCATGTCATGTGTACGATGGGAACAATAACTTACCAGCTTGAAAGCAGAGTCTAGACCTTGAATGCCCTTGAGTGCCCTTCTAGTGTTAAGACCAGGACTAGGATTCTGCAGCTGATGGATGTTTGTATACAAATAAGCATGAATGTTCTTTTTAAGAAGAGAAGAAAAAGGGAGGGTAAAGGATCTTGGGAAAATGCATGCAAAGGTCTGTAGCTAGGTCAGATCTGCTTTGAATTAGTAATGTTGCCACATTCTTTCCCACCAGAAACAGGAGTTCTGGAAGCACACTCCTGGTCATGGGTTTTGTGGCTGTTGGGTGCCCATTAGTGCAGGAGTGGGACAGGGGCATGAGTTGAGATAGGAGTGCAGGGAAAGGCTGGTCCTTCCCCAGTAAAGGAGTCTACGGAAGAGAAATAGAAAAAGAAAAGGCAGGGGTGGGGGGGGGATGTTTTTTTCCTCTAGGCAAGATTTGTAAGCTTTCATAACTCTAGCAATTTTTTCAATTTAAAACCAAACAAAGCCTGCAGTGACATTTAATGTGCCATGCTGTTTGCCAACTGCTGGAGACCAGCCAGCCTCATTACTGCCCGCCAAGCCCTGGATGCTTTTCAAAGGACAGGCTTAGCTGCTCCATAAATGTCCTGGTGGAAACCAAGATTCTGAGCCCTGAAAAGTGCTTGAGTCTTAGAACACCGGATGGGTGGGGCTGGTAAAACCAGAACCTTCCCCAGAGTCCAGGAGGCCCTTTGTCTCAGGAGCACTTGGTAGATATTTCTAAGAGACCTCACTGACATCGGTCTTTCTTTGAAGGAGACATGATGAAGTGAAAACTGGGAGCTACTACCAGGGAGAGGTGATAAATACTGGGTCTGGCCATAGGCAGGAAGAGGAAAGCCAAAATAAAGTGAAAACCAAGTGGATCTGTGGCTCATTTATCACATGAGACTGTTGGCAAGATCATTTCTGGAGACATGATTGCTAATTTGAATATAGTGGAGATGACACTTATAAAGAAGGCCTTAAAGAGCCTCTACCCTTCAGTGGGGACTCTGAAGCTCCCCCATTATCATCCCTCCTGGAGATTGAGGAGATCTGGGGTAGGGACCAAGAACTGGCATTTCTATCAAGTTCCCAGGTGATGCTGATGATGTAGTCCAGGGATGTTGCTTCTAGAAGCCATGGACTAGAGATAGGGCAGGGGAGCACAATTCTTGATTGTGGGCGTTTGAGCATCTCTATACTTTTTTGAGCAGCAGTTGACAGATTTAACAGTTCATGAATCCATTCAATGAAAATAAATCAAAAGAACGCAGGATACTAATATCTAATTCTTAGTGACTTCTTCTTCAGTGTTAGACATTGTTCTAAGTACTTTACATGGACTTGTCTAAAAGTCACAGCAAATTATGAGGCAGCTAACAGTATTACCTCCATTTTACAGTTGAGGAAACTGAGGCTCAGAGAGAAGTAACATTCCAATTTGGTGGATATTAAATGATTGAACTGGGATTCAAACCCAGACGATCTGGCTGTTCCTTGGGGGTTCCAGGCCTGCCATTTTGGGTTCTTGTTCCCTCATGAAGGTACACACACACACACACACACACACACACACACAACTGATTTAAACCTCAACCCACATCTGGTGGAAAAGAAAAGTCATTCCTACATCCACACTCTCTCTGAAGATTCCAGGCCTTATATTGAAGCCTTTGGCTTTGATTTCCCACTGCCACTGAATTCTTTCCTACATCTTACCTCATCTCCAGTCTGTGTCAACCTGAGCATGGAATGTGGCCCTTTTCTACTCAGTCCTTTCCTCTCCCGCCCCAGTGTCCCTGATTCAATGTGTAATTATAGTTCATGGGGACAGAGTAAGTGTGGGGCTATCGTTCTGCACAGCAATATTATTCTTTCATCTATCACAAGAGGAATTCCACATTCTTGTGGAAAAACAAGGGTGTGGGCAAAATTCAAGAGAGTTATAAGATGAAAAAGAAAAAAAAGTCTCCCTTCACCTACAATTGAACCTTGAAGGGGAGCAGAAGAGGCCACTCCAGAGTGCACCAACTGGCATGTGGCTTATTTTGAAATAAAGGCAATCAAGATCCGACAGACTTAGAAAAAAATTTTTACCTCTCCCTTACGTGACTGAAAGAATTTAGAAAGGGGGCCTGTACGAGGGAATAGAGCGATTACTGGAGATAACTTTTTCATCTAAGAGACTTATCTGCATGGCAGGGCAAAGATTTGTTTACCAAACATCTGCCCTTCTCATCATCTTGTGACTTGTCTTCCTGTGGAGGCCCAGACCCCTTCCTACTTCTCCTTAGCTCAGGATGGTATGTGATCCTCAAATACCTGACTGCTGGGACTCTCATATTTTTATGGTACTCCCATATGCACAAAATTAAATTTGTTTTTCTCCTGTTCATCTGTCTTATATTGATCTAATTATTAGATCAGCCAAAGAATGTGGAAGGAAAGAAGGAAAAATTTCTCTGCCTCTACAATCTCAAATCTTATTTCTCTGAAGTCATCACTGTTAATAATTTTCGCTAGCACAAAAAGCAGAAGTTTAATATTAGGCATCCCTTTTCTTAAAAAAAAAAAAAAAAAGCTTCAATGTTCTTCATCCTGAGGAATCTCTCCAAGTACTTAGTCCCAGTCTCTCTCCAGTTTGCTGGGCCTTCTCGCCCTCCAACTCTGTGTCTTTTTTCAACTTTCAGGACACCTCTCTCATTTTCATAGGCAAGATCATTTGGCTTTTCGTGTCTCCCCTCTCTTGCCCACAGTCCTAACTCTTCACCACCAAAACATCCAACCGACGTTTGCGGAACAAAAACCAGTTCTCTTTCTAGAGTTAATGTGTCCTCTTAAACTAACAACCCACCCCTGTCCTGCTTTCTTTGCATACCTGCCTGCCCCCTTCCCCTGGACCCTCCATATCATAAATGGATAAAACATAGTATCGGCCCGCCAAGAACTTATAGTCTAGAAATGGGAAGAGATGTGGTCAAAGAATCCCAACAGAGTGTGATAGGTGTAACAAGAGGAATGGGTAAGACTCAGAAGAGGTATAAAAGAGGAAATGATCTACTCCCCTTTCACCTGGACTCATGATAACAATAATGTTGAGTAGCTAAAGCTGAGCACTGAGTTTGTGTCAGGCATGACGTCAAGCCTTTTATGTGCAGAGTTTGGCAAAGGACCACCCAGGTAAAAAGAACTCAATATATGTTAGTTAACCACTGAACACCTTTGGAAGTGAGTGTTGTTTTCATCTTTTATAAATGAGAGAGCTGAGCAGGAAAGACTAAGTGACCTGCCCTGCTGGAGCCAAGATTGCAATCCAGGCTCGAATCCAAAGTTCACACTCGACCAATGCTTCTGTGGGCTCTCCTTCCCTCTCCAACCTCATGTGGATTTAGCCCTTGGATGCCCAGAATTATGCCAGCCTTCTCATGTGACCCCTTGCCCCACTGTGCACCCTGAAGCCTGAGAGTCAGACACCATGGCTTATTTCTATGATTGTCAAGTTGAGTCATATGAAATTGCCAATATATGACATTTGGGGACTTACAGAAGAAATCAGATGAATTTTGGGTGACCTTGCTTCTTTTCCTGTTATTCTGTGAGAGCGAGGACCTTCAGACAGTCCCACTTTCTTCCTGTTGGAGGATTTAGATTGAGAGACAGAAAAGAGGGAGAGAGTCCCTTAGCTTTTCTTTCAGAGAACCAGACCCAGTGCCTCAGTGTGAAACAGCTCAGTCAAGCCCCTCTCTCATTTTTGGTGGCCCCCAAAGCTATAGTCATCTGTAGTGAATTCCATTCAATTAAACATTCTGTCCCCTTCTCACAGTCCTGACACATTGCATCCAGACCCAAGGATAGCATCAAGCTCTCTATAATTCTTTCTACTAAGTAGCCTACAAGCCCCTCAGGTCAGCAGGGTTTCCTAAACAGTCAGGGCTGTTGTGAGAGAAAATGAAAGTATTTGCCTGTGAAGAAATTTTCTACATGTGAACCATGAACTCCCATATCCTGCTTTTGGCCAGAGTCAAACTTCCCCAGCGTTAGTCAGACATTCTCCTGGTGGCCACAGAAGCAAACCGAAAATTCTTCCATCTTCTGTCCTCCATCTACCATCCCCTTTCCTTCTCAGTCAATCTCCTTGAGTAACTTAATTATGTTTAATGTCTCTACTTTCTTACCTCTCATTCAGTTTTCAGCCTGTGGCACGCTGGCTTCTCTCTCTGCCTCTGTATTGAAACTGCTCTTGCTGGGTCAGTAATGACCTCTGTCGCTACAACCAAGAGACACTTCTTTTCCTTGTGTTACCCGACCTCTAGGCTGTAATGGTCTTTGTCCACTGTACCCTAATTTTTGAAACACGCTTCCCCCAAACTCTTCTACTTTCCTTACATCTTTGCTGACTCTTATTCCTTTGCTCATTTCTTAAGTGTTGTTTATCTTCAGGGTTCTAGACTAGATTTTCTTCTCTTCTCACTCCGTATTTTCTCCAAGGATAAACTAAGCCTGCCTGTAGTGTCCACCTGTGCCTCTCTAGGTGTTCTTACTCCTAATTTACTATCTGCAGCTCAGATGCCCCTCTTGATCTTTAATCCATATTCAGAACCACATGTGTGGGACATCTCCCTTTTGCTAGGTTGCAGCCTTCAGTTTCAATATGTTCAAGCCGACACCAGAATCTTTCCCATCTCAACCAGATGTGCCCCATAAATATGGTAGCACTGTCCACTGGTTGCCCAAAGCAGAAACCTGAGAGGAGTCCTTAACTCTTTACTCTTTTATTCTCTGTAACCAATCAGTCCTCAAGTCCTGTAATTCTATCTCCTAACTCTCTCAAATTCATCTTTCTCCATGTCCATTACCTCTTCACTAAGTCGATTTTACTCTTTTGGTCTTGCCCTTCTTAGTCCCTTCTTCATAATGGAACAAGTGTGCTCTTTCTCTTCAGTGGCTCCTCATTGCACTTGGAATAAAGTCCTAACTTTGATCAGTCCTTCCTTTCTGCCTCTCACCACACTCAGAGATCCTGAAAACTCCCTACCACTCCTTCCTCCAAGATTTCACATGTAGTATTTTTCTATTTTTTTCTAGCTTATTATCTCAGACTTATCCTTAGGACCTAACTCTAGACACTTCCACTCAAGCCTTTCCTGGGGCCTAACAGTGGATAAAATGTCCTATCTACAAAACCCCATAGCAACCAGCACTTATTCCTATAAAACATTTCTCTTACTCCAATGGGGAACACAGACAAGTAAAGAGAGTATGGGTTCTTTGGGAGAAGGAAGTATAGGAAAGGTCTTGTCTTATTCTTTGCTGCCTGGACACTTGGCATAGTGCCTTGCACACATGAAGATGCTCATTATTCATCTATTGAATGAATGAATAAATGAACTAATGAAGAACTCAGAAAATATTAGAGCCTATGTTCTCTTTTTATTTCCACTTAGCCATTTTCATGCACTTATGCTCCTGCAATCTTTAATGAGTATTTAAGGCATGCCAAGTGTTTCTCTCATTTAACCTCCACAAACTCCTGTGAAGTTGGAGTTAGCTTTATTTTATATTTCATGCTCAGGTGAGAAGAGATTTGCTCGAGGTAAGAGAACCAGAAGATCTGGGTTACAGTTTTAGCCCTAAGTTTGGAGTCCTTTCCATCTTGACTTTGGTGTCAAATATCAGTAGGCTTTGATTCTACTCAGCTCTGTCTTTCATTCATTCCTGTCCTAATGGCTATTTTCATTGGTTAGAGTTCCACTGCAAATTAAAGGAGATCTGAGAGTATGGAAGAGATATGAACAGTAGGTGAATTTGGGGAAAGCTTGCCCAGAAGTCCTCTCCCCAAAACTTGGTTCAGTAGCTGCTCAAAGAGGGATTTGGTTTTAAAGAAAGTCAATGGCTGAGGAAACAGGAGTTTGTAAACTTGAATTACCCATTTGAGTGGAAATGGATTTATTAAACTGAAAAAGTCATTAACCCTTAAGCTTAGTATTTTGTACTTTTGCCCACTTGATGGGGTATGAGTGATGGTTATCCCTAAAGGGGAAAGAGCACATAATGAGTATCAACTATGGGTCAGTAACTGGTTTTTTCTTTCCCAAATTCCATAAAATAGTTATTTTAGCTGCATGAGAAAAATTCTGGTTGAGAAAGTCACCCAGATCACACAATTAGTAAGTGGATTCAAAATCAGAGCTGTGTAGCTCCCAGGTCCTTTGCATCATGTGTCAGACAGTGAATTCTGCAGTCATAGTGCCTGTGTACAAATCTGGTTCTATGACTTTTCTAGGATGTGTGACTTTGGGTAGCCTCTTAATCTCTCTGGGGTGTGGGAATTCGTGCTTTGGTGCTGTTAAGCCCCACGCACTTGACCGGCAATAAATTCTCCTCTCTCTAAAAAAATGTGGAAAACAGTACTTCTTATAGAGTTGTGGTGATGATTAAATAAAGTAATATCTATAAAGCATATTCTTATACATATTCAATGTGATATAAATATTAGCTATCATCATCATCATCATCATCACCACCACTACCACCACCATCACCAGCAACTTTGATTGTTCTACTTGTCAATGAGGCACATTTTTCTGGGCCATGAGGTAAATGAGTACTCAGAGCATTCCTCTTTAGCACTCTTTAGAATTTCATAATTGGTCAAGGCTGTAGGGTGCATGACTCAGAACACATTCTTTGAAGGATTGAGAGTATAACTGAAAAACAACAAAGTAGACTACAACCGTATGGTGGACAAATAACTCAACTGGTTGGTTGGGAGTGTTGCCAGAAGAATTGTTCTATAAACAGGGTTAATGTTTTCAGAAGGAGACAGTAGCTTAACTAGGCACGTCTAGATGTTCTATCTGGGAGTTGCCAAAAATATATTGAAATTGACTTAATAAGCTTAACAGTAATGTTAAAAGTATACATCAGGTAATAATTAGTGTTTTGTGAGTTTTTACTAAATGTCTGGAACTGCTAGCACTTTATTATCTGATTTAATCTTCACAACAACCCTTATGGAGTAGACATTTTTATTATCTCCATTTTATAGATGAGGGAATTAAGGCTCACAGATGTTAATATGATCAGGGTTGTCCAACAGGTAAGAGAAAAGCTGGCATGTGAATCCAAGTTGGGCTGATTCCAGAGTACATGTTCTTCCTTAACTACTGTCATGTATTTCTCCTCATTCCCTTATACTGGGACTTTCCAGCAATCTCTACAAGTGCCTGATTTTTGTGAATGACCTCAAGACCCAGTCTTCATTCATGCACATTCTGAAGCAAATTCTCCAAAGCAGAAGGGAGGAAAAGTGCATTCTCAGATGGAGAGATGCCCCTGAGAGTTGAAGTTGGGCTCTGACTTTTATTTTCTGATGGCAACATTTTCTTGCTTGAAACCAAAAGGACAGCTGGCTCACAAGCTCCTTGCAAGGGAGCCAGGCCAGACTTCTCCTAGTGCAGCTTCATTGTTATTATTCTGTAATGAGAAATAGATTTGATAACAATTAGAATTTATTTTAAGCCTTTGTTCCAAGAACCAATTAAGGTTTCTATTTTGACTTGAGCTAAGTCTAGCATCCTTATATATATAAGTTTTTTAAATTGAAGGCTAGAGTGTCCTGGACTAGGATGCTTCAGTGCCATCTTTACTGAAAATCTTTCGTGTGTGTGTGTGTGTGTGTGTGTGTGTGTGTGTGTGTGTGTGTGTGGTTTTCCAGCATGGTCAAAAAGACTCTTCCCACTGTTTTCAAATTATGGATGAGAGAACACAGCTTACTTTTAAGAACTTAATTAGTTTTGCTGTCACTGACTTTCTAAGAAGAAGAGTTAGAAAACATTTTATTTTTTTCAAATCAGAACTTGAAAAACAAGATTTCAGGAAGGATTTTTCTTAACAGTTCCTGGTTCAAGAGATACTTTGGAAGATTTAGGGTTTTTAGGTTAATAAAGAGAGCAGAACAATGTATTTTGAGTTTTCCAGGACACGTAATCACTACACATATTGGTCAGGGAGAAAATTTTGGCAAAGTTTCTTACCCAACAACTTTGTCTATGTATATGTGTGTGCTGGGGGATGACTGAGGTGCAAGGGAAAGGGCAGTGCTAGTTTTTATCCTTACAAAAAGATAAATGTTCTAATTTTGGAGAATTCACAAGTAATTTTTCTTTTCTGTAAAATAAAGTAAGTGGAGGTAATCTTCAAAGTGGAGTCTTAGAAGAACAGTTTATATTAAGAGGAATTGCTAGGAGTGTCTGAAGCCTGGGTACTAATTCTGAGATCTGGACACATTATTATCCTCTAATTCTTCCTTCCCTCCTCTTATTTCTTTGCTATTGTTTATTGGGTGCTCACCATTCATCAGACAATTTTCAAAGCAATTTACATACATTTTCTCATTTAATTTTCATACAACCTTATGAGAGAAGTATGATTGCCACCTCTGATTGACAAACAAGGGAATGCAGGCTTATGAAGTTTAAGTAACTTGCCCCAGATCAGGCAGAGGGAAAGGTCAAGCCAGAACTCAACCTTAGGACTCTGGTTCTAGACCTTGGCCTCTCAACCACCATAGCGTCCTGCTTCCTCACTAAACATTTTCTGTTCTTTGTCCCCAGGGACAGAATGAGAACTTCAGTCAATGTTGTGGGTGACTCTTTTGGGGCTGGGATTGTCTATCACCTCTCCAAGTCCGAACTGGATACCATTGATTCCCAGCACCGAGTGCATGAAGACATTGAAATGACCAAGACTCAGTCCATTTATGATGACATGAAGAACCATAGGGAAAGCAACTCTAATCAATGTGTCTATGCTGCACACAACTCTGTCATAGTAGATGAGTGCAAGGTACCTTTCCCGTTCATGGATATCGAGACCTGTATATAATAGTGCATGCTCGATTTCTTAACACAAACATCAAAGCCCTGCATGTATTATTGTCATATTTATTTTTCTAAAGAATCATGTAACCCGAGCTTCTGTGAGTCCCAGATCATCTAACGCTGTGTCTAACATGGCTGGAAATCAGTGGGTCTAACAGTGAAAGAGCCGATCAGTTGCTTTTTTTCATCCGTATGATGCAAAACAGTCGTTCTGATGCCCCCCTCCACCCACTTCACAAATTTCATTGGTTTGAATATTGTGCCCAAGAATTTGTGGTCCCTAGGATTTTGCTGGCATTTAAATAGTCTATTTCTCAGGTGAAACATCAAGAGAAATACCCAGAATCATTTGATTTATATAGCACAAACATTTCTTCTTTCTTTGTATCATGTATTGGTCAAAAATGCGGGAAGGTGAGTTTTGACTTGGCAGTCACTTTGCTCCAAGAATGGATAACAAATTTCAAGTAAAGGAAAGACAATCATTCATAGAGTTCTAAAAACAACAACAACAACAACAACAACAACACTACATTTCGCACTGCCCGGCAGTACCATCTTTCCTGAATAATGGATGTTCTGGACTCTTCCAAGCTGTTGGGTGCTAAGTCTTAAAGCTTGATGGGCTCTGTCTATCATTGTAACTAACTTGACATTCTCAAAGACAGAGTGTCATGACCAGAGTGAAGCAAACTTGGAGAACCCCTGGCAGGTGAGCAGAGTTACCTCTGGGGGTTGGGTTGCTAAAATGATTCCAAGCTCAGGACAGATTTCTGATATCTTCTTGACTCTTGTTGACAAGAACTCATTTCATTTGTTTATTTCTTTCTGTCTTACCTGTGGGTTGTTCTAAATATACCCAATGGCTTCTGCCAGGCAACTGAGGATAACACAGAAGCAGTTCTCTTTAGTGGGCAGCAACATAGGTCCAGAAATCTAACAGACTAGCCACTGCCTTTTGCTCATCCCCTCTATATCAGGTACATGTGTGAGTGAACCAGGGCTCTGATACAAAGTAGGGAGGGACCCCACCCAGAGGGACCCCATCCATCAAGAGGCAATCACGTAAATTAATTGACTCAGTGAAAATGGCTCATTATTAGAAATTCAGATGTTCTTAAAGTGTATATTCCATTCTCCTAGAAAGTGTTTCCCACATTTAAATGAATGTGCTGGATTATTCCCCATTAAAATGTTAGCTTGGGTCAACTCAACATTCCCAAGGAATGACTTTATGCTCTGTTATATTTAATCAGTATTTATTGTGTGCCTTGTGAGGCTTAGATGAGCATCCCCATCTCATTCCTATGACCTATATTTTGATTATTCATCAAGTATTTATCGAGTGGCCATTATCTGCAAAGCCCTGAATTAGGAATAGGAGGAAAGCAGGATGAATGTACAGTTCTGTAGAGGAGATAAGGCTTGGCCCCAAATTACTTCCATACAAGGAAATATAATAGTATGAAACAAGATGAAATTACATATATATTTTTAATTTTGCAATCCTAGCGGTTAACTGCCTATGTTGTGGCCCTTCCGAAGTATCTTAAGAGGCTTCTGAATAATATTATTTTGAAGAAGGTGTATAGGCATGACAATATCTTTAGATTTCAGATGTCCTAGATTTTTTTCCTTAAAGGATATCAAGCATATCAGGAAAAATTTGCTTCAGTTTTTAAGCAGAACAACTCAAGTACCACAAGGGGATGTTTTTCAACTGTCGCTATCAATAGGAAATAAGTCTACATGAGGAGAGAGACTGTGTCCCCATTTGCCACTGCTGTGTCCTGGCACCTAAAGCAGTGCCTGGCATATTTCTAGTAGGCTCTCTAGAAGTATTTGTTGAGTGTGTCCTTTTAGCATATTTACCCTATACTTTAATTCAGATAACCTTTTTTTTTCTTTTGCTGACAGTTCTGTAGAGATAGTGGCTCAGTCTCTATAATTGACTACCAAGCCAACCACCTGCAAACTTATTGGCAGAGTAGCATTCACTGGTTAAATGGTGAAACTGAGCATGTCATGGAAATAGTGAAATGGCCATATTGGTTTAATAACTATTTCGACTGTTTGCACTTTTTTAGTGAAATGATTAGGTTCAGCTCACTATGTTGGTTCTCAGCCTTCACTAGGTGAGGCAAATTGACTCTTCCCACTCTAGATCAACTGACTGAGTTGACACTAATATGTGAAGGAGGCAGCCAGAGCAGAAGATGAATTTGCACACTTTCCCAGAGGATCTGAATCACATTTATTCATGCCTTGGAACTTCCTTCTGGCCCATTCTGTCTCACTGCTTTTTGGAAACTGAGATGGAAAATGCCAATGGTTCCTGGCATTTCCCTCCCCTGCTTGCTTTTTTTTTTTTTCCTATTACCCAGGTGGTTGGAGCAGAAAGGGGTTGAATGGATGGGAGAATGGAGTTTCGACTCCCTTTAACCCAACCAGAAAAGGCAATGCCAAAAAAGCTGGTCTCCCAGCTACTTTTGAAACACAGGCCCCAGTATTTAAAAACAAAAAACAAAAAACACCCCATCCCCAAAGTGCTGTCTGATTTTCCAAGGCACCACATCGTGATTTATAATGTTGCACAGCTATTGATCTGGTTCATCACTGAAAGCCAAATAGGCACATTCCAAGGTCCGAGTGGACAGGCAGCTTTCTCCAGGCAGACGGTTCGTCCCTTCCTGGAAGCATCTCCTGACAGTTCACTGAAAAAGGGGAAACCAATTTGCTGCAGCTCTGGTCAAAACTTTAACCACTTCAAGCACCATTATGTCACATTGCTCTTTCTATTTTCAAACTCTTGCCTTGTAATGAGTAGTTTGAAAGTTATGCAATAGCTTTTTAATTTTAATCATAATAACTGCATGTGAGGAGGTCATTGCTTGTTGCATGGTCTTTCTGAAACCTTGTAGGGGCCAATGGGGATTGGAGGAATGGCCAATTCTATTTTCATTTGTTTGGTTTGTGAAGGACAGTTGGCCTCCTGTTCCTAGCATGTTGTGTGTGTCTATAACGCATGCATTTCACTGCCACTTGGGTAAGAAAAAGGTCAGATTTCTTTCAAACATTGCTGCGTTTGTCATATTTCCATATTCTAATGCTTCCATAAATCCAGTCTCTCCATTATGTGGAATATCAGTCGTGGGTATAAGTTTGCACATGACGTTGAGGACAGACAGATGGAAGGTAAGCTAGGAAAACTGTGTAGAAGTGGAGGGGAATTCCCCCCACCCCCCATATTGTGTAAGGGTTCAGTTTGCTTAGAGCCAGAGAAGCATAATATAGGCAATCTGATGATTACATTTTTATTAGCTGTCTGTATTGAACTAATTTAAATAGACATGTCACTGATCTCAGGTTTTTAATCCTCCCTTTTATTTTTAATTTTTAAAATATGGATAGTTTTTTTGGTAAACAGACCATCATGATTCCTCATTTTAAAATTGGACGTGTATAAAATTCATCTGGCCTCATTGCAACTGAACCTTTCACATGCATGAGTAGAACTAGATGCCTAGTTCTGGATTGTTTTTCTCTGTGGTTGTATGGAGTAGCACATGAGCATTATTTGTGAAGGATTGCATTATTGTGTGATGATGGGTCTATGGGTAGTTAGACACCCCCACAACCGTAAAAGCACAGTTTTTATCCTCCAAATTGCAAAGTGTCTCCAGTCCCTCATTACTTGCTAAGGCAAATATATAGTTTTTAATGTTTACAAATCAGTGTTGAAAACCAAGACCAGCTCAAAATCAGTTTGAGAAGGACAAAATTTAAAATTAACATATAAGTCATGCAGTATAACCTGGATCTGGTGCTCCTCCACATAACCCCTGGGGTGGTTTCCTGGTACGTGGCCGGTAAGCTGGATGTTGATGATAATTATTTTCAGGTAACTCTGGCAGCCAACGGAAAGTCAGCAGACTGCAGTGTTGAGGAAGAACCTTGGAAACGTGAAAAATAAGAATATGACTCTCAGCAAATTCTTGAATAAACTCCCCAGCATATCTTATGGTAAAAGAGGATATAAACAAGCTTTCTTTAAAAAGGAAAAAATGCATATATTTCTATGTTTACTTAATCTGTTAGCTGAGGCTTAGAGGATCTGTTGTGAGTCAGTGATAGGCATGGTGCTGTGTCTTTGCCAAATAATGCTTTGTAACCATCTAATTTTCTCACTTGTATTATTGTCTGAATGGTTGCTGCTGGAGGAATCAGTTTGAATTGAAGACGTGTTCTTGCCAGCTTCTGCTTTTTTTTTTTTTTCCCTCAAGATGCAGAACCATAGCTGCTCTTTTCCCAGGGGACACAATTAAGCAGTGCGGTACACTCCAGGGATCTGGGATAGTGAGCAGACACTCAGTGTGTTATTCCTTCAAGTGTTCTCTGTGCTTCGCCTCGTTACGCACAAAAGGTTCTGTTAGAAGCCTCTAGAAGTGATTCTTAAATGTCTTGTAGAGCTTGCCCATGTGTTGATGAAAGCAAGTACCTGTCTTAGGGAATGGTGACAGTTTATCTTCTGTGTACTCTTTTTAACTAAATGTCTCCAAGAGAGTTGTAAGGGGAGCCATACTCTTAAGGATGATGATTATGGAACCCACTGAGTCTCTGCTCTGCTCTACCTAGTCTGTGGAAATCTATTATTGAAATGTCAGAGTATGTTTCATAAATTGCTTAAAATTTGATAATGGGTTAGAATGTAATTTACATTTAACTATTGTATATATTGACAAAACTAAGGGAGCACAGTCAACCTAAATTTTAACCAGATGCAAATATTCAAATTAATTTTCGTTTGGTTTGCATTCACCTGGTATAGTGAAATCAAGTGAGATTATTTTGCTTTACTTTCTTTGTTTCACCCATAAAATTCTTGTTTGGGTTTCTAACAAAAAAGACATTTTTGATCCCCAAATTATTTTAATAATATTCTCATCAAACTAGAAGGCCTAATCATTTTAATCTCATTACGCATGGAGAATAGTTGTGTTGGCTGTGCCTCTTTTAATACCATCTCATGATAAAAACAAAAAGACTGTCACTTATCTAATATGTAGAAAGCCTTTTGTTATATTATATCAAAGCACATAAAATCAATTACAGGACACATTTTGAAGCAGAGCCCTAGTCTTCTCTGTGGAAAGGACCAGAAAACAAACATATGTGCAAAATCCTGTAAAGGTGACATTCCTATGGCAAAGTCAGGGCAACCTTGAACCATGAAATGGGAACAAAGGATAGCTCTACACAATTCAACTCAAATAAGGAACCCTTTCAAGGCTGCGAAAGTTTGAGAGAATTAATATAATTTGAGTAGTACAGTGCCTTGCATGCTATAGACACCCAACAAATCCTGAATGATTGATTGTGCAAGCTAGACTTTTCAATGTCTCTACCCTCATTTTCTATTGAATAACCTACAGTATTTTCCTAAGGTTGTGGGCTTTGGAAGTTTGCTGAGGACCTGAACATGAATCATTGATAAATAAAGCACATTCGACGCCAAGGAATGTGTAGAACCTTGGTCCACACACAGGCATAAGGAGGTATCTGAGACTGGCAGATGGATGCTTAGATACTCATCAATGGTCATATACTCCAAATTCTCTTAAGGAGAGGATATTTGTAAACATCATATACCCTTTATCACCTACTCCTTGTGACTTTTCCAAAGCAGACAACTTTGGAACATACAAGAGACAAGAGATTCCAATTGTTTGTGTCCCTTAAACCCTAGTTGTTTTTGGATAAGGATAGCTATTCATCAGTATTAAGCAGATTTTTGCATTTAAAAAAAAGTGGCATTGGTCTTTGTTTTCATTACATGGGCAGTCAACGGGGTGGCCAAGGATGTGCTGAAATGCAGTTGTGGAAAATGTATCCTTTGTAGCAAATGTTGTGGATCAAGGGGACAGTTCTTAGATTCAGCTATGAAACTCTTAAGGATTGTCTTTAAGTGGTGCTCCCAGGAGCTTTTTTTTTATGGTGAGAAGGATCTAAGCAAGGCATCTAGGAGCTTGTGAGTTTTGCTGTTTAAAGCCAGCTTAGCACGTAGACAGGTTGACATGCTTCTCAAAGCAATGGTCTCAGGATCATCTTCCTAAGGCTCTGCCTAAATGTCCTCTTGGCTTGCTTTGTCTTCAGCTTTTTCCTAGTTACCCAGTTGGCGTGTAAATCTGTAAGGGGACAGTGTGTTCAGGAGAAACAAGATGCACAGCTCAACAAAGCAGGTTTTTCTAGTTTGAGACTGTGTGCAGTAAGTTCCATAATAAGGAGATCACATTTATCTGGATTCAACAAAACATATTAAAAATAAACACTTTCTCAGATTCAAGACAAGCTTGAAAATCCAGGATGCAGGTAGAGCTGACTGTACCCTCTGATTTTTTTAGGCCTCATTCATTCTTTTCATGCCATGCCCACTGGGGTTTTCCTTGTCCAGTATGTATGCCATAAACAGAACAAATAGATCCATATTGTACCTCTAACAACTTTTTCTAAAAAGGATATGTATGACCTGTCAGTTATATGCATAGATTTATATTAACAGGTCAAACACAGATAAAAATGCTTGTAATCATACATTAATATTGGATGATGCATAAATGTTATATTTATATACAGACATGGCAGGCCAGGTACATACACTACATCCTGTGAGGTCTCTAAATCAGTGCTTTGGCAACACTATTTTGTTATAGATTTATTTACTCTTTTTAGGAATCAGAATTGTTACAGAAGAAAAGCTAAGCAGATGTTAATCCTTCCCTATCTCATTTTTGCCCATTGAGAAATCCAAGTGAAATCATCATTAGGTTACCTACTTACCATTCAATGAATCAAATCCAATCAGTGAGAAGAATGGGTTATTTCTCAAGGTAAGGTTTTGTCTTAGATCTTTGAGGATGTCCTCCCCATGCAAAGAGCATCAGAAAACCAGGCAATGATCTAGGTCACACAGATTTTCGATACAGGACTTCAAGTGATGTCTGAACCAGGTAGTTATCAGGTTCAATACTTCTTACAGGGTGCAGAAACACAGCCTACAATCCCATTTCCTACAGAAGTTACCATGTCCCCTAAAAGACAAATATTTACTTCTCTTCTGGATGTTCTTGAAGGTCTAAAGCAAGGATGCCTGGATTTAGACTGCAGAAAGCTGAAAAAGACTTAGGGAAAATTCAGTTCTCAGAATGATATGCTCCTGGTAAATAAAGCCAGGAATCCCACGACCTATTGATTAGAGGGTCTCAGGTCATTTCAACTCATATATGGAGAAGTCTGTTATTTTCTTGTGTATTAAAAATCAAGAAGCCCTTTCAGAGTTAAGTAATTAACCTACTGGGCCCCTGCAAGGAAACCCAATCCTGACGCATTTAACTATTTATTTATTTATTTATTTTTGCAAATGCCACACTTTCCCTATGTTCTCAGTAGCAAGTGTTATAGTACACTATTTCACTTTTTTCAGAATCAAGGCTTCTGTCTGTGCTCTATTTTCCCATGAAATACAGCAGTCAGTCCAAACAGATATACCCAAGCTCAGAAAGAACTCCCTATAGTTCACACTCTTGCTGAAACAAGTCTCAGCAGTGTTTGCCTGGTTCCGTGACTTAACGGGCTCAGCAGTTACACCCAAGGGAGGTAGCCCTTCCCACCTCATTGCTCTTAAACTCTCAGGGCCATGCAGTTATCTGGGTTGCTGCCTTTACTTTGCTTATTCTCCAAGTGAATTTATTCCAAGCCAAGAAAAAGTACCAAATGGGATTTTTCGCATTGTGAATAAGAGTAGTATAGTACGACCTGGGAGCCTCGGAAGATTAAGTGTAAGCAAAGAGCCTGGAGGAATTCTGATGTGACAGTTTTATGAATCTAGTGGTCAGAGAAGATTAATGGTCTCCCTATCTGGTAATTTCTGGCTAAAACCTAGGAGAAAGGCCACTGAGTGTTAACCCAGGCAGGTTGCACTATAGGTAGATTGTTCTTGAATGGAGTGAGTTCAAAACTGCTCATGCAACATTTGCTTATGATTTTTCTGAAAGGAAAACCCATTTTCCCATTCTTCTTCCTCCTTTCTTCTCATTCCACTTATCATTGTTGCTGCTTAAGAGACAGTTTCATAAACAACCATACAAGTAAGTATAAAGGTTGGTTTTAGAATAGATGATAAGGAATCTTAATTAAATAGTATTTAATTTTATTACATAGCACAGCTAGTTCAGGTGATGACATCCAGATGGTAAGAAATAACACAGTTGAATAGAGGCAATATTTGACTTAGACTCTGCCAATTTTTAGCTGGATAACTTACACAACTCACTTTATGCCCAAGCCTTTTTCCTTCAATATTTAAAGGAAGATATTGGCTTAAATAATTAAAACCCCCTTCTAGAATCTATAATATTATGTATGATCTCTGCTTTAATTTCTTTTTTTCCTCAGAGGCTTACTACTATTAAATATAACTTTATATTTTAAGTCAGAGGGGCCCAGAATAATGACTAATCAATTTAGATTTTTCTCATCCCCTTTGGGGGAAATTAAATTACAGCCTCTCTTCATTTGATATTTTACAACAAGCTTGGAAGATGGCCATGTGAATTTACTGTTTGGTGTTTTGGGACACAAACAGACATACTGTCCTAGTCGGAGTAGCGATTCAGCTCAGGGAAAAATGTGCCAGAGTCACCAAGAGAGGACTGGATGCATCTGCAGCCTCACTCAAGCTCTTGCATCATTCCTGCTGTAGCAACAGAGCCCACTCCGAACACCCATAACACACACGGTTTTCTCCAAACAGTCCTAATTGCCAACCCAGGGTGGGAATTTGGGAGCCTTTGGCAAATAAACCTGAACACTCTTATGAAATTTGGTGCAACACTTACACAATACCAACAACTGTCTGTAAATACCTCCCCTTTCCACCTGTACGCAGACATGCACTTCTATACACAGGGTGAGCCCGGGCCAAGTCCTTTCTCTGGAGAGTCGTACAAGGATATTTGATGGAATTCATTTTCCAGTTTTCCTCTTGGTTTGCTTCCTTCGTGGGCATCACATCACAGGTGGAGAAGCTCTATCTGACGAGAGTGGAGTTGTGATGGCTATAGTCGTCCTCTTTCATGCCTGAGGGGTTTCTGGGGTAGGTAGAATGCGTGGTCTGTCACCAAGATGCGTGCCACCAGCCATGGCCTTGGAGCATCCTCTTGTACTTCCTGCTACTGCTGCAATCGGCCGCTGCTTGCATCCTTGCTCTTTGTCCAAACTTCAGCGGACTATGGAATAGGTTTGGTATTTATTGTGTTGTCCGCGCCTTTATTGCCAGAGAAGACTTCAGCTCTTTAGATTTGGGGGAGCAAAATGCAAAGCTAGGACTAAAAGGATTTGGTTATTTTTGTTTGTTTGTTTGTTTATTTTTTGTTTGTTTGTTTTAGTGCAGCAGACCTGATTCAAGAGCTGCGAGAAAAAAACGATTTTTTAACTGACCCATATATGAACCTATAGAAAAGTAAGAGAAGCTCCCAAGTTCTTATTTCATTCACTCAAAGTAATATCCTGAGTAATTACTTATCAGTTTTTTTTTTTTCTATGTCCAGCCTCGCTTTACCTTCCTACCTCTGGACCAAGTATCCATTCTGATATTTTTAGAAGTCCTTCTGATTGTTATATAGGGCCCTTTTGTGCTGAGAACAAAACCTGCTACTGTTTTGCAGAGAATGAAACAGACCCCACTGCTTTGCAGAGCCAGCACTTGACCTGGAGCATAGGTAGCAACAAGTCTCCGGTGCCTCCAGAGACACCCACAACTCCTGGGTGAGTGTTGGAATGTAGCAGCTGACTGCTACCCTCTTCTCGTCTTCAGTGGAGACAGGGACGATGCAGTCAGAGCTTCTGGGGCTCCGTTTCTTCTCATGGCGACCATTTAGCCTGCCTCGAAACAGCCCGCCCGTTGCCTTTGGTGGGAGAGAAATGCACACACTAGCCAAGGAAGTTGGTCTAGCACATCTCTGAGCTTTCACTCTGTGGAGTGAATTATCCGAGGTGTACTGTCAGAAAGCTGGCACTCTCGCTTAATACTCCAGGAGAGTTACTCCTCCTGGGATCTCATCCTTTGGCATGCAGATCTTTCCACACATCACCTTAACTCCCTCCCGCCCTCCCTCCCCGGCAAACCCCAGCATTGTATCCATGTTGCACAACACAGATCAGATTATCTGGTCACTATAGAGATTTGTATATAAAAAACTACTTTTGTGAGGATTTTTGTATATTGTTTTTCTATTTGTTTTCTATGGCTTGAGGAGAGAGCTGGCAAACTGTGAATCTAATTTGACTTTGCTGCCAGCAGATATATTTTGGCTTCCTGGTAAGAATCGATGTTACCAGGGACAATATATTGCCCTCTGATCAGTATTGCACCCCAAACTCACATATTTCTTCAGCCCAATCTTACATTGTTTTTAAAACAAATCCCTGGGCTTCTTTGCTATTATTTATTAAAAGCATGAGAAAATGTGTTTATAGTCCTGTCTTGAATATTATATGTTTAATATTGATTTAGCCTTTAATAATGTTATAGGTTTGTATCTATTCTTCATAAATCATAAAGAATTCAGTGTAGATTGAAGTACTCTATTTAGTATCTATAATTTTGCAGACAGATATTTTTCTTATGGCATTTTCTATATAACACATATGTAGAATTATAACCAATTTGAGCACAAGAAGTTTCTACAGCAGTTTAGAACTATCAGTTGTTTCCTGAGCATACAGCCACATTTGAAAAATGTAGGAACCCAGTCTTTTGTGATACAATGAGCAAAATGACCATAAAGAACAAGGAATAACTTAAATCCCTTAGCTGGTTAGGATATACACTTAAATAATTAGCCTTTTTAACTCAAGGAATGGTGCTGATTTCTTATTTTTGACGCCAGGCCTTGTTTTTCCAGCTAAGCATTTTAATGTTACTTTTCTCCAAGAAGATGAAAAATAAGGTGATAACAGTGGTATCATTTTTATATCAGAATCTCCCATGCCTTCCTAGTAATTTATGTGAAAATTGGCTTAGGAAAATCTTGAATAGCAGAGATTGAGGGTGGGTGCTAGGAAGCAAATCAGGACAGATTTGTTGCAGTTCATTCTTGCCAAGCAAATTGGTAGTAAATGTCACATTGTTATGTGAATTAAGCACAGATTTTTAAGGAAAAAAAAATGTTAGTACCAGCTATGAAGCAATACTCTATCACTGGGGCTGGAGGTGGGGGCTTAAAGTCACACTAGAAATTGTTTAGCAGCAGCCCAGATAGATTCTGTCCTCAGGTGAATAACAATCTATATAATTTCCCCGAAAGGCAAATTAATAAGCTCTTCAAAGATGCGGGGAGGGGGTTCTTCTTTCTGCCAAACACACTTTCTGATATGGTTGTAGGGCTAGGATTTTTGCCATGTTTTAAGACATGTTTGGTTATATAGAAAGTGTACTGGGCTGTATTTGAACCTGTTCCTCATGAAGCAAACAGAAGTTCCCTCAATTGGCAACGATTGTACCTGTGATTTTCAAGCACAGCTAGCTGTCAAAGCATGGAGTTCTTGTACATACACAGTAACGCTTGGTTCACGCATGAAGAGCAGTGCCTATGCACTTGTGTAGCTATAATGTAGGTATCTATGTGTAATTTCAGTGAAATGGTGCATAGATGTAATTTAATTTAAATGTTATTTTTGGCTGTTCATTTTTATGTAGTAGATTTGTTGATTGGTGTTTTTGAAAACCCTTCTTTTCCTTGGATACTTAGTGAATTATTTCTCCTCTTAATGTGATTTGGGGATGTATATCAGTGAAGAACTTATCTATGAATCTTTTGTACTGATGATTGAAAGTCTGGGTGTGTCCAGCATCTTTGTAAATATGCAATTCAGAGCAAGAGAAGGTTAGACGTGGGTCATGAGTCTTAGTGAAATGTCATCTGACATCTGTATAATGCATGGTGAATGCAAATGTGGAACTTTTAATTATCTAGGTTTAAGTAGGTTTAGAATGAAGACATTTATCTACAGCCCTCCTCTGCTTGGTGGATTGGGCTCAGAGAGACAAAAGAGTAGTCTGCTTCTGTACATGTTAGCATCATGTCCTTAGGTAAATGTCTGCCTCTCTGATTGCCAAATACTGATCATGATGCTCATGACTTAAAGGCTCTGAAGAGCTTTGTCTTCCTTGTTTTCTTGAGTCAGAGTACAGGAAAGATATTTACTGACTAACTGCCATGCAGGCCAAACCCCACGAAAGCACAGTTTCGTAGTAAACTGCACAGTCGTCTTTAGAGAGACAAGCGCTAGAAGCACAGGGATGGTCCGTGTACAGCTATAGGGTTTCAGAAAGGCAACTGATAATGCACAGATCCCACTTATGTGAAGGGCGTGTGAACTCTACCTATTAGGCTCTGTATGCATTTTTTCAGTGATTGAAGATAAGAATAACTAATGCAAATTACACACTTGCCTCCTAAAACACACGTTCTGTCTAATTATCACTAAATGGATGCTGTGGGGTCTGTAGTGCCTGTAACCCCTTTCTTCTCTGCAAGAACAGAGAAGAATGGCCATGTACAGTTGGGAACACTGAGTTCTCTTTTCACAAGATGAGCAAAGCCTAAAAGATCCCCTGAAGGCACAAAGCACATTGATTTTCAGTGGCTTCTCCAATGATTGGAGTGAGAGGATATATATGATGGATAGCCATGTTTTTTCTTGAAAATGTGGCTTCTTTAACTCCTATCAAATTCAAGATAGAAACCTTCCTGAAGGAAAGCCAGCCCTTAGGCAAGGATTCTCTAAAGATTCTCGTGTGCCCAGAATGAAAGATAAGAATAATTATTTCCTTCACATTCACAATCCCCATCTGTCTAAAGTCATGTAGCATAGAGCATCTATAGCACATAGTGTTTAAAGACTAATGAATGAAAAAAAAAACTTTCAACTAATTTTTTGGGTTGTTTCTTATGTATTGTACTAGGAAATGCCTTGTTGGCAAAGCACATTTTTAGTAGTTAAAGTCTTTTGTTTTCACCTTTAGCTTTCTAAGCTTTCTTATTATGTGGACTGATTACCATAACATTTCATGTATAAAATAACTGGATATTCTTTATATACTGGAAATAATCTGTGAATCCAATATTTCACTAAGTGTTTTAACTTTTGTGTATATATCTCTCATCAATAAATGTGGATTTCAATTTCTCTTGGTTGCTGCCTTACCTTCAGTTTTCATTTTAAACTAGTGTTTATTATTTAATAAGGGTCTCCAGTGTTCCTTTTGGAGAAATTTGAGGAGTGAAAACTGCAGTGTCCAGATGAATATTTTCTAGGAAGCCTACATATAGACTGGAGTCACATCTTGTGATATAAAGTTAGTGAGGTGGACAAATATGGTGTATAATCAAAATTACTCCTGTGAATCATCCAAGGATGGCCTATTCCCCAAATTTCAGTGTCTTAAAACAACCAAGGTTTATTTCTTACTCATGTGATATGTTTATTACGGACTCTGCCCCATGTCATCCTCACTGAGAGAGTCTGAGAGAGACTTCATCTCCACGCTTATGCAGTTGCCAAATACAGGAAAAAGGGAACATGGCAAATCTTATACTGACTCTTAAAGCTTCCTCCCAAATGTTATGTACCTCACTTCTGCTTGTATTTTGATGGACAGAGCAAGTCACATGGCTCTACCTAACTTCAACGATGCAAGGAAGTTCAGCCTTACTAAGTACCCACGAAGAAACCTGGAAACAGTTGGTGAATAACAATAATGACTATCACTCCATAAAAATGACTTCGCTCATTCACTCATTCATAACGGGTAGTAGATAAACATAAAGTCTTTTAGTAAGTCTAACACAGCAGGTCTTTCTCTAAGATTGAAAAATCATTACTGTGGAAGTGAATGGCAAGCATTTAACAGTCATGTAGAAATAAAATATATGATCTTCAAAAGTAGGATCACACTCAACATAATGAGATTTTCAGACAATGAAAGCTGTATATACAGGAATGGAGACCCAATGAGAAAACAGCATGTTCTCTTTTTACACTCCAAGCATTCCCATGTTGAATAGAATGGCTTGGTTTAAATTCTTTTGAGGGGGTGGGGAGGAGAGAGGAAAGGAGGGAAATAATTGCTTTTAAATAAGTAAAATACATATATGTGATACATCACAATTCTTTTCACCAGTGTATGCAATTTATCTAAAATGTTGATGGAAATGAATACTTCATTTGAAAAGACACTTTTTCCCTTTTCTTAGAGTTAAGTCTACATCATATCCATATTCAAACTGTTATTAAAATCTTATTGACAGAAAATACGCTCATCAGTAAAAGTTCAGGGTGACATTTTGTTTTAGGATAGCAAAGAGCCACAGATCAGAGCTGAAATAAACTTAGCACTTTGGTATGGGTACGGTTTGGTCAATATCAATCACTCTTTCAAAAGAGGATGCAGCCAGAGAGAAATTTGATCCCCACGTTCTAATTTTTTACCTTTTCTTCTGAAACAGAGGTATTATTCTATTCATTGTCATTGTGAAGGTCAATTAAATTTTGCTTTTACTTGCTACTGAAAGAAAAAAATAATTTTGTGGGTGAGAATGAAAGGAAGAATTGTGTATTAGGCGTTAAAAGACATTCTTTAGGTCACATAGTCCCTAAGGAATACATGGACATAGCCATGTCCCTTTGTAATTTAGAAATTATTTCTACATATGTAAAATTAGAGGTTTGGATTAGATCATTTCAAAATGTTTAAACTCGGAAATTTGAATTCTATCATCCAGGTAGGTTATCATGACTAAAGGTAGTTTATTTTTTCTTCTTATTTTAACATAATATCTCATACAACATACTATATGTAGCCTATATCTAACATATAATACCAGATGATATAGAAGCACATGAACCCTTACCAAGGACAAAAACTAAAGCATCACTAAAAATTTTTCTTAACCTTCATGCTCCCTCTTCTCTTATCCCATTCATCTGCTTTACACCCAGAGGAAACTACTACTAAAAGTTTCATGTATATCGGTCCCCTGCTCTAAAAAATATAGTTTTATCTCACACCTATGCATTCCTAAACAAGCTTTGCTTATTTTTGAACTTAATAAAAACGGTATCAGCATGTGTGCAGTATTCTTGGACATATCTCTTTTCTATTTACATTGTGTTTCTCAGTTCATCCATGTTGTTACAAGGAGCTGTGATTCATTTATTTTGATTTTTTGTTTTCCTGCCAATGGACATTTGCCTCACTTCCAGTTGTTTTTCTATGTCAAACAGCACTGCTATGAATATTCTAGAATATGTCTCCTGGGTACATAACCTAGGGAGGCTTTGACATGTGCTTTTAGATACGATATTAAAAAATTGTGTAGGTGTGTGCATGCACGTGTGCCTGGAAAGCCTCTATTCAAATCTTCTACTTATTTGTCCATGGCTCCCTCAGTGGGCCCCTGCTGGACCACTGTTGGAAACCCCTGGTGCCTCGTACACTGCCAGTTTAATGGAGCCCATCTCTCTAACAACAATACTGACACAGGTAAAACCAGAGCATTTTTAGGAAGGGAATTTAAGTGTAAATCTGGAGCCTGCTTTCCTCAGGCTCACATGGTAAGTAAAGCCTTTGAGCACAGCTCTGATGGTAGCTAGTCAGGGCCCACTATGTCCTTCATCTCTCTCTGAACAATGATGTGTCCGGCCTGGCAAGCTCCACCCGAGTTTAGCAGGCTGTTTGCTATAATGGGGACGGTCGTTTGACAGAAAAACTTACAGGAAGTACAAGAAATCTTTCCACCTGCCCCCAAGAACCACTTGTAGACTCTTCAGCTACACCCCCTTGCTCTACAATGGAAAATTGGAGAACTATATAAAGCAGTGACTCTAAAGAGGATGAGCTGTGTGGCTACCACCTAAGGTGTCGACTTTCTGGGCAACTCTCCTACAGGTACAGTGACATCAACAGGAAGTCAGGATTCTATATTTCAAAGAACCACAGGTGACAAAAGCTGCAGGCGCCTCTGTGGAAGCTTTCACAAGGTGCTCTTCCCTCTTGTCACTTCTCAGAGCAGACAGGAAGGCATGGGTGGAGATGCCCACACATTTGACGTGAGCCATGCAAGAACAGAAGACTGTGGAGTCCGTGACAAAAATGCAAATGCTTTTAGCTCAATACTTTACTTTCTGGCAGTTTTTTTTTTTTTAAGTTAATTTGCCCTTCCACTGAGGCAGTGAGAGGCCATATTCAATTCCCATGTCTTTTCAAGAAAAACTGAGCCACAGAATCAGGCTGAAATTCAGGAGGGTTCACTGGGTCCACAATGCTTGTCCAAGAAGGATATAAAGAGAATAAAGCTGTCTAATGTAAATACTGTTCTTACTCTTAAACATTTAAAAAGCAACCACTTTAAACTCTTACAAATTCCACAAAGCAGACAAATAAAACACTATTGTGCTCCCCCCTTCTGTTTGCTGGGTTAGAATGAATATGCAAAACCTTAAGATCTATTTTTGTCCTTGATTTGGGGTGATCAGATTTTAGCCTACCAAATATTGCCTGGAAAAAAACTAGTGTCCTCCAGTTAAGGGGAAAAAGGCAAATACAGGACTGCAGTCATCGGTGGTACACTCCTTTTGTTGCATGACGTGGCTTTCCCAGAATCCTCCAACGGTTTCCGTCACTTCTCAGATGTTTTCCAAGCCTGCGTAACACACTGCTCACAGAGGGAGAGGCCATGGAATTTCCAAATTGCCTTCATCTGAGTGAAAAGTTCAGCTAGAACACTGCCTCCCTCTCAGTTGCTTACCTGCCTGGACCCAAACTTTCCTTTCGTATTGGTGACGAGGACAGAATTATTTCTGCGAGTCCAGAAAAGACCTCATAGGGTGAATATTTGAAGTTTTGCAGATGAGCAAATTGATATCCTAGTAAAAATGAATTAGAGGTAACACAGTGGCAAATCAAGGTTAAATCCTGGTTCTGTCTCTTTCCTAGCTATGAGCCATTGGGTTGTATATTTAGCCTCAATTTGCTCATCTGTGGAAGGGAGCTGATCATGATTCAAATAAGAGATTTGATGAGAGAACATCCATAAAGTAGTTAGTACCATACTTGGTGTATAGTAAGGGTCCAATAGACAATAGCTGTTATCTTCATCATCATCATCATCATCATCATCATCATCATCATCCTTAGCAGCATCAGTCACAACTTCTCAGTGACCACTCTGGAAGAAGCCATGCTTCCTCTTTCTCAGTTTGGCCTATTTTCTAGCATATCATATGAACACCAGCATGTAACCCAGAGCTCAGCTGGTCCCCCAAAAATCTGGGCTTTTTTGGCAGATTCTGACCTTTCTTGACCCAACCTGGGATAATCCTGCCCTTTCTCCTAAAGAAGCTTCCTAGACATCATGAGCCTGTAGTATCTTAGTTCCAGATGCCCCTCTATACTTTCAGTTACTTGCCAAGGCTATGATTCTTGGCATCAAGAGAAGACACTGGATTTCCTCAGGGAAAGAAAGTGAATCTCACCCTGGCCAAAGTGGCCTCTCACTGGGATGGGAGCCTGAACTGGCTCTTCCAGTAAGAAGCAGGACATCCAGAAATGAAGCAATTCTTTTCTTTACTGGAGAAGTCCCTTGGGGAGTCTCCAGCTCACAGCACTGCATGTGCTAGAAGAGACAAATGCCATGAGAAAGGCTGTTTCTATGGAATGTGTCCAACCTAGCGGGATGCTTCGGGTCTCCCTCAGCCTGGTCTATTTCCAGTAGCTTCTTTTCCCATCCTTTCTTTCTCCTTTGCCCTGTCTTCTTTCACAACTGGCATTCATTTTCTCCCTCAACAGTTCCAAGAACAACTTGGAAGAAAACTTTTGGAGTTTTTTGAGGGGAGAGCTCATCCGTTGCTGTGCTAGAATCATCTCAAAGTGCCCCTCTACCGTTTTCAGAGCTTCAGAGCATGACCACAGTCTTGGGAGCCTGCTAGTTATGATTAATAATAGCTATTGTCGTCAGTGGGATCCCTAGAAGCAGAACCTGAGGCAAGATTTAAGTTCACATGATTTTCTTCTTTTTGAAGGAGTACTTATCGGGAAACCCTATAAGGACACGAGGGAAGCAGGATAGAGAAGGGAAAGAGATGAACCAGAAGATAGTCTCAGGGAAAGTCTAATTTTGAGATTTCCCCACTTGAGGAAAGGAGACTTGCTTTCGAGCACCTATACCAGTTACTCATTAGATGTGGGCTACTTATGGGAGGGAGACATAACTCCCAGAGTAAGGCCAGTCCCATCTACAGAGAGCCATTCTCTAGAGAAGAGAGGAAGCTTTGCGTTGTTAGTTGTCAATGTATAAGTTAGGGGATGGGTGCACCAGCCTGAGAAGGGGATCTGGGCAGAGTACCAAGAGCATCGACTAAAGCCTTCATTCCACACATGCCTACTGTGTATCAGGCTCTTGTTTAGGTTAGGTGGTTTAGCTCTTACACCTGTTCTCAAATAGATGTTGTCATCCTCCATATTTTCCAGATAATGAAACCGAGATTCAGAAACATACACACCTAAGAAGCTAGTCTGCCTAGAAATTTTTCTAGTTTCCATGCCTCCCATTATATACTGGCTCTGTTTTCCCAAACAACCCAGCAAAATATATTGCCAGGTCATCAATTTTTCTGTGGTGTCTGAACCCCTATGCTCAGTGTAATACTTGTTGATGTCTAATCTTGAATCCCAGTTATGCATGAGACATTATGGTATTCAGAGAGGATTGGTCATGCTTGTCATCTCATAAGGTTTTGTATCACTTAACAGCCCCCATCGAGTCATGAAACCCGTGTTTGATAAAGATCAGATCTCAAAGGCTACCTAAAACCCCAAAGTGCACTTGTAATAGTGGGCCCGGCTAGTTGCAGCAGATTATTCTTTTTCCTAAAGCAGTTGTTAAGTCAAAAGGCCAATGAGCATCATCTTGAATGTCAACTTTGATCAATGGAGAGTAAGGGAGACTCTCGGGCACTACCGGGGCTCACTAGGAAGGGATCACAATTGATTAACAATGATTGCAAAGAAAGAGGGAAGAAGGGGTGATTCGTATTTGTCTTGTAATTGCCTCCTGATATATTATGAATATTTATCTCCTGCTCTGAGGTTTTAACTTTGATGTTTCCTCTCTATTGTAACCTCATTTGGAAACAAAATTAAATACTTCTTAGGAGACAGTAACTGTCCTGATGATGCCCATGAAAATGATACATGTTCAACTGTCCTAAAGGAAGGGAAACTCAATCACCAAAGACTTCCAAAGGTGGGGTGGAGGAAAAGGCAGCAGAGATAAAGGCAGTGATGCTTCATAGAGTTGTTTTCCTAAGATTGAGACTAGAGAGTTTCTGCACCAATTTCAAATTAGAAGTGAGATTCTTTTGCAACAGTTGTGTCATTGAAAGCCAAAATGATGAATTAAATTTTGGTAAATTAAAAAAAGTGACCAAAAACTAATGTTACACCTTTATTTCTACTCCCACGGAATGAGTCTCTAGCTAGTCCCTGAGGAGATGGAGTTAGGAGGATGGACTTTTCTCTTTCTCCAGCTCGATTCTCGCTGTAGGGAAATGCTTGTGCTGCCCCGCAGGGCACATGGAGAGTGCGATCGTTCGACATTTTATGAGCATTTATTAAGTGCCAAACCCTGATCTATGTATATCTTTATCATAACCTCACAACTCTATAGCATAGGTACCTTTATTAACCCCATTTCACAGATGAAGAAACTAAGGCCCAAATATGATCAGTAAGATGTCCTCAGGCTCAGGGTCTGTTCAATAAGTAATAACCAGAGGAGAAAGAATCCCTTCCTTTATTTTTCTCTCGGATATCTGGAGGCGGAGAGGCTGATTAATTTTGCAAGGAGAGGCTGATTAATTTTGCAAGGATGTTGCCATCACAGCTTCCCTACATCAGCTCTGCCAGTGGATACAGTTACCACGTTCTTACAGCTGTAAGTCTCTTTTCCCTTCTCCCTATCTGTGTGTCCTCTGCTTAAGATTCAGAGTCCTGGGCAGCAGTGTCTTTTTGGCCAAGCTTGTCCAGCTAGAGCTTAAGTCGTGCTTTTTGCGTTCCTCCCCGCCACTCTCTGTCTGGCTGAGACAGAGTTCTACGGGACCTCTTCTCAGAGACACTCGCTATGCACACACTTTGGGTTACATCTTCCTACACTAGCTAAAACAGGAACTTCTCTACCTCATACTTTCTGTCTCCCAAAATCTGTCCGAGTCTCTTTTTCTGCTCAAGTACCATTTTCCATTTATTTTGCATTTGTGGGTTTAAACTCTTTCAATGTATTTACTATCATTTGAGTAAGTCTTAGGAAGGAAAATACCTAAACATTCGTACTGTTGACTTTAACGGAAAGTCTACGATGGAATGCCCATTCTCAGTGCATGTCACACCATTTTCCAATGCAACGCCATGCCAATATTTAGCTGCCTCCCATATAGGCCTTGCTTTATACACCACTGTATAAGAAACTCTTCTATACACCGTTGCTCCATTAGCTGGCTAGGTCCACTATGGCATCTTGGTGGCATTCTGTTTAGCAGCTGCCCTGGGGAATATATCTCCAGATTCTTTTTAGGTTAGGACTTGAATTGGAAATAATCAAATCCACATTCGAATACACTGGAAAAAACTCCCAAATGCAACCAGGGTATTTGGTTCCTCTTTTTCTGTCATGGAAGATGTGTTTCTTGCCATGATTCAGCTGCGTATATCTCGGTGTAGGTGACTGAACACCTATTATGTGCCAGGCATTCTTCCAAGTGCAGAAGACACTGCAGGGAACATGAAGCTTATTGTGTAAGGTATATACATATATGTCCAGCTACTGATTATTTGAAAGCCTTACACAATTTTCAGAATGTAGTGTGGAGAGGGAGACCAGACACAGGGAACCTGATCTAACTTACTTATACCCAAACCATATAAGCTGGTGTGTGTGTGTGTGTGTGTGTGTGTGTGTGTGTGTGTGTGTGTGTGTGTGTGATTTTTCCTCCCGGAGTGGGACATGTGAGATGTATCTTTGCAAGATTTGCTCTTCATCTCCTTTTAATCCCCATCCCTCATCTCTCCTCCATTAACCCCTCTACCTCTGGTGTCCCCACAACACTTTTTTTTTCTTAATATCTATAAACCACTCCCACAGAAATAATCAAATCTCTGCCTATTTCAGTTCTTTCTGCTTCCTTCAGCTTTTGTAGCCTTCCATGTTGGATGTCAATTGCTTTTCTTCTCCTTCAAGCTGTAATTACTCCACAGAGAATGGTGGCTTTGTCTCGTGTCCTCTGGATTCCCAGGAATGAGGCCTTGTCTCTGGGAACTGAAGGTATGAGAGGAAAAATGGGGGGAGACATTATCATTCTGGGTGGGGAATGGGTTTCCCCTAAATTGTCGAAAATCAAACACATCTCATCGCCTCCAGGACTAATTTCTTTCAGAAACCCCCTGTCCAGACCTAAATAACGAATACTTATTTTCTTCCATTCATTCTGACATTCCTCCTTACAGAATTAATACCATGGACTCAATATGGAAAAAGAGCATTCACACCCATCTTGCCCCTGAGATAATTCATCACACACCTTACTCTCATTAGACAATAAAGAATATCTTATCCAAGTCATGTTTCCCTAAACTATAGAGGGAGAAGAAATTCTCGGTTCATCTAATACAAGTCATACTGATATCATTTGAAACTTAACTCATTTGTGTAACGTGTTAATAAACTTAGAGGATACTTTTTGGAACAGAAAACATTTCCAGCATAAAACTTCTGGGAATAAAAATTTCCCATAAAACAGATGTTTGGCCATTTATTTACCTTTCTATAGAAATGTAGTAGACCATTACATTTGTATTTTAATGTTAAATTCTTTTTAAAGAAGAATAGAAGACAGCAAATGAACCAGTCTTGTCTTTGAGTAGCCCTAGATCCTTTTAGTAAATCTATTTCGCCAAAATAAAACAGGATTTCTAGTTTTCTGAAAGGAGAGTATTTCTCTGAAACTTTTTGTAAGCCAAAATGGAGTCAAGCAAAGAAGTAATTACCCTAGGACACATCTTGCTGATGGATGCACGAAATAAATCAAGGCAAAGCACAGAAGCTCACAGACACAGTTAAAACTATCGAGACTTGATGCTGAGACTCTGAGTCTGGTTCCCAGGCAAGGAGCTTGGCGGGGCCACTCTTGCTGCTAGGGGTTGGGCTGCCTCTGTAACAGCTCCTTGCAAAACAAAGCCTGAAGGCCATATTCACTTCCACCTTTTCTCATAAAAGTAAACATTCTCTTTGGATTTCTTCCAGTTAATGAAAACAGGTACCGTGGTAGGTCTTTCGTGAAAGCAACGTGGCTTAATGAGAACTTCCAAAGAGCAGGGGATACCTTTGATTCTAAATTGAAATTTAGAGCCAAAATTTGATACGGAATTGAACTTTTTCCCAAACGCCAAACGGACAAGTAATGTGTGCTGCATTTAGAACTGACTAACAGGCCTAAACTGTTTTTAGAGTCCTGGATGATTTCAAAACTCCTTTAATAGCTTGTCGATGTTGACGCCAGCCCTCCTTTGGAGCTGCCACGAAAATCGGCCCTGTTAAGAGGATTGGTATGTTTGGGCGGAAGCAGTGTGGTGTGGGGCTGTGGAAGCAGACCCTGGCTCTGTGCTGTTCACACTGCCATCCTGGCTCTGCCACTGACTATATTCTATGCGCCTTAATTTCCCCATCTGTAAACTGAAGATAATAAGGTACTTTATCTCTCATGTTTTTTCTGAGTCTAATTTCAGTTTTCTTATTTTAGTACACACTTATGTAGTGCTCTGTACCAGGCTCTGTTCCAAGACCTTCAAGATATTAATTTGTTTAGTTCTGATAACTCCATAAGCTAGGTAGGTTCTATGATCTATTTAATCAACAAGGGTAAATAACTTAAATGAGTTAATACATGCAACATGTCTTAAACAGTGTCTGATAGACAGCGAACACCCAGGCGATGTCAGTCATCATAGGTAGATGCCTCCTGTACATAATGCTGTCATGGCAGATTCTCTGTTATGCTCACCTGTCCCTCAGACAAGGATGTGCATGTAACCCAGCAAACAGCACAGTGTCCAGCACATAGGAGGTATTCAACATCATGTTTCAAAGGCAACTAATAAATTTTTCCTTCTCCTTATGATTCAAAGGCAACTAATAAATTCTTCCTTCTCCTTATGATTGTTGAATTCTTTTCAAAACAAAATATTGATTAAAGAGGACACCTGGACCATACAGACAACCCAGTCCCACTGCCACTCCACACTAAGCCTTTGGCCCCCACCTTCACGTTCTCCTTTCTGGTTTTACTTTGAGAATTCAAGAACTAAACTCAGGTGGCAAGACTCAATTACCACAGAGACCAGGGTAAATACCGAAGTGTCCACTAGGCGGCGCATCATCAACAGACTAGAGAAGGCTAACAAGACGGTTGAAATAAGCAGGGAAAATAAGTTTCTGAAAGAACAGTTCCCATTGATCTCACCCTTGGCTTGGCCAGATGAACACATAGGACTTTTCTCAACTAGCTTTTACACAAAACTCTAGATTTTGCCCAACGAGAAATTGATTTAAAACAGGACGTCAGGGAGTCTCGGTCTGTTGAGAGAGGTCCCAGCTCGGTGCTGCCCTGAGACAGAGCCTGGTTTCGCTAATATTTCTGCAGCCCAGGCCAGAGCTTCTGGAGGTGGCGCGCCCCAGAGTCCAGTGAAAGTGGCTTCCGAGGGCGGAAATGAAGTGCGGCCAACCCCGCCTTGGAAGCGCAGCCAGCAAACCTCACTGAGAATGAGAGGCGCGATGGCGGTGCCTTTCGAGACTCTTTTGGGGTGACTTTATACATATGATTTCTCTGTCTGCTATATGCAGCAGGTCCTTAATAAATAAGCACTAACTGAATTTCTTTCAGAACAATTGTTCGAGTCTTGCTCTTCTATGCATTCCTTTAATTTCAGTTCTATCTGTCTGATAGCTTGTCCTGACATTTTTCTCCCCCACTTTGTTTCTTAATGAGATTTAAAGAATCCTTGGAGGAGGAGAAAATAAAAAGTAAAGCTCTTCCTGAACTCCAGTAACCTCGCCTGGAGTTTGAATTACCCTTAAGCCTTCAGCGCTGAAAACCTGTCTCACCACTTTTGCATGAAAGAGTTCCCAGGGTGTGGGCCGAGGCTCTCCAGAGCGAGGAGGCTTCCGGAACCCCCGCCAGATCTCCACCTAGGAGCCACCCTGAAGCTTGGCTCTGGTGGGGCCTTTGTGTGGTAAGATGTTGGCAACAATGAGCCTACATATTCTACCCTTCCCTGGATAAAAGAGGGGAACCTTTTCTTTTTTGATGACTGTTTGAGACTCTTGAGGTGGGGGGTGGGGGTAAGTTTTTAAGAACTCAGTTCTTGGAAGGAGCTAGAAAGGGGTTAATTCTTTGGAAAGGGCCAGAAATTCTTGAAATAGCCCTGACTTCCTCTACCTCACAGTTCATGATCTGTCTACGGCCCTACTGTGCATTTTACATAAATTATTTTATCTAATCCCCCAGCAGCCTTTCTGGTAGTAATTACTATTCCCATTTTATAGATAAGGAAACTGAAGCACAGAACTATTCAATAACTTCTGTAAGGTCACACACAGAGCGAGTAGCAGGGGCTGAATTAGAACTCAGAGCCTTAATTTAAAGGCCACTATTGTCTAGCTAAACTTTAGTTGTCTTTCCTGAGGTTCTTGCCCTTTCTCTTTAGGGAGGGAGGAAAGAGGAAGTGGTTTGGACTAGACTTCTGGAAAACAGCAGTCATCACTTGATGAACAAACAGTCGGGCAGCCTGAGGGGGCGGGATGGAGGAGGCAGGTCATGGGGAGCCCCGCAGGCAAACTACTGGTGTTGAAGGCCAGATGTCAACACAGGCAAGGAATGGGGCTGGAAATTGGGGTGCTGGTTATTGGGAAAGAAGTATGGTTTAGCCAGACTTTCTGTTCCCATGACCCTTTGCTCGGGACATCATAGCAAAAGTCATATTTACACATAGCCTGCTCCTTCTCTTTCCAATAAACACAGCATCTACGATGTTGTTTATAGTTTCCTAAATTAATTCTATCACCAATATGGCTTAAGTGGTGAGTATGTCCTCACTTACTCATCCCCAAACCCTTCCTGTGGTTTCTAGAAGCCTCATTTGGCCTCACCAGGCACAGAGAGCAAGGTCACACTGACCTGGTTTGTAGCATTTGGAGACAGCTCTTAACTTTAACAAATTTGATTAAATAAACTTCTGACAATAGGCAATAAAGCACATTAAGCCTGAGACTTTGGAGAGAACTGAGCACCATTCTGGGTTCCACCACTTTCCACTTATGTGGCTTGGGGACCGTGATAAACTTCTTTGCAGGTGCCTCATCTGTTAAAAATGGGATAAAAATTCTTCTTTCCTCCAAGGAGGACAGTCTCAAAGATATGTAAATGCAGGCATCCATACACACTGGGTAGATGGTAACTTTTGAGGTTATTATTGATCTTGGCCTTCAGTTGTGTGTTGGAGATACAGAACCAATTTCTGCTCTGAAGAGGCACACTCCTGGAAAATTAATGAAATGGCAGAGTAAGACCTGCCTCTATGACACGTGGACAAGGTAAAGAAGGGGCACTGAGAAGAATATGGCTCAGCCCAGGCAGGGGTGGTGTGGGACAACCTCCTTGAGGTTATGATCAAAGCATGGTGGAGCTCCAGCTTTGGGTAACCCTCAGCCACAGCTTGAATGGCCAAGATTTCATCAAGGGATGCCAGCTAATCTGCTTCCTAGACTCCTTGCTCTTCAATCTTGTTTTGAAAGCAAAAAACTTTTCTTTTACTATCAAAGGGCTTTTCTCACAAGGAGCATGGATACTGAAATACTCTGATTCCAGGCATCCTACGTGAATAGCAACACACACTTAAAAGTTGGTTAGAGTTTAGGAAATTGGAAATGATGGTGAAGGGAGAAAATTAGTAGCTACTGTGTATATGGGGAAGATAAATTAATATTTATATAGAAATCAGTGTTTTTGAGAACCTGATAATATGCCAGGCACTGCCATATGAGGTACTTATTACCTCGTTTAATGCTGATCGCAAACCTATGAAGGTTTTATTGTCCTTCTTTTACAGATGGGGAAACTAGTATTTCAGATGTGTGAGCATGGTTGCACAGTTCAGTGGTAGCATCAGTATTAAAATCCAGGTCTGTCTGATTCCAGGCTCTTTCTACCATACCACATAATTTCCAGAATATATGTTTACACGAGGTCCTGATCATTTCTTTTCCAATAAGCAAGGCATTTATGAAATTAATTAATGCTGTTCCCAAAATGATGTGTATATCTTATGCAAATGGTGTGTATATATCTTAAGCATAAACATGCGAGGTGCCTTTCAACAAGAATCTTTGAACACATCTGTCATAAATTGATTGCACTAATGCTCTGATCCATGGCCTCCTTGTAGCCACATGTTTCGCAATATGACTTTGCAGTGTCTCCCATTAACATGTAGGATATATTTCCCATCTTTTAAGTCTGGGCTGCTCTTGGCCAACAATGTAAGGTGTTACGATAGAGTGACAGTTCTAGGTCTATGCCTCAAGAAGCCTTATGAGCATTCGCTGTTTCTCAGATCCCTGCCAGGCCTGGACTAAGAACCTGGAGGCATGTGAAGGACACACAGTAAGAGACTCCAGTCATCCCAACCATCCCAGATGAAGGCATCATAGATTCTAGCTGACCTGTTAGCCACAGACAGTTGCTTGAGTCCTGTCATGCTCGGCTGAGCCCTGCCCAGATCAGCAGATGCACCCAGTCAATGGCTGGATTCCTGAGAAATAATAAATGTGTGTTGTTTTAAGCTAATGCATTATGGAGTGTGTGTGTGTGTGTGTGTGTGTGTGTGTGTGTGTGTGTTAAATGCATCAATAGTTAAATAACCAAAATGTAATTTTCTTTTTAATTAGAGGTTAATAAAACCAAGACGTTCATTGTTTCATTTATTAATCAGTACCTCCATTTGGACAAATTGTTCCCTAGATTTGCTGTACAGCTGTCATCTCGGGATGTCCCTTTATCATCATTTTAGGAATCCCCTTTATTTTGCTTTCTAAATCTCATGCCTTCCCCTTTCTTGGTAACTCCCTTGTTTTAATGGAGTACATCCTTTGGGAGTCTTCTGAGAATGGATGAATAGGTTTGGAGTCAATGCATATTCCAAGTGTCTTCATCCTACCCTTTCACTTAATTTGTAGTTTAGCCAAGTTAAGGTTCTAGTTTGAAAATAGTTCCCTCAGAATTCCTAAGGCATTGTTTCAGAGTCTTTTATGTGGCTGTTGAGAAGTCTGATTCTATTCTGATTCTTGATTTTCTACATTGTCTTTTTTTTTTTAATCTAGAAGCTTATAGAATAATCTCTTTGTCCCAATTGTTAGAATTTTTTAGATGATGTGCTTTAGTGTGGGTCTGTTTTCATTCATTGTGTTAAGCACTCACTTGGTTCTTTTAGTATAGATATTCATGTTTTTCGATTCTGGGAAAGTTTTAAAAATTCATTTCTTAGATAATTTTTTCCTTTTCATTTTCTCTAGTTTTCTATTACTGCACCTCCTATTATTTGCATGTTAGATTTTCTACCATGATTCTCTACTTATCTTTATCTTCTGTTTCTGTTGCTTTTTCTTCACTCTATTTTCTGAATATTTCTTCAACTTTATTTTCCAGATCATCTATTTTGAGTTTATTTTTAAATAGGTATTTTCCTCTTTGAATTTTAAATAGCTCCCCCCTTTTAAGGTGTTCTGTGAATGTTCCTTTTTAGCCCTAGCATTGTGTTCTTGTTTCATAGATAGACTATTTCTTCTTACCTTACTGAGGTTTATTATTATTATTATTATTATTATTATTATTATTATTATTATTAAAAGTTCTTTTCTCTGTGAATCATCTCTTCTTCTCATGTGTAATAATGAGTCACAGAAAGCTAAGAGCCTTGTGTGGTCCTGGTGAGGCTTGAGATAGGATATTCACTGTAGATTATTCTGCTGGGTCATTTCCTTGGGGACTTATCGTGCTAGTATTTTTAGGGTTTTTTCTCAGGCTTATCAGGTTCCCCAGAAAAACTGAATTCCTGCCTGGAAGATCCTTTGCATGCTTGGCTGTCGACATTCTGGAAGCCCAGGCTAGGGAGAAAGCTAGGCAGTCTCAACATTCCTTATGCATGGTTTTACTTTTCAGTACGGTATTTATAATGTCTGCTGTGTGTGCCTTGTTGCTCTTCAGTCAGAGATTCTTTATTTTGCCCTCTTTAGAAAACAAACTTCTGGTCATTTGCTGGAATTGAGAAAGAACAGTGACTCAGCTACTTAGAGTGAGGAAGGAGATCTTGGGTTCTAACTATGTCTCAAATAGATTTTAAACCCATCTTCTAATTTAGCACTGCCTTCTCTACCACATCTGGAGATAGCTGATGCTCCAAGTTCCTGAGCCTTTGGAGAGTTCTGCTGCTTCTGTTTGCTTCTCAACTTTCCCCACTGATGGGTTAGGATTTAACTTTCCCAAATTTACTTGGTTGGTTACCGATGAACTGTCACTTTCCAGATTCAGATTTTTGCTACTATTGTCTCTTCTTTTCTCTCTGACCCCCAAGGTTTTTGTCTTTTTGCAATACGTCTCTACTGTCCTTTTAGAGGCTTGTGTGAGGGAACGGATGTATGTTCACTCTCCTCTCTTTACCTGGAAGTCCAGGAGTAGTTCTTGGCTTTTGAAGAGCTAACACTTCACGATATCTCATTTAGTTTGAAATATGTGGAGCACACACCTCCTATGAAAATTTAAACTTTCTTCAAAAGGAGACTTGCACGTGATAGAAATTCAGGTAGTTTTTTCTTTTAGAAAAAATAAGATGAGTGTAAAGCTTCAGGCACCTTATAAACCTTTAACCCTGTGCTTCTAAATCGCCCAGACAGCCACATAATCACAACCCTGCCCCTCTCAGATTCCCACCCCTTTAAATCAGACTCTTGAGTCCATTTCTTTTAAATTTTTAATAGTAACTTTTTAATTTTTTAATAAGTGCTTTCAACTGGGCAGTATACATATCATGGTCCATCAATAAATATACAAAAATCAGAAGAAGTGGTGCGCCATGAAAAATCAAAGTAGCAATTGTCATTGTATGTGCATGAACAATGAACTAGTCTTTGAAAACTCAAAGTGATTTGTAAAAGGCATGCTTATGACATAAAGTGGACCATGTTATTCTTATTTGTAAGTACATTTTACTCTTCTAGGGAAGTCAGAGTTTTCCTTTCTCTTCCTCCTGTACTAGAATTTAATGAATGTTGGCCATGAAATTGATTCATGATGTCATGGTCTCGACGTAAAACCTTTTGAGAGGTTTTGCTGGAGAAATCCATTTTGCAGGGTAGAATCTGCAAAAAGTAAATAGAGAAGATGTCTTTTGTTCCATTTTATTTTCACTCAGTGCTCATTTAAAAGAAGCCCTCAAGAGCCAGGAGAGATTTGAGATTGTAGGGAAAATTCCATCTTAAGCTCTCAGCTTTGCATAGCTCTCAGCTTTGCTCTGTTAAGCTTTGCAAAATAATGAAATGCTGGCCCCTTACTTTTACAAACAAGACCCAGTTTAATGATGTAGCCCAGGTCATCTGGCAAGTCACTGGTAGGAATGGAGTGTAGTCAAGTTGTGCTTCTGGAATTATGCCGTTCTTTCAAATGAGAGAGAATACATCCTATCCCATAAACTTCAGGCAATATTGCAAGAGAAGAGTATCTAAGGGATAGAAGCCCTAGACCTCCCCTATTCTTAGCTTGAGAACACAGAAATATATCCAAGTGAGAAACTGCAACAATAATAAAAGGAAAGATTCTATTTAATTTTAACATGTAATAGAAAGCAATCTCCTATATCAACCTATTGGCTGGGAATGTCTAGAAGGGGTGGAAAACCACCCCTAGCTATGACACTCGTATGAGTATCAATGGCCCCAAAGAGAATCTGGGAGACAGGTAGAGACTGGACTAGCCCTCCTGAGCTGACCCTGGTATCTTGTGTCATTCAAGCTAAAGAGCCAGGGAAGCTCTTGGAAAGCAGGGAGCACTTAGATACCAGTGGCAGTAAAAAGAGAGTGGTTGGATGTCCATTATCTTTTCTTTCAACTTGAAAATAAAAAGAAAACCAGATGCATCAAAGTTGCTGATAATGTTCACAGAAGAAGAGAAAGGAGATTTTCAAAAACCCAGAAAGGGGGTTGTGAGGTTGAATAGGAGAGAGGACAGTTTGGGAATGAGTGCAGAAAGTGGGCTTCTCTCCTTTAAATATTCCTTCAGAACCAACTCTTTGTATAAGCCCAGCCCTGATTTATGTGGAGCTTTTTCCTTTTCTTCTCCTCCTCCCCAATCCCTTCTTCTCTTTGTGTGAGAAACAGTGACAGTTAAGCATATCATTTAGGCAATAGATGACTTTTTAAGGAGACCTAAGGAAGGAGGTCCCATTTTATAGGAGCCCTTACTTTATAGATTCAATCTCTTTTATTATAAGTAGACCTTGGAAATTCCAAGACAAATAAGATCTTCTGAACTTATTAATAAAGACCACAAAAGACTTTCCAAGCAAGGGATAAAGCCATTTATCTCTTATTCGGCCATAACCCTGGGATCTGGTGATAAGATTCCAATGGTGAGAAAGCCCTGTAAACTTTTGAGGGATTCCCCAGGCACTTAACTTACCCTAAGTAGCAACTGCCCTGGGGGTAGACAACTTGTTAAGGTATAAATAAATACTCAAACAAGATCTGCACTGCTCCCTCTCTCATCTTCCCCAATATGTGCCAATCAATTGGCTACTGTCTATGCTCTTTTTTCATTTCCATTGCTTCTCCTTTGATTACAAGAGGTCAAAAGACACTTCCATATTGTTTATGGACATCACTAATGAGGTCTGCATCCATGAAACGGGATGCCATAATGGTAAGTCAGGCAAATGTAATGCAACTTTTTAGTTTTCAGGGGAGAGAACAGGTGGCCATTAAAACATAAAGCAGATGAAGCTCCTCCTCTCACGATTATGGTTCTAGGACAGAACAGAAACTCTTTGGAGCCTCAGAAATAAACCAGTGCTGCCTTCCTTGATCTTCTGTGAGATCTGGTTGAGTAAGCTTGAGTGGGGCCTCAGTGGCTCTGAGATGAAGACTTTCAGGAAGGACCTTCTCACATCTTCCTGATGAGCCCTTGGAACCCAGCCAGACCTTGCTAGTTAAGAAACAGAAGGATCACAGCACAAAGGATTAAAGTAGAAGAAATACAGATGTTTATTACGAATCAGCTTAAACCCCTTTATGCCTCTGACAATGTAACAAAACAAAACAAAACAAAAAAGATCATATTGATCAAAGGACCTCCAGGGTTTAACAATTCAAAAACACAGATAAATAGCTTACTACAGATAAATAGCTTCACCCCTTGGGCATTTCCCAGAAGCATCTGAAAAATTTCCAGGGGATCTGTGGAAAGGGATGTATAACCAGTACACCCAATTCCCTATACCCTCTGGAAAGCAACGCCCAGGGATTGGGCCACTGGAGGGGCTATGAACCCATCCAAATTTCCTCCCAGGAACCAATCCCTCTTAGCCTTGGGGATATCTTTAGCATGTGGCTGTCCTCTGGGAGGCGTGGTGGAAGGAAGGGTGGGAGTCAACTGGAAAGATGAATTTGTTGTTTTTTTTTTGTTAGAAGTCATCCATAGCACACCCCAGGGAGTGAGAGGCTTCTAGACAGGAACTGGAACAGTCAAATTCTTACCGATTGTTAATTGGGCCCTCATTTCAGAAAGCAATGCTGTTTTTATAAACTGGACTGACTTTAAAAAACAAAACACACACAAAAAAAAAAAAAAACAAAGAGGAGTAGAAAATTTTATGCTAAAAAAAAAAAAACCCAGATGACATTATCAGTAGCACATTGCATCTGTGAAGTGTCCCAGCTCCTTGTAATGGTTATATGTCATTTCTTTCCAAGGTCACAGTGTAGGTGTTACACCCCAATCTTCATGTCCACATTCTGCAGGTTCCGCGTCTCATCAGCTGTCATAAACTGGTCCGGTGTCTCTGACGACTCCTTGTTCACCAAATGCACCATCTCCTGAGACTTGCTGGCCTCGCCGTTCAGTCCACTTGCCTTCCTCTCCTCCACAGCTCCATTTCCATTGTTGATCACCAACTTTTTCTTCTGCCCACACCTAATAATTTAAAAATCACACGAGAAAAGGGTGCGATGACCCAATCATCATCATCATCATCATTGTTGTCACCACCATCATTATCCCTGTGGTTTATAATGGTCTTAGTGTGTTTCATCTTATTGACTCTTAATCAGCACTTCGCTGAGGTCTTGGAACCAAAAGCAAAAGCATCAACTGTGAACTTGTTAGAAATGTAAATTCTGGGCCTCACCCCAGAAGTATTGGGTTAGAAAATTTTAGGAGAGCCCTCAAAGGGTTCTGATGTGCAGTCAAGTTTGTCACAACTCAGGGAAGGCAGTGCTTCCTTTATTATTATCCTCTAGAATTCGTGAAGTGACGTTGGGGCTCAGAAAATTCAGGAACTTGCCCCAGGTTACTCAGCAAGTAATAAAAGAATCAATCAGAATTTAAATCCTGGTGTGTCCCTGACTCTCAAGTTCTCCTTATACCATACTATGCAGTGGAAATGTTTGCCTCTTATAAGCACTTTAGCAATTTCTGCAGACTTAGATAAACCATTACATGATGATTGTAAATCATTCTGATTCATGTATTTGAGAAAGTCCCATTACTTTCTCTTCCTATCGTATTTCGTTGACCTTGTCAGGGTTATTACTGCATGCACTGAGTAGTATAAGGTCATATTGATTTTTCCCTAACATGGGTTAACTTCCATATAACCCTGGATATAGGAAGTTGAATGACACAAGGCAAATAGTTCAATGTTAATTTAAGGTTTCTCAGTAACATTACTTAAGATTCAAATGCAGAAAGTCTTCCATAGAAGACCATGACCTTGGTCTTGTCCCTGGGTCATAGCCTTGTCATCGCTCACCCCACACAAACTGACACAATGCTCCCTCTTTCCTGTAACATGATCACTGCTCCATATTTAAAAGTCAGATCATGCTTGATGGAAGCAAAATTTCAGAGCCTCACAAGTGGGGTGAGGATGAAGGGAAATGGGCTAGCGTTTATTGAACACTTCCTGAATGCCTGGCACTTTACGTGTAATTTCATGTAATCCTCACGATAATTCCACAAAACAGCTGTTATTCCCATTGTACGGCAGTGGAAACTGAGGCCCAGGGAGGCTTAATTGCTAGCTTGAGGTCACACAGCTGTTGACTCTAGGTATTGACTCTAGTAAGACAGAGAGTCAATATTCAAATCTAGGCCTTTAGGACCAAAAGCCTGGACTCTGCCCAGCTCTATTCATGCTGCCAACCATCTGGACATTTGGGAACAGTGTGAAGTCGGAATTGTTCACTTTGCCGCTGGATATTTGGAGTTGTAGAGACAAAGCCTGTATTATTCATGATCATGGGCCATTTCCGCTAGGACTGCCAAGGCCATAAACTTTAATCTCTTGTTCGGAGAAGCAGAAATTATACCTCCTCAACAGGAGGTAGATCCTGTCTCCTCTGGCAGAATGCTCCATGAAGGGCAGAGGGAGGGATGCTTGATGTATGCTGCAGATGGTGGGGCTGGGAATACAGATGCAGTTCACAGAGACAAGAGCAGGGGCTTGAAAGGCCTGGTTTTGAGATCCTAGGCTGTGTGGCCTGGGGCGACTCACTTAACGTATCTGAGCCTCAGCTATCTTATTTACAATATCAGGCTATTAAGAGTACTGGTTTCACAAGATTGTAGAAAGCCCTAGAACGAGAGCCTGGCAACTGCATACACGAGTCTATTATTGCTGTTGCTCTTATGAACTTTGTGGGGTGAGGAAACCAACGCCTTGGATAAGCACTTAGAGCAGTATCTAGAAAACAGCATATGTTCAAGAATCCCTGGCTCTAGTTGTGAATGTAACAAGAGCCATGTGAAATGGGCTTTGCTGGTTTCTTCTGCCTGTCTCCACCCACCTTCTTACATTTATTATGAAGATGACTTAAAAAGCTGAAGGTGGAATTCTGCTAGTGCTATTTCCGATTCTCAGGTGGTATCTTGGGTTCTTTGGAGGAAAGGTGTCTTGTGAAAGTAATTCCCATTTGCCTAATGGGTACTAGAGAAGGTGCATGAAGTATTGCAAGAAAGTGATTTATAAGCATAAAAAAGTGCATGGGGGTTAAGAGGGGATTGGTGTTATTAATGTAGACGAAGCTGATTTTGAAAGCGGAGAACATTCGACCTGTAGGGCTTAGGAACGTGGCGCTTGGGTTTTGTTCTGCCTGCACGTCCCCTTGGATTTGTGTGTCTCTGTTAACCGCCTGAGTTCTTTGCGGAAAGTTGGATGATTCTCATAAATCACTCAGTCCAAATTTTACTGCTCCAGGCTTTTAGATAAGTGCTTTAAAAAGATAACTGCTAACATTTCATTCTTCTTAGAGGAATTTTAATAAGAGTAATAAAGCCGAAGGGACACCAGAAGTCATCCAACGTAAAGTGGAGACGGAGTCTAAGAAGTGAAGGATGGCGTCCGAGGCTGCGCCGCTAGCTACAGCAGGACAGACATTGGATCTACAGCTTAGATTTTCAGAGTCCAGAGGTCAGAGATCTGCACCAAATTACATCTTGGCTTTATCTTCTTTCCCCTTAAATCTCGGGCCTTATCTGAGCATACAGTGACCACACAAAGTGGAAGCAGGGAGGCTGAAGCCTCACTGGAGAAGGTGAGCAGGCTGGATGGGATTTAGAAACCAGGTAACATACATTTAGGGCACAGAGAAATTTCTCTCGAGAAACTTGGGGTGGAGGCGGGTAATTTAACAAGAGATCATATGTCTCTTCTACCTGATAACCCTTAGAGATTTCTTTTTCTTGGACTTAGAGCTGTGCCATTTAACATGGTAGACACGAGCCACATGTGGCTATTTAAATTTAAACTAACTAAAATTAAATAAAATTAAATAATTCATTTCTTAAGTCAGACTAGCCATATTTTGAGTGCTCGGTAGCCACAAGCAGTTCGTGGTTGTGTTTCAGACAGTGCAGAGGTAGAACTGTTTCTGAGCTTGACCACAGTTTAAAAGAAGGAAGACACTTTTTAAATCATGGAGCTTTATAAAGGGGACCTACCAAGCAGAAGGTAGATGGCTGCCAAATGGGGTTTACAGAAAAGACGATTTATTCCCATGACTGTGGAAGCTGGCGAAGGCCTTTTCTGCACAATTATCAGAGGAACCTTCTTTAATTATTCTTGTTCTGGGAAGCCTTCTCTGGTCAGGCATTCACATTTTTTTCTCCTCTTCATATAAATCAGATCAATTTAAGGGAAAGGCACCTAACTTTTTCTCATGGGCCTCATCCAACATCTACAAAGCCAACTGACTCCTAAAACCATTGTTTGCTGTTAAGGGGAGTGAATAAAGTACAATTTTCATTAAAATGCTGCAATTCAAGGACTCTGGTTGTGTGAAGAACAGCAAGGAAAGGTGATGTAGGTTATGATAGGGATGGGAAAAGCTAAGAAATAACAGGACCCCTAAATCAGAATCTTTATGATGATGGAATTCACAGATCACAGTGCCACGGAAGCCCGTGGTCAAGCCCTGAACGTGAGCTTCAGTGACTAATGCTTCTTCGCTTTTATCTTTTAACCATAATTCATAAAATAGTGCCTGGCACAGAGTATGTGCTTGATAAATACTAGCTGACTCATCCAACAGGTCAATATTACCACTAAACCTCAGGATTCTTTGAGGGAAGGGATGGTACCTTTTTCATTTTTAATCTTCCTTTTCTCCTCGCCTGTGCTGACAAGTCACAGCCACCCCTCAAAAGATGTTTGCCAAATAAATGAATGCCTGTCATTGGTCCCTACTTTCAACCAAACTTTCTTTGATGAAAATAGGATTCTGTATCTCTCTAAAATGTACAGAAGAAGGCCCCAACCTTTAAGAGGATTAGAAAAAGGCTGGTGGTTTTAGAAACAGTGCACACTAAGGGGCTTGTGAAGCCATTAACCACCCTTAAGCTGTGTGGCAAATCTGTTTTCTATTACCAGATCAGGACATAGTAATTTATGGTGTGTAAGCAGCTACTTTCCGCATGAGATACTCGCTGTGCTGGTATCCTACGGGTCCCTATTTGCCTGTTGCAGGGTTGGCTGCTGGTCTTGGGAACAGGGGGAAGGTAGCAAGTGGGACCCCTTTTGCTGTTGACATGATGGGGAGTGACATGTAAGCTAACCAGCCACACTGCACAGACTCCAGGACAGTGAGACGCTTCTCTGAGTTCTCTCCCACATTGACAGCATTAGGGGGCAATGTTTCTATGGTGACATGTGCAGAGCTCACGAACTGTGTATGTGAGCGGCAGTGGAATTTATGGCCTGGAACAAAAAGACTGATTTCCAATAATAGGAAATTCATATTTAACTGAGCAAAAGTAATCTAAGAGAAAACAAGGAAGCTGGGGGAAAGTATAAAGACTCTTTGTAAGGGCTCCCTCTAGTCATACCATTTAAATTCAACTAAAAAAAATCTTCCATTTAGTCATAGGAAACTTCTAGGAGGTCTTTCAGATTTTCTTTTCTTGTTCTTGTTCCTTATACACTCAGCTATAATGACTGTTTTTTTCATTACACTCTCAAAGGTGCAGATAGCAACATAGCTATGACTTTAATGTAGCACTTTGATTGACTTGTACCAGTATAAGGTGGCATTATTTTATTTCCTCAGATAATTAGAGATACTATGTGGGTGGCATGTGGCAGTGGAATTAAGTATTTGTTGCTTTCCAAAAAAGTCAACGACATAGATTCTATAATTTTCTCTGGGTCTTCTCCCAAGCCAAGGAGCATTTTCTGCCTTTGATAATCTAGTGATACCGTAAAGATGGCCCCACTTGGAAATTAGATAATTTTACCTTATAAGAAGAAATCGCAAGACATACTAACCAAAGGTTTAGCGTTCCTATGCATATGCTCAGAGAAAAATGAGGCATCTTTAAAGTGTCCTAAACAGGAAATTTAGACTTACGGACTACCCCTGTCAGAGTTCATTTCCACTGTTGCTAGAATTACTATTTTCCTTCACATCACTTTAGGTCTCCTTACCTCCTTCGACTGTTGACCGCGATGCAAACTGCGAGAATCAAAGCCAGGGCCAAGAGGGATGCCAAGATGATCAGCCATTCTGGTGTGAGGGAACCAAAAGACACCATGAACTTGGGAAATACATGTTGTGAAAACAAAAATGCACTTTATGAAACTGACCTGGTCCAAACAAGAATCACAGTCAGCACTATGGATGAGTCTAACCGAATGGCTCAGCCAGTAGGCAGAGAATACTGGTATATTTTGCATTTGCTAGATGGTATTTGTCCAACAGACCTCTTGTTTTAATCTCTCATCATCAGTCAGGCTTTCCAAGTCCCTCCGGGAGACACATGTTTCCAAAAAAGTGTAGAATTGAAACTTGTAGATGCCTTTGGTGCAATGTTATTAAGTAGACTAAAGAAAACATGCTTCCCTTGAAGGGAACATTCCTTTCTTAAATAAGAGCATCCACCCTACATTTTATAACAAAAATGGAGGCCACATACCACTGAGTGAGAAAAAGGACCCTGCTGTAGAGGCTGAACCTGTGCACATTCACTAGGGGGTCATTTAGCAAAACTTTTCAGAACGTCTTCAAAATGCACATGGTTTTGATCTGGCAGTTACACTTCCAGAACTTTATAAGACCTCGGAATTAGCTATGAAGATGTTTACTACTTTGTTATTTATAAAAGTTTGGAACATCCTAATACCCAACTGTAAAGGATTGGTTGAATAAATTAGGGTACATCCATTGTCCATAATATAGGGGAAGAACATTTAATGACATTGGAAAGCTGTGGCAAACCAGTTGAGAATGGTAGTTTACTAAACAAGCATGTGTGATACAGTTACATTTTAGTATAAAAATTACATAGAAAAATGACAAGAAGGACATATATGAAAATGTTAACCATGGTATTTCCAGATGGTGAGGTAGATAATAAGGAACTTATATTTTTGTACCTTTTGTTTAACTGTATTTTCTAAAATTTCTCCAATAATTAATGTATCACTCATGGACTAATAAAATGTTATACACATTTTTAAATCAAGCTTTAGGGAGAGGAGAGGTAGATAGGGATAAAAGGGGTCAAATATTCAGTGATGAAAGGAAATATAACTTTGATTGGTGAACACAAAATGCAATATATACGATATACTGTTGAATTGTATACCTGAAACTTAGTTGATTTTTTTTAATCAGTGTAACCCCAATAATTTTTAATTAAAAAATGAAAATAAATAAAATCAAGCTTTAACAGGATTAAAATATGACTTGACAACTTGAATAAATTCAGTTGCCAAGCGGGTCGGATATCTGTGCAATGAGCAACAGCTTCAGAAAAAGAAAGATGGGCAGTCATTCATTCCATCCCTCTTTGAGAGTCTTGGTCCTCTGCTTTCCTGCTCAGTACTGCCTCTGCCTGCACTCTACCTGGGTAGGTGAGTTTGGGGAGCGAGGCCGATTCAGGAGGAGGGGAGGCCGACATGAGGGAGACATTTCTGTTCTTTTTCAGTCTCCAGCTCTGAGATGCCCCACATTCACTCTCCCCAGAGCTTGAAAGAATCCTGCTGCCTGGTTATAGGTAATTATATCTCACCCACCCCGCTCCTCCCTGGCAGCCCACTCCCTCTGCACATGCCCTGCCTCCAGCGGTGCCCAGGCAAGCTGAGGCAAAGGTGGGGGAGGCACACACCACATTCTTCCCTTCGCCCACCAGAGGCTCAGTCTGGAGACCTCTGAAGAGTGGAGAGTTCAAAGGATAATCTACAACCCAAGTTAAATAAAGAATTTGAGCCCAAGTTAAATAAAGAATTTGCTTCAAATGCCTTAAATTTTGACATCTAGGGGAGCTGGGTGTCCCAGTCCCCTTATGTCACATTAACACTTTCTGAAACTTCCTTCTGTCTGGATCTGTGAAGACTGTCCCTTAAGAAACAGTAGTTTCAGGACCAGAATATTTTCATTGCACCAAACACACTGTCTGCAAAGTGAGAGGACAGTTATCTGTTTCACTCCAAACCCCAGAAATAAAGGGGAAACTCAGCTGGGATAGGGAGGACCTGGGTATGAAATAGAGTCCTGTGGTTGATCACTCATTTGGGAAGGAAGCTTTAGTAACTAATGAGCCGCTTCTTTGGGACAGTCCAGGGACAAGTGTGAATGGAAGCTCAGCCAATCTATGGAACCAGGAAGAAAAGAATGTTCCATCATTTTTTATCAAGAAGCTATAATGCTTTCATTCATCTTTGGCTTACAAATAACAATCAGGTTCAGGTTAGACATTTAGGAGACTGTGCTTTCACACTGGTTGCTTCTTTCTTTCTGGCTCATTCAGAGAGATCTGCTTTTAGATCTTCCCCATACCTCCCAACCCCCTCAACAACTTGAAACTCACCTGGGATTTGAGGTTTCCTTATAGGACCAGAGGTTGTGTTGGCTCCACCTTCTTGATTCCCTCTTGAATGTCCTAAGGGAAGAAACATCTCTCAGCCAAAGTTTGGAATGCAGAACCAGGCTTTAGAGCAGCACACAGGGCCAGCCTGCATCACTACAAGCTGTTTAGATTCAAGCCATACACACAAGAAAGATATCGCCCCAGAAAAGTTCAGTTTGATTCAGGCTAAGGTTTGGAAATGTTATTTTTCATCAAAAACATGAGAATTCTCAGCAGCAGCACTGTGCAGGGCTCTAGAGCAGGACGGCCTTGTTTTTTGGCTCTTACTTCTGTCTCTTGCTAGCAACTTCTGTTGAGTCAAATTATCCTCTCCAGTCTCAGTTGGGATAGTAATAGGCTCCACTTCATCATAATTTTACAGAAGTTTAAAGAAGTGCACACACATGGTAATCGTGTGTAGTTATTTTCTATTTTTAGTTTATGACCTTGCTGCTCTATATGTTGTCACTATATGTTGACCAGCAGCATAGGCATCATGTGGGAGCTTGCTGGGAATACAGAACTCAGGCCTCCCCCTCAAATCTACCAAATCAAAGTCTTCATTTTAACAAGATCCCTAGGGGATTCATATGCTCCAGGAAGTCCAAAGTAAATACAAAAATCATATCAATGTCATCACAGAAACAAACATAAATATTATAAAATAAGGTCTTAGGGGGTCATGGCCCTTTCTGCCTATGAAAAATCACCCCATTAGAGTCTCTGTCAATATATTACTGAAACACGCTTTATTTGTGAAGAATAAATATTTTCTACTCCTACAAAACAAAATAAGGAAGTGAACAAACTCTCAGACTGGAAGGCAGCACTGCAAGACAAAAGAGCCACAAGTCAGAACTGGAGGCTTATCAAAATGAGGGAAGCGTGATGTTTTAAAAGAAGCTTCTCAGACATTTTCTAAAGAGACTCACCCAAATGAAAGCTCTGTTTTTAATTTATGGTTTTTTATGCTTCCTTTATCGTGCGAAACAAAAATTGAAAACATCCCACTAAAACAAATTCTGTTTCCTCTACCAAATGGAACCCATTGCAGAATCCTGAAAGCTTCCAAGGGAAGAAAAAAAAAAACAGAAACAGGGAAGTCTGTTTGGGCAACCAATGGATGAAGATGGCTGGTCCTTAAATGGAAAGCTTTCCCAAGAGAGTCAGACTTTAGACCATGCATGGTGGACACTGAAATCTCAATTATAGTGGTTATTTTGGACATGATGGCTCCTGTTTATGAAATTTAACATTTTTGTTAAATTCAGAATGAAGGAAAAGAGTCTTAAAATTTGTCTAGCTACTTCAACGGGCCCCATGCCATTTTGACAGTGGCCTCTGACTTTACAAACCTCAGAAGGAGTCCAAGGAACTTTCTCTACCCTCCTACCGGAGTCTTTGGTCCTTGGCAGGTGTTCACCTGCACAGGTCCTGATATATCGGCCACCTAAACTGGAGATCTTTGGCCTTGAAAACCACCTCAGAGTACAGTCACTCTTGCTAGTCTTATCTGACTCACAGCAGACTTTTATATTTGAAAGAGAGGCCATTAATGGATCATAATCTCTTTATTTTGATTTTCCAAAATATGTGCTCCCAGCAAGGAAAGATCTGGGTGTGTGTACAACCTCCCATTTGAACAATATACACCTGCAAAGGAGTCAAACAAAAGAGACTGCTCCCACCCACCTGATTCTCACTTCAAGCAAAAGCCAAGATGAATGTGACACAGCAGATCTCCCCTTGCACCCTAGAGGACTGTAATTCCAGCCAGGGTAGAACTGGCTGGAAAAGCAAGTTCTGTAAAGAGGGACACTTGACACTGCAGTTGGGAAATGAGATCCAGTCTGAGATATGTGCACAGAGATGGTTCAACCTTAAGTCTGGGGGCAACCCTACTTCTGACATAGGCATGAAGGAAGGGAGGACGCTAGTACACATGGATGACCAGTCTTGCATAGGGAGGGTCGCCTGGTGATGCTCACGGAGACCACGGTATGACAGCACTGGCACAGCTTTCACAGTCCCAGTATTTGTGGTAACAAGTAAACCTGCCTCATGTCAGACTTTTGCTGCCTGGAGTAATGTTTCCATGGGTGTGATCTGAGTCACAGCAAACAAGAACCATTTAATGATGCATGCCTGGTGTAATTATGGTCATTACAGGGTGCTTTCTCTGGACCGTGCTTAGGAGAGGCACTGTGAGACCCCTGGGCTTGAAATCTGGCTCCACCACTCAACTGACCAGTCTTATCAACTCAGCCAAGCTATTGAGTCTCTCTGAGCCTTAGATTCCACATCTGTAATATAGGGATAATAATAGTACTTACGTAGGTCACAGGGTTTATAGGATAATTAAACAAGTTAATACTAGGTGAAACATGAGAGCACTGATATATTTGACTATTAACCTACAGAAATGGTAGTTTCATATGGTTCAACCTAATACATATAAAGTGTTTAAAACTATGCCACTGGCACACAGTAAATTCTGAATAAATGCTAACTATTATGCCATGTGCTGGGGGTTATGTTAAATGCTTTACACGTATTTTATCATTTAGTCTTTAAAACAATGTCCTGCGATAATTATTATCCCAATTTATCGGTTAGGAAATTCAATCTCCAATTCGTTAAGCAACATCCTCAGTTAGTATGTGGAGGAGCTGAGATTAAATCCAGGTCATTTTTACTGCAAAACCCATGTTTTTAATCACTCTAGTGTAATGCAATGTTAAATTAAGACCCTTGCTAGAATTCTTCCTGATCCTTCAGATGGAAGGATTTTCTCCAAAGCAGTAGTTCTCAAAGATACTGTCTCAGCAGTATCAGCATCACCAAGTAAATGATTAAAGCAGCTTAAAACTCACCAGCTGATTCAGATCCATGAGTGGTATGGGCCCTCCCGCTGGGGTCATGGGATGAGCCTTGGTCTTCTGTAAGAAACAATCAGAGAACGTTTAGTACTGTGTGTTCCAGTCACACTGCCATCTGTATTTCCACACGTTTGCATTTTCGTGCAGGCCATCACACAATTTAGTCTTTTAAAGGTAATCGAAATGATGACAAAGGAGCCTTGAACAGGCCCACAATATTAATTACTATTCATTGCTTAATCCATGAATGAGTGGGCTGGAGCTTTCATTCAAATTAAGTAAACCAAGATAGTATAGTCCATCAAGGAAATATGGTTTTGGTAGAAACTTAATAACTGTAACACTCTGACAAAAATATGATAATGTCTTTACAGGTCTGAAGTTGGGATTTGATATCGTATCTTTGAAATTAGGACTATACGCTTTGGATTATGACAAATGTGATCTTAGATCATGAGACATATGAAAGATTTTTGGTTGGCAGAAAATAGCACAATGTTTTTGTGTGCAATAGGGATTTGGGTGTTGAATCATGTAAAGATCCAAAGAGAAAAATTATCTACGTATTTAGAGAAAATGAGTCTGAAAATAAGTGGGAAGAAAATGGGGGAAAAAAAGAAATGGGGAGATATAGCTAACACGTGATCAATGTATATCTGGTTATAAGAATACATTTCAAATAGTAATATTTTTGAAAAATGAAATCTGCATTTCAACACCAAGAGTTAATATAGTCCATCTTCTCAAACATCCATCACCAAAAGGCTTTAGATGGAGACAAGTTTATGAATTGCTAAACTCAGAATCCATAGGTTAGATCTTGGATTCAGCATATGAAAATTCTTACTCTTCTCCCTCCTCTTTGCACGTTTTCCAAAAATCTTAAAACAAACAGGACAATGGTTTTGTAAAAAGGCTATAGTCACCCATTATGAAGGTACCTGTAAGGAATATACAATAATTTAATCATCACTATTTTCTGAAAGGTGGAGGTAGGTGATCTGTAACATCTCATGTAATTGTACAGAGGGGACAGATTGTTTTGCTCCTTGGCTAATGGTTAGAAAAATGGAAAACAGCATTTGCTGAAATACTAACACCAATGCCCTTAGTACCATCACCACCAACACCACCACCAGCATCGTCACGACTACCAACACCACAATTTCAAATGTTTTAGTTCTTCACATTAAGCATAAAGACTGAGAAAAATGTTTGGGACAAAAAGAGCTCTCAGAATGTATTAGAAGAAAATTGAAGGTGACTGTCAGATCACTTACTAATTACTTAATCCATGGAGAACCATGGAATATCTGTCAGTACCATCATGGAATACAGAAGAAATCAGCGTATGTGAACATCTACTTTGTAGAAAGCATTTTATTTACTAACAAATAGGCTGTGTAATCTTTTGTAATCTATTGTAACTATTAAAATTTTTCATTTAAAATTTAATTTCATTAGGTTGCATAATAGGCCTTATTTTGCCAAGAGAAATTAGGCAGCGCTTTAAGATTTATTTCTCCATAAGAACACTGACAATTAAAAGTTGGAATTTTTAATAACTGAGAGCAGAATCATGCTGAATAAAGAATCAAAGGGTCTAAAGGGCTCTGTCTTGCCAAAATTGCTGAGGTTAATATTTTTTAAAACTGTTTTTCTTGGAGCCCTGTGGGGCAGCCCAGAGAACAGAGGCCATGCATGTGGCATTCTGGGTTTTCTGTCATCACATCAGTCAGAGCATCATAGCTGTCAGCTGTTTTAGATATTAGGTTCTCATAAGATTTATTCTCCTTTGCAGGGGAGGGAAGGGAAAGAAGCTATGCTGCACACACACCAATACGGTAGTCCCTCCTTACCCACAGGGGATGCGTTCCAAGACCCCCGGTGGATGCCTGAAAACTGTGGGTAGCACTGAACCCTATATATAGCATTTTTCCTGTACATACACACCTATGATAAAGTTTAATTTATAAATTAAGCACAGTAAGAAATTAACAACAATCACTAACAATAAAATAGAACAATTTTAACAATATACTACAATAAAAGTTATGTAACTGTGGCATTAGTAGGTAAAATAAGAGTTACTTGAGCACAAGCACTGTGATACCACAGCAGTCAATCTGATAACGAAGATGGTTACAGAGCTAAGTGGTGGACAAAAGGATAATTCACATCTCTGGCAGGATGGAGCAGGATGGCACGAGATTTCATCAGCTACTACTAGAAATGGCATGCAATTTAACAGTTATAAATTGTTTCCTTCTGGAAGTTTCTATTTAATATTTTCAAACATAGTTGACCATGGGTAACTGAAACCGAGAAGAGCAAAACTGCAGATAAAGGGGGGACTATTGTATATTAAAGTCACTAATCTTTAATATGCCCTGGGGGCTGAGTGGTAAGAAGTACTTGATAACTGACACTGGCAGGAGAGAATCTAATTTTAATCTCTTAACCAGAGTAGGTATTTTCCAGTTCCCTTTTCTTCAATGTTAATTTCTTAATGCAAATGGAGAAACAAAGAAAAGTAGAAGCATTTGAGAAAAAAAAAAGTCTCATTCTCATTCTAGGTCCATGTCCAAGTTAATTGAATAAGTCATCTTCAGTCATCTCTTTGCTGGTACAGCAAGAGAAATGATGCTTATTCATTAACAGTAGATTGTATCATAAAGTTTTGAGTGTGCATATCATAACTAGAAGAGGTTTATCCACAAACCCTTCACCAAAAGTAAAATTCACCAATCCATCACCAATAAAAGATAATTTCAGAGCAAAGATATTAGTATATGGAAATTATTCACATGTTGAGTAAAACCATACTAACTAGGCAGCATTATTAGTTGAATCAAAAGAAATTGCTAATATTTAACTTCTTTGACCTACAAAAATATCAGTTTCATATGGTTCAACTTAATATGTCACAAAATCAGGAATAAGACAAAGAAAAGAACTCTACCATAACAACCAAGTCTCAAAAATAAATGAAAATTACACTGGTAAATGAAAACATTCTGTATATAAAATAAAGCTAGGTTTACTTGCACTAAAATGAAGACATAATACAAGCCATTCTCATGTCACAAATCAGTCTAATCACAGCCCACACAGAAAATATCCCCTGTAACATGAAAATATTTGTTGTTTCTCTACATAGAGAAAGCAAACCAGATAACAAATGGGCAAATTACCTGGTAAGGAACCGTCAACATCAGAGTTAGAATTTCCAACAACAGTGACTTCAGTAACTTCAGGAGACTCAGTATTAGCAGGGGTCACTGGGGTGGGGGTCCTGTACCCCTCTGAGTCTGGGAAATGAGGAGCATAACCTTCCACTGAAGTAGTTGAGTCTTCAGGAGGATTTCCACCTGTGCCATCATTCCTGTCTGTGTGGAAGTGGAATCAGTGGTAAACCCACATTTGTAAGACCGCCACCCATCCTCTGCTTGTCTTTAGAATGTGCGATTGCTACGAAAGATTTCCATTTGTTATTTGTGAACATAGAACCAATGATAGTGCGACTTGTTACACTATTGCACACAATCAATATTTTGTAATTGGCACTACCTGGACATCACTCAGTGGAAGAGATTTTCATGATCCTAATACCAACGAGAGGCATTTCTTGTAACATTTGCCTGGATTTATGCCACTACAACTGTGACCTTGAAGTCACCTCATATACTAAATAATCTTGAGATCTTATTCAACTGGACCCACCTTCAATGAAGGAAAACACATCATTGAATTGGAAGGTAAAATTATGCTCTCTGTAATTGGACTAGCCAATGTGCAGCTTCAAAGACCTAAAGCTTTATTCTTTCCTTTGCCAGAAGGGCACTGCTTTTTACTCACCAGCACCATGACTTATGGTCCGTAGTATAAATGGCAAAATAATATTATTAATACCAGGAAAATAGAAAGTAATATCATTCAGAACTTTACACCAATTATAAATCATACATAAGCAATATAACTCTAGAGCTTAAGAAACCCAATTTTTAAGACTAATAAAATAGTTTGTGTTCAATGTACAACAGCTTCTAAGAGGTCTACAAAGCAGAAAAAATAGAGAACCATCACCAGCACACCTGATCAGAAGTAACAGCATAATAGCAGCCAGTTGATGTACCTCCACCAAAAACACTACAAAAACACCCATAATTTATTGTTTTTAATAGCTGAAGCCACCTGAGCTTTACAATCCTTACTGCTAGATGTTGGAGTAGAAGTTATTGGATGGTCTTTATCTTCTTCCAAGCCTCCATGTGATGTAAAGAACCTCTGAGTATGACTCCACTCTGTTACAATAAGGGATGAATCCAAGATTAATTTGAAGCCATGAAACAAATCTCCTCTGTTTTCTGCTGAAAGGGAGAACCTAGCTATAATAGCATCAGACAGGTAGATGCGTAAGAAAATCAAAGTTTGTGCATGCCATTCTCCTCTGACAGATAAAAACATACAACAGAATCTTGTTTTGCCTCTAGTTGATTGCTAAGTCCCTTTGATTTTCAGTATAATCAACAAAAGTTATGTGCCAACGTGAAGTCTGAGCGAACATTTGTCTACCTTGGATCATCCTGACCAAACTTGTAGCAGTGCTTCCAGTCACTCAGGAAAACCAGAGAACACAGAGACAGAGAAAGTAATGTTTGAATCCTGATGTTCTTGTCAATAATCAAAAATACCTAGGTGTGTGTCAAGAAGTATGACTGCAGAAAAAATAAACATCACAATAGCACATACCTGCAACCACAAAAGATGAAGAAGTTCATCTAGAATAACTTGCTCAAGTAACTCAGATCCAGTTTATAAAAGGAAATACTTAAGTCCCTCCTAAGGAACATTAAATTAAAGTTACTCTACTATTGGGTTTTTTATCTCATCTGTGGAGAGGAATTCTCATCACTGCTTTCAAATGCCAGGAAACGCTTGCCTGGGCAAACACAGGGCCCTCACTGACATGTACGCAATTTGAGGTTGAACCATTGCCCGAATCTAAAATCACTTTGACAGTTTCAAGTTAATTTCTTTTGTGTTCTTCTAAGAAAAGGACTGACCTCTGAGTTACAGGTGCAAGCCCTCCACATCCACCACCCAGTAAACATTACAACCGAGAGAGAGATATTCACCAAATCCCAAACCCAACATCAGAACTAAAGTCAATAGGGACATAAAGTGGAAATACAAGATCCTCTATGGCAGGAACTATTCTTCAGCTCATCTGCATTTCCTTTGATGCTTAACACTATTTACATTCTTAATGATCAACACATAGTTGCTAATTTTTCCCTATGCTTAGGGAAATAATGTCTATTATGTGCAGCAAGCAGTGAAATAAAGCCCTCATACTTCAGAAATTCTGGATTTCTTTCATATTCTGTCAAAAAATTATAAATGACTTTAAGCTGATGTCTAGGATAGCCTTGTACATATAATGAAAATTAAGGCTACTAAAAGTTTAGCATTGCTTCTACCAGATGTTTAGTAAGAGGAAGAGATATTAGCAAATGTTTCCTGCTACCTTTGTCAATTGTCAACAACATGCCTTGCCCCTCCTCTGGGGGATGATGTGATTTCCCTATTCTCTATGATAATCTGGTCCCAAAATGTCTTTTCATAACCATTAAAACAATCCTACCCCTCCTCTGCCTTGATTGAGATGGGAATCAAAAGGAGACGATCAGTTAAACCATAAAGAAATCACAGTCCTTGCCATGGTCTTGGGTGTCACTGACACACTATTTAAGGAGGGAAAATCAAGTTAATGAAGTCCCATATCCTTTTTCTTTTTCCTGTTTTAACATAAAGTCATTGAGTATGAGAAACACCAAGAATGAAGGCAAAATAAAATTTAAAGAACCCCACCAAGAAGATATAAAAATGAAGACAGTTTCCATGCTCTGCACTGAGCTGAGCCATAAAGCACTAAATGCACTATTCTACCACCAAGCTCTGAGTCTGGGCCAGTGTGAGCAAGAGCTGAAGCAGGAACACAGGTTGATAAAGGAGTCGAGTGTCATTATCCTTACGAGTTGTCATTGAAAGAGGTCCCATCGTGTCCAAGTCTTCTACCAAACCTGTGTTTGAATCTGTGGAAGGCTGAAGTGTTGTACTATGGCTGGAGTCCACATCTGAAGGAATTAAATCAGTGTTATTGTTTAATTTCCTAAACTGCTACCTGAAGATGTTTTATGATCTATAGCCAAATTATTTTTATATTCAAACCTGGATACAAAGAAAGAAAGCACATATTGATTCACGTCTGTAGAATTAGAAGAGATTGTGGTTTCTTCAAAAGAACATCACAAGAAGTAACTGGCTTTCATTTAAAGGCTGAGTTGTATGACAGCTACAATTTTTGTTTATTTTTGCTGAGTCTGGAAGAACTCTAAGTGAACATACGATGAGCTTCCCAAAACTTGCAGAGAGACAGAAACATAACCTATGCCTTTCTTATAGATGCAAGAGATCTGACACATGGAGGAATGACTAAGCGCATTGATTTAGGCACCATGTTGTCACACTCCCTCTCTTGGTCCTCTTCCACTTCACAAAGTGAATGTACAAATAAAACATAAACTCATTATCCAATACTACTGAGGTGGAAGTTATGGGGGAGTATTCAGGAGCAGAAATAAGTAGTGGATGTCAGGGACTGTTAGCCTTCCTGTGAATAGGTACTGGAATTTAATAGGTACCATGTTGAATGATACAGAAATTTCACTGAAATATTTACAAATTTTTTTTTAAATGTCACAGATCAGTTCTGTTCATAAACGCCATCACTATTGCTGGCTTTCCAGTTCAAAGTCCACCCACAGTGCTGCTTCTAGAAAGATTTAATCAATTCCAGATGACTCCAGAGGGAAAACCTAAAATATTGGCCACCCATATCTATAGTGCAGCCTTTACATACAAAAAGAAAAGAAAATCAGATCTTTTTAGGACAAAACATGCTGACTATTATCCCAGATTTCAAAAAAGAAGAAAGACTAGCTTACCCAAATCTATACCCCAAAAAGATGCTCTACCAGAAAAAGTTCTTCCTATCGATGGTCTCTAGACACTCTTGTTCAGATTCCCTTTTAAAAGTAGAATTATTTATGAGGTATCACATCATTTTATGGTTTGAGTCAACTATATTGTCTTTGGTATGTGCATCAATTTAACAGAATATCTTCCTGTCACTACGGAGACTTAATACTGATTCTGAAGTTGTTTGACTGGCTTGCTTTTCCACCATGCATGTCATCAAAGCCTCTAGCAGTCATGTGCATAAGCATAAGCATGTGTGCTGAATGTGCATGTAGCACTTCAGCCACTCAGCATGACGGCCACAACCGAGCTGTTCAAACTCATCTTATGACAAATGGATTAATTCATTCTGGCCCATTCATCCCTTGGCTTTTCTTCCTTTATGCCTCTCCTTACATACGTTTACTTTCTATAAAAACTTTCCCTGACTTTCTTTCTCTAATTATTCAAGTTTCCCCCCGTTTTTCCAATCCACCTCTCTCTGAAGCTCTCTGGAGGATCCTCTGAATTTCTATGGTGTTTATTGTTGGCAACTTTCATTTGTTAGATATATTTTGATGCTAAATGTTTTCTTTTCCTAGTTAAATTTGAAGTTCCTTAAGAAGAGCATGGGCCATCAATTATACATTGTTGTATCTCCATAAAGCCTTGCATATTTAGCAGATATTTAATACTAATGTAGTTTCTAATCACTGTAGTTTCTAATACCAATGTAGTTTCTAATCTAGTGATATTGGATCACTAATAGTTAGATATAACATAGGGTATTCTCAGAAATGAAATCATAGAAACTGTTGGATTCATTTTGGAGATAACTTTGTTCAATTCATTACCAAGAGATATCTTCATTGTGCTTAGAACTCATTTCAGTAAGATTCATGTTATGCACACTCTTGGCGGTTTGGATCCAGATTATACATTCAATGCCAGGAATCAAAATTTGCATCCCCATATTGGTTGTTTTGGTTTACCTCCCTTTTTGAAAGATTATGTTTCTGTGACAAACACATCTTGTTAAATAACAAAACAAAATAATACTTGAGTAAATATTTGTGGGTATAGTAAGGAACATGGTTCTTCAGCTTCATAAAGGCTGAGAAAAGAGGGGCACTACCTGCCACCAACTCTGCAGATTCTCTAAAGGAAGTTGTCATTAGTTCTGATAAAGGGAAGAATTCTTTTATAAATAAAAACTGGCCAACTAAAATCACAATTTTCCATTCTTGAAGAATTAACAACTAGTATTTTTTTTTACTCTTTCTTGTTTAATTCTGTTTTTGAATTGCTTATAGGTAAGCAAGAATAGTGTTTAAGAAAACAGGAATTCCATCCTTTGTAAAAGTTGTTCACTTATTAAATCTGCAAACATTTATTGAGGGCCAAAAATAGTCTAAATCCTAAGCTACTAGGCATCATGTTTATCTCTAAATGTAGCAAGAATAAATAATAAAGTTTCCTGAGCTTTTTAGTTACTTGTTCAGAATGAGTACTCATCACCAATTTTTTACTTCTAAGATTTCTCTACCAAAGACAAGTTATTGTTGGGTCTACAGTGTCTAAAATGGAAATAGTCACTTAATCCATTGTTCCACCCTATTAAAAATCCTGCACTTATAAGTAAATGGAAAAGAAATCTTGACACTGCTCCTTCAAAAGAAATGACTGCCACTCCCAACATCTTTGGACTAATTTCTCTTTAACCCTCTTGCTAAATTCTTCACTTTCATCCCAAGACTTCATAATTAGATGAATATACAAATCACTCCTACAAAGAAAACTAATTTCAAAGAAATGTCAAGGTCCCTAGAAAAGCAGATTGGTTTAAAACCAAGGTCATATTTCTAGGAAAATGGCCATTTGATGGCTTTCAAAAACATAGTATAAAACAAGCTCAGAGGCTATTACCCATTCCTTTTTCTGTTTGATGACCTCGTCCCATTGGGTGTGAGATTGGATCGAAGAAAAAAGTCCAGGAACTGTCCTCTTGACTCTGCGTTGTCATTCTTTGACTTGGATGGTTGTCATGGGTTGAGGCTGTTGTGACCATGCAGTTCAAGCAATTGTCAAAGTGTTAGTTGACATTTGACCAGAGATAAACTGACTTTTAATAGAATTTTTTTCTCTAGAAAGACAATGAAAACATCTTCCTGATATCAGGACACAAAAGCATTAATGACTTCACCAGTGAAAAAAGAGTGAGTTACAAACATCAAGAGAAGATGAAGGAGAAATAGTTCTTTACCCATGCCACATTGCCACCATCCCCAAAAGGAGGAAGTGTAAGAGTCCCAGCACACGATGTCACTCCAAAAGAACCACTTCCCAGTAAAATGCACGTTAGGCAGGTAGAGACTAAGAGAAGAAATCAGGTAACAGCTTCTATGAGATAAACATGAAAGTAAAAGTCATTCATCTCAAAAGCGTGAATGGAATCTGTTAGAAGCATCAACTTCTAACAATGAGATTTATGCCATAAATGACATGCAAGAATGCAGCACATGCTTTTGCTTCATTCTGTGCTGATGAAGAAGTATAGGTAGTAAAGATTACAATAGTAACCCCTTAGCAACAATCAACCACACCACATAGCCAGTCACCGAATCCATAGATCTGCCAGGAATGCATTAAGAAGTTGCCAAACACTGGAAGGACATTATGTATTATATTCTGTATTGCAAATGTTTTTGTCATGCAGATAAAAGAAACAAGCTATCTGGCATCCCTTAGAGATGATGACAAGACTTGAGTCCAATTTCCGCAATCCCACAATCCAAGCGTAGAGAAGGTGTGATTTTTGTAAATCTAAGGAAAAAACCTTGCACATTCAAGGAGAAATCTCCAGACAGGACAAAGGGCCAAAGGACAAAAATATTTTTCTTAAAATGTCTGGCTCCATTTCTTCAAACACTAGGGCTCTGACCAATGCTTTCTAACAAACCCGGTTTTCTCTAGAACCATGCTTTAAAGCCTATCAAATAGCAGATTCTTTTAAAAACAAAAAGGAGTATTTTAAAAGATTAGAGTCTCTGCTATAATCTCACCAGAGGAACCCAAAATTAGATCTGAAAGTGACATATACAAGAGTGTATTCTCTGGGTCTCCTTTATGTGCTAATATCCAATCCTGTTCAAGTGATTTGTTATAAGCATTTATTAAGGGTTAGGTCTGTGTTGACTGCACCATAATTTATTAAGGAACCTTAATGTCTTGTGACAGTTTCCTCAATGTCTTTTTGTCTAATGTCCTCAGTGTTCAACATTTAATCCAAGAGGAAGTTTCTACCCAAGTCTGTTTGTTAAACCATCCATTACCAGCTGTCCCTTCTGTTGAATGAGAGTCTTCTTTGGGCGTTTGGGGATATACCCCATGCCATCCGTGCTCAAACCATTGTTCTTTCTGGGTGGCAGTTTCTTCCATTGCACTATTAGAAGTTGCCGGGGCTGTGAGAAGAATGTCTATTATGAGCCATTATTATTCAATTTCCTCACCAAAACATAGTTTTCTATTTTAGGTGCATATACACGTGGGTAGGAGAAGAAAGAAGCAAGAAGAGAGAGACAGGACTGATGTTCTGAAAGGGATATTAGAAATCAATGGGACCCAAAGAAGTTTTGATTCGCTTAAAATCATATAGCCAGATTGCCACAGTCAGAACTAAGCCATAATTTATGAATTTCCAGTTTCTTTCTTATTTTACTAGAGTCTGAGTCCTCATATATTTTGAGAACTGCTCAAAGTTAATTTCTTTGCTCCAGTGATTTTGGGGGGAGAAATATATTATATAACAATCAATAACAAGATAGCCTAACACAGAGGTCCCCAACCTTTTTGGCACTAGGGACCAATCCTCCTATGAGAATCTAATGCCTGATGATCTGAGGTGGAGCTGAGGCAGTGATGCTAGCAAGGGGGAGTAGCTGCAAATATGGATGAAGCTTCACTGGCTCTCCAACCATTCACCTCCTGCTATTTGGCCAAGTTCTTAAGAATTCATGGACTGGTACTGGTCTGGACTGATACCAGTCCGCTGCTGGGAGTTGGGGACCCCAGGCTAGCAGGGGGCCTTCTGAAGTGGTAGTCACATGACTCATAATCATATGCACTGGAAAAGCACCAGCAGTGGATTTGCCTGGCACAGATGTTGGGAATGCCCTAGATGCTCCTCCACTGACACATGATGAGGTTATGCTTATGTGGCACCTAAAATTGTCAAAATTACTTTTTGACAAAATTAATTCAGTGAAAGAAAACCATTCTAGCCAGTGTTTGGCATTATATAAACAGTATAAATGTGACAAACTTAAAATTTCAACCACTCAGTGTTGTAATTGTCCAGTTTTTGAAAGGACAAATGGAATAAAATTGAATCAGGATGCCTATGGGAAAAACCAGAAAGCCACTGACATTTTCATCTAGAGCAACGAATAGCAAATTTTTAGTTCTCGAGAAAAAGAAAGCTTATCAATTTGCCAAGCCAAAGTGTATTATGCAACTTATGAAACAGGTCGTATTTCATTATTTTAAAAAATATGTGTGATTTTATAGGAGTAAAGATTTAAAAAATAAAATTCATTGTCCTTGATTTACCCTAGCATTGACCAAAACATTCTTGGGGTTAACTTGTTATCAATGGGAGGGAAAAAATCCAAAATCTTAAACTTTACTTCCCACTGACTAAATCACTGCCTCCTGACAAGTAATAAAGTTAGAAAAAACACTGAATACGATTACAAAAAAAGGAAAATTACCCAAATATAGACTGCCTATTCAAAGTTTTTTTTTTAAAAAAAAAGAAAAGGAAGAGAAAAAAATGTACACACACACACACTATTCTAACTCCTTCTAGCACTATCTTTCTAAACACAGCGACCCTTTAACTAGCCAGTAGCTCCCCTGTTGCTTTCAGCACATAAGTTAGCAGAATATAGGATTTCCACTGCAAACATGAAGGTTGATTCTCTTCTAGAACGTATAATGTTCTTTTTATTTTTTTTAAATAAGCCTTTTTATGTTTATTTAACTATATGCAAATTCTTAGAACAAGAACAAAATAAGCATATGGATTTTTGCATAATTTTTCCAATGAGATTATGACTTCCTTACTTCATACTTGAGTTTTATACTATAATCAAAAAGAAGATCATTTTTGTATAATATTCGAGGGCTTTATCAATTTTCCCCAGGGCCTTTCCTCTGTCCTGTGAGATAGTCACATAATTCCTTGAAGTGTCTATTATGTTGTAATATTCTTTGATACAAAGCCCAGAGGTCACACTCCAGAATCTCTTTATGTTTTGCAAATGCCGATAAGAGAATTGCTGTGGCTGGTGCTGTTTTCCCTCTCTCAGGTTCTGTTATGTCTGATTTGTCAACTAACTATCAGTAATGATGCCTCCCCACCACCACTTCTGACAGGAGACTCATTAATTGCAAGTCTCTTGCGTTGCTTTTTAAATACAAACTGTCTTAAATAATTTCTAAAATATAGTGCTGGGTCACAAAGAGGACTGGTACAGAATCTCATTCTGAAGAGACTTCTGATTCTTATTTCTTTCTTCTATCAGAAGACTGTTGTTAACTCAGCCCATAACCCTCATGTGTATGGCAAATCTATCGGGATAAGTAGTAAGATAGAGGCCTGTTGGGTGTATTCAGTGCGATGTCCAGGACTTATTAGCCTATGTCCTAGCTGATGTCTGAAATGTTTCTTTTGTTGTCAAAAGACATCCCTTCAACCTTCAGTCCCCAAACCCCTTTGGTGCCTGCCTTTGGCTTTTAAGTGGCTTTTTCTTACATTTTTGCTTTAGGAGCATGCAGGGCTATGAGAATAAAGGTTGAGCCACAGTTTTAAAAATGCTACAAGTTGTTATCTTAAATTAAATCTTATTTTATTTCAAATATGATAAGCAGCACTCTAAGAAATTTTTTTTAAAAAGAAGAAGAGTATATATACTTCTTATTTTTTCCATCTTATTCTCATTGTCCAGTAGTGAGACTTGAAATTGTTCTAGAAAACCTGAGATGTTTGCATATAAGTAGAAAACACAGCATCAAATCCTCCTTCAAGTTATCCAGCGCTTAAAAAAAGAAAAAGATGTCATAGTATTCAAATATAGACTATCTGAGCTATTGACTTTGACTTTCCTCCAAAGAGTATTAAGAGATGCTTTTTTACAATGCAGTAAGGAACAGAATGTGAAGAAGAAACTGGATTCATCAAATATCTTCATGGAAAATAAAGGTTCCAAAGATCATGGGAGATACTACAATTAGGCCCTGGAAGAACACACTCTTCATTATGCATTTCCATAAACATGCACAAAAAACACCCAAGTGGAACCTCTAAGAATCTTTAACACAAGAAGATGGGGCCAATGTCTGAAAATAGTCTTCCCTGTCCTTTGGAATGACTTCGCTAACTCATCTAGCCCGGAACTGCTGACCTCCATCCTTCTTACTTGTGCTTGTAGAATGCAGGGTCTCCTCTTCCTCATGATGCTCATGGTGAATGAGAGGAGAGTGTAGTTTCTGGGTCCAGTTTTCTCCATAATCACTGATGCCACTTCTGTCTACGTGTGCTGTGATGATAGTTATATACACTTTGACTTTTTATCAACCAACCCTTGATGGTTTTGCTCCTCCATTAAAGTGCATGCTATTTAATGGTTCTATGCCTAAATAGTATCTCTCGGCATCTACTCTTAATACTTTTGAGTGACTTCAATAATCTTTCTCAAGAGAAAACCAATGGGCATGGAATTTCTTAATGATGACCTGTTATTCCACTATAACCACTTCCTCAAGGGCAGCACCATAAACCATTTTAATATATTCATTTATATAATGAAGTAACATAAACTATCTTGTGCCCAGAAGGTATGACCCCCTAAGTTCTCTGAGTATCCTCATGAAAGTTTACTGAGCATTTGTGTGAGGTATTAACAAAATTTCCCAGACTGAGTTCTGATCTTTGATCACTGCAGCATCACGGTAGGTACAGAATGAATATCTGTTGTAATATTTTACTATGCCATTCTCAAAGAGAATCTGTAACAGCAGACTGCACTAATAGAAAAAGACAGGAAGAACATGAGGCATTAGGAATTTAGTAAAAGATATTTTCCCAATTTCTCTTCCAAATGTGTTTTGTCTTCCATTAAATCAAAATCTATTTCTTTTTTTCTGATCTCATCAAGGTATAACTAAGGTACAATCATAAGCTAATGTTCATTTTTCATACTGTTTCTCAGAATAGATAATATTGGGCAGCACTCAGATAAACTGGTAAGCCTTGCATGAATGGTTCTACTGTAATTGATTATTCTTACTGGTGTTGGAGACAAAATCTTCATCATCATCAATGCCTGATCCAGAATAATTGGGGTGTTTGTCTCTTTCATCTTCATTTTCTTCAGTTGGCTCCCAGCCTGCTGAGATGATATTTGAATCCATACCTGTTGTGGTGACTTGCGTTAGTAGCTGAGCTGGATGCCAAGCAACCCATTGGACAAAAGAAGGAAATTGGAAACAGAATGTATAACGGAATTCCCAAGATTATAAGAAGAAAGTGAAACGTTTGTTGTGTATACCCCCAAATTCTTATATCTTGGTCTCTGAAGCTAATGTGTAGATCTAAAGACAACTGGCTATGATCTTTACAACCAAACAATTCTCTTTAAGGATGTTAAAAGAATAAATATAAACATAACTCAACCAAAGAATAAAAGCAAAAAAAGGCCAATAAACACTGCCCCATGCTTTTAGATACACATATTAACTTATTAAGCATAGACCATAAAAGCTAGGATGTCTAGAGTAGAATGGCAGATTTTCACATGTATCTATTTGTTTTGTCAAGCTACCTTCAGAAAAAACCAGCTCTTCAGAGTCCTAGTCCTTTACCTTCTACATACTCTATCTTAGCCAACCAATATCATTCTCCAAGAATTTAGATATATTTCTACAAGCAATTCTGAGCACTTAATTCCAGCAAATCCAAACACATGGAATAATGACACATGAAGCAAAAAAATGAGAGAAAAAAAAGCCTTTCTCCTTTTCTAAGTCCAAATCCTCTAGCAACCTTGCCCATGGTCACTTTTTATATCAACACTATATTTTGCAAAGCAGAACAGGACATTTTGAGTCTCAGCTTTTGAAAATAAAATAATCAGGAAAGACAGACAGAGATGAAGTGCCCCAATGATGTCATTAATAAGACCCAAAGCAAGAGTCCTGATTTGAAAACTTCTAAAGACCGCCATTTCTATAATCATAATGTGCATGATAAAAATGTTAGATAATAGATGAAAAACTGAAAAAAATTCAAGTGAAGAGACCAAAACAATCATTAAATTGTCAAATACAAAAGTAAGGTGAATTAGATTCTTTTTTTTTTCAGCCATCAGGAAAGCCCAGAAAAGACCCAAGATGAAACATTGATAAGATCATTTCCTTTACAATGTTTGTCCTATGAAGATAAACATTTAAAACATTTTTAAATAGCATATTTTTTATTCTGCAATATCTATCTCTTTTCTTCCCTCCCTCCCTCCCTTTCTGTAACATTATCTTAATCACCATGACAGGCAGTCATAACATCAGCATTATTTTCCTTGAGTATTTGTTGAAATAAAGAATATAATTTATTAAATGTCTTACAAGCTAAGCAAATGTAAGGGACCATTTTATTACTTTCTTCCTGTTGAAAAAATGTCTAATCATTTGAAATATGACCCTATCTCCATCAATAAAAGTTAATAAATAAAGATAAACTTGTAATTTGCTTTCATTATAGACTGAATCTTTTCCCACGAAAGCCCTCAAATCAAAATATTTTGCAGCAACTTAAGGTTAATAGTAAAACATCCAGGGAGCTTGTTAGAGGCCTATATTCTGATGTAAAGCAGCAGGTCACTTCCTACACCCTGCAGCTGAAGTTTTGGATGTCCAAATAAATGTCCAGGGACTACATTCTCCATCTGTAGATCAATATTTCCCTCTATTATTATTGACTATGATAATTAGCAGAAAGTCAGAGTATGCATTTTTTAATAGACTTCTTTCTAGAGGACTTGCTCTGAATGAATCTCCTAATAGAAGCTCTTAAAAAAAATAATTCTGATTCTAGTTCATATTGCCAAAAGGAGAATAAGAAGTACATTAAGAAGAATCCAGTTGTATGTACAGATTCACAGGCCTCTCTGATCAATGAAACGGTACCAGACCCTGTTTTCATTAACAATGGTGACAGAGCACCATCACCTTTTCCTTAACATTGAAAGACTTGGCATTCAAGACAACAAATAAGCAGAAGACATAACAGTTTACCTGTCATTGCTGTTGTTCGATCCTGAGTCTTAGGCTATGAGCTATCAAAACAAGACCATATTCAATTAATTTGTTTCTGAGCTGCTACATGGCTATTTGAATGCACAGCTGAAGTAACTGAATCAATTATGAAAATATTGTTCAGCGAGATCTTTCTACAAAATCTTTACTCTCAGTTCTATGTATAATATCTGTATCTACTGTAGAATGAAGATTAGAAAAGAAGGATTGAGGTCTGGTTTTATCTTTCTACTCTCCTAAAGTCACCTAGAATCTTAGGATAACATCAGAAATGCAAATTATGTATGGGTACCAATTCAGTGCTACCCATTCTTTAAAAAGAATCCCCTGAATACAGGCTCAGAGGAAAATCAAGTAGCGACTTAATAACCTATGAAGGAAAAAGATTTTATATTTACTTAACTGGGTGACCCAGCTGTGAACTGAAGGTCTTCAGTGCAGCATTTCATGAAGTTGCTTTCATTTTTCTATTTTTGGAGTACCTTTAGAGGTGCTTTCCTGTATCTTTTGTGCCTATCATTTTATCCAGGTAGCTTATAACAACTGACATTTCAAAGCTCCACTCACACTCATTAACCTCAAGTTAAGCTTTATACTTAAGGGGGAACTTTGCAAAGAGTGTGTATTCAACGTATTGAAATCAGATAAAAATTTCTCAAGTATCTGTCCATCACTTTCTGTCACTTTTAATTCTTTTTCAGAATGTGTTTCAAGAAAAGAAAGAAAATTGCTCAAGTTAGAGAAATACTGGACTCTGTTCAAATTAGAAAAAGGATAATCAGTAATATTTTGCAATTTGAAATCTCTCATTTGACTTTTAAGTTAGACTGAGTCCAGAATGTTTCCCCGTAGAAGAAAAATGGCAAAGATCAGGATGAACAAGTAAACCACTTGTGATTTTTAAAAACCACTTTGAGTCACACATCATTTGAAAATCTGATATAAGTATGGCTTCTCTCCTCAAAAAAATGATCCTACACGTATACATTCTTAAAATTTTGCATATTATTTCAGGTGGTCCTGTACACTTCACAGCCTATTATAGACCCTACTGGAAGTCCACGAACTCCAGGTTAAAAACTTGGACTCTATACACACCAGATGTCAAACACCTGCACAATATGTTCTATGCTACAAAGAATTTGTTTGCTCAGAATAGACCATAGAGAAATCAGGACCAATTTCACCAATGATGCCCGTAGATAAACCTGGGCATCCGCTGGAAAATTTGCCAACATCCCATTCTCAGCCTAGAAACTTACTAAAGATGCATGGCTCCTGCCACCCTCACCCTATAATACACCAGAAAAAGGCCAACAAGAGCAAGACAGAAATTGGCTTTATTTCTGTTTGCCTGAAAGAAGTTGTATGAGAGTTTGGGAAAATGAAAAAAAGCTACTGCCTAGCCAGCAGAGTTTCCAATTTTCCCCACCCAAGTAGACCATGCGAGGCCAAAAAAAAAAAAAAAAAGTTTCTTTGACACCCAGAAGACAAGGAAATAGAGTGTTCCCAGGCAGGAGCTGCTTCCTGAATTAGTTTAGGTTTCTGGATTCCAAAGAACTCTAGATCACCAATTGAAATGAGGCTGATGACACGCCCGCAAGAGGGCTCTTCCAAAAATAACATTTATAATAAAAAGTCCGCTGGAAGTCAAAACTTACCCAGATGGTTCTTTTGGCTTTCCAGGTCGCCACCCACTAAGGACCCTTAAGGGAGGAATAAGCCAGCCAAACCAAGGAGCAATCCTAGGTACTCAGCCAGTCCTCCTCTTGACCTTTGCCCCCCGGCATGCATTAGGCAGAATTTGCAATCACTCCCTCTCATTTAGTCCCAACTCTCAGTCTAACAGTCATGAGGTTTTGAGACTCTCCTCACTGGGCTTGGAAAATATGACCTACTCAGGAACTTATCAGCACTAACTTTTTCTTGTATATCACATGCTACTTTCAAGTTTTCACCTGCTATTTTCTTTGGCCCCTTCTTTGCATGCACAGATTTGGAGCTGCTATTGGCCTAAATGAACCCTATAGCACTTCAACAACTCTCAGGTTAGCCCTGGACTCACTCTGGTGAGCAAAGGAGTCTCTTTCTTCCTTAACTACTAGAAAAAACTTAGCTAAGTACTCTGGAAAAAAGAAAGCACATTTTTTTTTTCCTCAGCCCAAATCCTTGAACTCTGTTTCAATGAAATCTCGTAGCACTCCTCTTCCTTGACTTCCGAAAAATGTAACAGATTCCATGAAGATAAGTTCAACTCTGAGTCCTCAGTAACTAGAGCAACGTCTGTCACAGAGAAGATCTCAACTACTGGTTGAATGAATGACTAGCTTACTAATTCTTACTTCTCTTCAATATCACTTTTGAATGGTGTTTACTATCAGACCCTAAGTATTAGAATAGGCCTGGTACATAATAGTTCCTCAAAATCTGTTTGCTGATTAATAAATAGGAAAGGTGCAATCCTTAACAGATATGCTGTGAATGTTCATAAATATGCTAATTGCCTTTTCTAAGCACATGTGAAATTTTATTTCATATGGGCTATTAGTGTCTTAAATGTTAACTGCAAGATACATTTTTGTCACAATTTTCTTCTTTAGTGGGAAATGGTACTTTAGGGTAGCCCTGATCTGCTTCCTGCTGAGACTACCATTGTCATCTGCCAACATCTGACAAAACTGCATGCCCTGATGATAAGCACCTTCAACATGGCTACTTTAAAAAAGGCAGAGTAACAAGAAGTAACAGGTAGGCAGTGGTGCTGCCAGCCTGGTTTGCAGAAACTTCTCTCAAGAAGAGCTGTCCACAGAATTACAGACAATGAAGTTACAAACAGTTGGCTCTAGAGAACCAATAATCTGGGAAAGAATGGGCAATCTGAAAATTTCTGCTTTTTTGACATGCTTCAAAGATTCTGTAGAGAATGACTGGAATCCCAAGCCTATTTGTACCATCCCCTTAGCAAGGGGCTAATAGAAATTTAAACCACTGTAGAGCAAGTAAACTTACATTAAATCATCATGCTCCAGAGATTTCCCTGGCTTCTGGGTAATGAGGAATAGAAAGGTTCCCATCTTGAGCATTCACAAACCAGTAAATTTCTGTTACACTCTTTGGAGATCAGAGTTCCACCCCTTAAGAGCTGTAGCCAGGAAAAGAGCAAATCCACACCATACTAGGAAAGCCGCTCAAGAGCCAGACTCCCTATTTGAGTTTGAATAATCCTCCACAGAAGGAACACAGCCAATCTGGAAACATGTTTTAAAACAAACCATGTTGGGGGGGAGAGCGGGGAAGAAATGAGGGAAGCAGAGAAGGAGAGAAGAGAGAGATGCAACCACTTTCCAATGAATGCAAAGCACAAGGGGCCAAAACCCAAAGAAATCTACGGCAATGTTTACATATTTCCACTCTCGAGGTTCCAAGGTAATGAATTACCCACATAAACCGAGCAAATATTAAGAGCCTTCCCCTTCAGGCTGGAATATAAAACTCTTAAGCAGATTTAATTTGATCAGCAAACTCCTTCAGTTATGTTTCTTTAGACTAAAAACAAAGGAATTGTTCAGTAAATCATGAGTAATGAATATGACTGAATATTATACAATCAACAACGTGAATATAAATCAGGTTAAAATATAAAGTTAAGTGAAAAAGAAGGAGTAGATGGAATGGTATGCATCTGCTATGATCCCGTTATTATAAAAATAATCTTATCCAGAGGTGGAAAAGAACTGGAAGGAAATATGCAAAAATAAAAATAGCTTTTGTTGAATCATTATCATAATCCTGGGACAAAAGAACGAAGTAAGTTCTTAAAAAAAAAAAAAGCCTTTCGATATGGCACTTCTTGTCTCAAGCTAAGAAAAACAGTTGCAGATGGAAAAAAATTATTGTTGGCAGTAATAGTCAATGCATCCAGGGCATTGACAACCACAACAGCCCACTTCCCAAGATGGTGTCACCAACTTCTAGAAACAGGAGACCATCTACATATGAGTGCATATCACGCAAGAGGATCATGGGTGTTTTTGCAAACGCATTGCTATTGGAGAGCACAGTGATTCATTCTCCTTACTGGTAGTGGGGGCTTCCTTTGGGCTGTCGGACAGCCAGACACTGTCTTGATCTTGGGTTGGGTACGCAGTTGGAAGGTGGGTGTGGAAGATGTTGTAACCTCCTGAAGTGCTTCTTTCACTGGAGAATCCACTGCTCATGTCGTCCTCAGTGGAGTTGCTGGAGTTATTGTTGATGTCTGCAGGGTTAGTTCTGTACTCGCCTTTCTTGACGTAGCGGGTGCCATCACGGTTGACGATAGCTGGGAGAAAGAGACAGCACTTTTCAGAACTTGACAGCTGACACTTTCTGAGCATAGAGAAGACTGAGAATTATATAAGACAGTTAAAGCTATTTTTCTTCTTATTAAGAAAAGCAACACTTAATTACCCATCTAGTGGGGGGATAAGTAGCTGAAGCACTGAGAAAACTTCTCCCCTACCCTCTTGCACATCTTGGAGGGGAAAAGATGTGTTTGGGTGCCCATACATTTGAATTACAGTTTTGTGTGGCTCCAGACAAGGTAGACAACTCTCTGAGCTTCAGTTTTGTCATTTGTAAAATAGAGATAATACTACTTTCTGTTATAAGCACTTTATGATATTGTATGTAAAATGCTAGCACTGTATTCAAAGTACAGATGATGCTCAATAAATGAAAAATCTCCTGCCTGGTTCCTACTATCCCTAAGAACATGTAAACTTTATTGCTATTAATTCTAGCTATTTCCAGAAAGGATTTGCAGTAGGAGACAAAGATGCTATTAGCCTCAGCAGGGAATACACACTTACAAGTTCAAGAAGAATTAGATTTTCTTTCTAAGAGCTAACTTTCATCAGTTTAAGAGAATCCCAACTTCTGGCTAAGAAATTAGCATGCCTAAATATTGACAGAGCAGTGAAATTCAGCCCAGAAATGTAGAAGTACAGAGGTATATAAAGGTTGAAATCTTTGGTTTAAACAAGCAGATGACTAGAATAGACAGGAGGAGAAAAGGTAAGGATGCATTCATTCATTGTTATTCCCTAAAATTATTTGCTGCTGTCAAGTGTGGGCCCCTGTCTGCACAAGTGTGCATTTAGCTGAAATTATTTTCTGCTGTATTACATAGATAGGACTAAAGTTCCTTTTGCCCACCTATCTGGCTTGCCCAAGTGGGACTATTAATAAAACATAAATTTAAAATTATTCCAGTCTCAATCACTCTGATGATCTCTGCAGATGAGTATATGATAAGGAAATATGATCAAACTTGTATAGATCTAAACTTCAAGAGATCTGTGGGGACCAAGGAAATGTGACATATACTGAGCTTCTACTATGAGTCAGATATGCATTATCTTTCTTAATTTTCATGACAAATACCATATATTGTTCCTTTACCCAAATGAGAAAACTGAGGTTTGGAAAGAATAAGTCATTTCTCTAAGTTCATCCAAGTGGTAAGGAACTAGAATTTCAAACCGGACCGAGACAGTGCATCTCACATTGCAGGCCTCACTTCCTTTTGCAAGGCACAGGCTGGAGACAACATACAATGGAAGGCTGCATTTGTATGGTCCAGGAAGATTCTCATGCCCCTGCCACTGCCGCCAGTGTCCCCATGCACACTAAGGGGCCTGGCTTTTGGGATGCAGAAATCAGGCCCCCTTAACTCTGTGATACTTCTCAAAGAAATGAGGTTCACAAGCAATATGATCATAGTTAATAGGCTGACCTACTTGAAAGTTTTAGTTGAGATATTCTGTTTTCTACAGTGCCAGATGCCTACTTCTGGGGATAATCAAGATGATTTTAGGCGAACATGGTATTAATAATGCTGAATTATATATCGGGAAGTTTATGTGCTTTATGATCATATTTCAATACTGCAGTTAAATCAAACACAAAGTCTGGGAGGCCAGAATGCCCCTCCCCCTACCGCTTATTAATCCCCCTCTGTAAGAGAGAACACACACAGCTCAGAGCCTTCAGCAGCTGGAACTTACAAACATTACTTAATTTTCCTTACATTTAGATTTATTTCTAAGGTTACCTTCTAATTATGACCTTGATGTTGGCTTTCCATTTGCAGTTTTTAAAAAGAATAAATGTGTTTTAAGTGGAAAAGAATGGATCAGTTAAAAAAATATATCAAAAATAGTGTTGGGTACATAGAAATGTCCCCTCCAAAAAAGAGTAAGTACTTTTCAAATGACTGAAGTTTGAGGAATAGTATATTGGGGTAAATCCGATAGCAGTTTCAAGCCCTCACAGGATAAGAGGGAGGGACGTAGAATCATAGGCAACGTACCCAGCTTTAGATAAATGACTGTTATTCTATTCAAATATAAACCAAAGACAACGCAATGATCTCTTTCCCAAGAATGGGGAAACTCAATCAATAGAAGAGATATGTACTTATGGTAATTGGTCCTTCAAAGGCATTGGGCAGGTCTGTGACTGATGTACAATCTTCTCTGGGCGGAGCTATAGGATAGAAAAGAAAAAAGGCATGAGAACTCTAAAAAAACAAATTGAGCAAATTAAATGGAGTTTTATTGTAACTTATCCCAAATAATTTTTCTGAAACTTGGTTAAGTCTTCTGGGAACGTCTCTGACCTTTATAATGCATTTTCCATTTTTATTTAGCTTCATACATTTTTAGAAGCTTACTTGTTCCTCCTCCCACCTCAATAACTTCATTCATTAACAAATACATATGTTCTATATCAGGCATCGTGGAAGGCTAGGAGTATAATGGTGAATAAGAGACACATGATCCTTCTCTAATGAAGCACATGTTAGAATTTCTAAAAATAATTTGTTCTGATAAACACAAGTTGAATGAAAAAGTGTTTGGTTGCTTCCCAGTTTCTAGGAGCATCTTTTTTCCACAGATAAAGGGGATGCCTTCTACCTGCTTATTTCTTTGGCCTCCTAGCAAAACTAAATAACAGCTTTATACAGTCAACTGGAGAAAAGCAGGTTTAGGAAACGCCATTCTTGCAAAAGCTGATTAAATGTTTTCCCAGAAGAGAGACTCTTCAAAGAGAAAGTCGCCACCTTGGTAAGGACATTCCACGTCATCCAATCTAAACTAGCCCCTCACCACTTCCCCACACCCATCGCCATCATATATGTTTCTTCCTCAGGCTTACTACTACCTAAAATTATCTTGTTCCTTTTATTTGCTGGCTGTTCATGGCACATCTCCCAACCCTAACTGTCAGCTACCCACCCACACCCACAGAAATAGTTAAGCTCTACAAGATGAGTAGGAACCTTATCCATCATAGCCAGAACTTCTGTGTGTGATGGGTACAGAGAAGCACTCAATAAATATTTGTCGAATCAATAAAAAAGAGCGGGGGGGAAGTCCATTCTTATACCCCCAAAAAAGAATCCTAAGATGTTAACCCCCTTAATAGTCTGCAAATATAAATAAGCCAAAAACATTCAAATAAACCCTGAATGGCAATACCATAAGAAATTATTAAAGGAAGTTTCAGATATATCAGTTCATTTATTCAGTTTAAGAATTTACTCAACAGGTATGACCGATGATATAATAAAAAAAGGAGCAAAAGATGAACACATGGCAGTTCCTGCTTTTAAGGAATTCACAACATCATGAGGGACAATAATTAATGTTTCTTTAGATTTTTACAGTTAGAAAAAATCCTAGTGAATTCCTCATTTGAAAGTCAAGGCACATAACCAGCCTGGGCAAACTTAAAGAGTGTTTACCCTGTCTATTTTGGGGACACCACTGAACCTGGCCTGATGTGCAGCATGATTCTGATGTTGTTATGTTGAATATACTCAGAAACAGACCATGGATTGTGACTTCTTAATGGCAGGGATAGAAGCATCTCCCCCAGATTCAAAAACAACTATGGGTAACGGCAGTATCCTGGGAATTTCTAGGAGTTAAGTTGCAATAGAATGAGACATGATATCACAAACACTAAGACAGTTCTGTAAACAAATAGAGCATTTGTTCAAATGGACCCCCTTCATGCTCCAATTCATCTCACCTTTTACAAAGAGCATCAACTCTGGCAAGCATGCTAAGTTGGATGGTGACCCAAATGTGCAATTATATATTCATGCTCTGGTATCAGAGAGCAAGGCCTCATTAGACAGCTTTTCATTCTGTTTAATGAGCATTGTGCTGCTGGGAGAATTAGGTCTGGTGCAGTTTTCCTGAACTTAAAGACTTGTTAGAAAGACTCCGAGGGGAGCTTCCCGGTGGGCTGCATCTCAGAAAACTTGCCTCCACTGCTCCAAAAAAAGCCAAAAGAAATGTTCATTATTCAGTCTAGCCAATCACTCGGTGCCAGAGAGAAAGGCACATTTCTCAATTCCTGATACATTCTAGGTACTCAATAAATATTTGATTAACTGAGTGCGTGAACAGACATATAAATATAGAATCATCCCCTAAATTTCTCCTTCAAAAGAGAATGCGGCAGTTTACGCAAAGCAAACTTAAAAAATGAACTAATTCAAGTCAGTTCTCGGTGCTGTTAACACAGAAGTCACCAGGCTCATGCTGGGCCTTTCCGCTGAGAGATGAGGCCGTAACAATCACAAACCTTTTTCAGGGTCTGCTTTATTTTCATTTGTAAACCACAGGCTGTGTTTTATAAAAACACTGCTCAGACTGTAAGCATACAGAAGCTATCTGCTTAAGACTGAGCTGGCTTTGGTCTCTGTAACCAGCCTGTGGGGATCACTGGGATTCAAGGATCTTTCCAGTGAGATCCTTTGGAGCAGTTATCAAGGTCTGGAGCTCACTTAAAACCCCTATAATCAGACTCTAAACCAAGACATTTAGAATTTGTTTATCCTTAGATAAACATTCTTTTCAAACTTCTTTTTTTTTTGTCCTGTTGTTTTAATAAGATTAACTCCTGAGATTAAAATAATGGCTCTCAGTACTGACTATATACATAGCTAATCAACAAATACACTTTTTAAAACTTAAAGAAAAACTTGTAAAAGTTGCCTAACCATACTGAGTAAATTTGGAAAAGAGATAAGGGAAAACATCACTATTTTAATATAGCGATTTTGGTATGCAATGCAACCCCAGGACTTCTCAGACTTTTCAATTGAACTAACCCCCTCCACTACCTCCAAAGAAGAGGAAAGTTAATCAGTAGTGTTCACTCCCTTCTCTGGGGATAGGCCCAACCTTAAGGCAAAAATAAGGGCAGGGAGAAAAGTCTCAGTAGTGACTTGCCTAGATGGCTTCACTGCCAGGCAATAAAATAGTGTGAGCTTCTACCTTTTTCAGTAAAGGTTCTTTCTAGTGAGCGATACCGACTTGCAAAACATGTGAGACAATGTAGCTACACAACAACATAATTTATGGCATAGGTTCCCTCAACAAGGTTCAGTGGCAGACGGTGCAGGCGGTGCCCAGAGACACTCAAGGGTATGCAGCCTGGTGCTAGCCTTTTTCCATATGACCAACCCTGTCATCCAAAGCACAAAGCCTTCTTAAATTTTTCCTAAGCTCTGGCACTAAGAGAAGCTAGCTAGACCACATGTGGCTCTGTGCCTATTTCCTGTATATTTGTATGTAGGTTTCTTCGTTATCATATAATTAGAATGGACATTCTGGGTATGGGTGTGGGAACTGGGTATGGGCCATGTGCAGTGTGTGTGGAGTTTTGGTCAAAGTCTCTATGCTTTCTTTGTTCATATGACAGAGAGGAGAAAACATTGTACAATTTTCTTCTTATTATTTTGAATGTCCCTCTATAGATTTAGTGACATGTATATATTTGATCTAATTTACTGCCTTCACACACTCCCTTTTTAACGAACCAGCCCTGATACTTTCCCTTTATCTTAAAATCTTCTGAATTCCATGATCCCTACTACTTGCAATAGCAGTAGGTGGGTGGCGTAGCCCAAAGCTAACTGATGTAATCTCACAATTTCTTTGATGTTCCTAGTTAGCTTAAAAATCCATGCTGATTTTATAGTCTACTACCATTTATAATATTGTTTGTCTCATAAAAATGCCTGAAGTCATCATATAATAATATCGGTGTTTGTTTCATACAGAAAGTGTTGTAAGTCACTTTCCAGCTAATTTAACACCCCCTTCCTGTCTGTAAGGAAACCCAATATGCCAAGAAGACATCTCAGGTTTACCTCATGGCTTCTTCCTCCCCTTCACACAATCTCAAACCTTTAGGGAGAACAGAAGGCCCAGTTTGAGAAGTAAGACATTTGACTGTTGGTATTCAAAACTTTGACATTAATGGGTTTGACCCTTCCCAAAAGATCTTGAAGATTCACAATGCATAGAATTCTTTAGTTTTGCTGGGGCCAGTATTGGACTTGTAAGCATGTGTTTCTAGGCGGGTAGTGGAAAGCAAGTCCCACAGACAGGGAGGGGGCCTGGCCAGCAGCCCAGCGTGCAAATCTTAACTTGGCTTCCTTGTTCTCTAGTTGTCAGGCTCTCAATTATTGGATAACGACACTCAATAGGGTCAAAGGCCTACTATATATCTTCCCAGCCTTCTCTCCAGTCCCAACATATAATAAATACCTCTAAACTAAGCCATTTGGCTTGTACCCCAATGCTATCATTAGATTCATGTCACTCCCTTATTCAAAACCTTACAGTGACTTCTCATCACACTGAGAACAAAATTCAAACTCTTGACTATGGCCTACAAGGACTTATGTGACACTTACTCACTCTCTGACTTCATTTCTTGGCATTCTCTCCTCTGATCACTGGGCTATATCCACCCTGGCCTTCCTGCTGTTCCCAGAACGGGCCGTGAAGCTCTCACAGGCCTGGCTTTGCACTGACTGTCCACTCTGCCCATGGCCTTTCTCTCTCACTTCACTCAGGACTCTCCTAGACACACCTCCTCAGGGGCTCTTTAGCTGATCACCTTCTCAGAACAAAAGCATCCTTAGCCTCCTGAAGCCTTTTGTTCTGCTTTCTCATTTATAGCTCTTGTCACTTTCTGAATTCATAGAAGATATTTATTATCCATTTATTTACTGTTGACCTCCCCAACTTAGCAGGTAAGCATCCTGGAGAGAGGAATCTTGTGTCTGCTGTAGAGATATTCTGTGAGCATCTGGAAGCTACATGAATCCCCACTTAAGCCAAGATTGAACTGCTGTTAGCCATGCTGCCACAGGTTTGCCTGCCAGAAAGCAACCCAAAACACAGACGATCCACTTGGAACCAACCTGAAGCATTGAAGCAGTACGTGTCATACTGGGAAGTGTTGGAGGTGAGGACGTACACCCCTGTGTTGTTTGCGGCACAGATGGAGTTGGGGTGGATGCGGGGGATCACGACGTGCCCTTCTATGAACCCGTACCTGCAAAAGAGATACCAGCAGTCACACACCTGCAAGGCTGTGATGAGTATTTCATCATATCCCATCGAATGACATGTCATGCAGTGCAATTGCTTCATTCAACTCACCTCAAGGGGTGTTAAGAGGTTCTCACAGCTGAATTATATGAAATTCTAAAATAATAGCAGAGGGAGAGGAAAAGGGATGGACAGGCTGATAGAGACAGAGTGATTTTATTTAGGGCTCCATCAGAGTTTTTCAAAAAATAGATTCGTGAAATTTGAAAAAATTAGTTTCAAATAAATTTTTTTGTCAGCAGCGTCACATCAGTGGGAACAAGCAGAGGGAAGCCTGAATCACAGAAGAGAGAAGAGTGACCACTTTATGATGTGAGGTTCGTTCTGGCTCTCCACTACTTTCCTATTTTTCAGAAAATACATAAAATGACCGGCTTCCATAAGATAGGACTAGGTGGCTCTTCTTTTCAGTCCACATATGTCATACTTGCCTCATTTCCCAACCTCTACATTTCTCTCCCAGCTTCACCTTTTCCTGGGACTCCCTCATTCTAGACTCCATTACTCTAAACACAAAGCCTTGTTCATATGTGAAATACAAGTGTGTTTTGCCTTGTGAGCATCCCAGGCATAATTTCGTTGCCCGTGGAAGTAAATTGACCGTCCTTAAAAAGGGAGTAATAGTGATTAAGTAAGTAGATAGCAATGCCCCATTTAACTCAGGAATTTTCCAGGAGCAGCACAGCCAGAGAAGTGCTTCAGCCCTTCTGCTCCCACCAAGGTGTTTCTGGGAGCATGTTGGAGCTGGGGGCCCTTTCAGATACAACATATAGCACCCAGCCTCTTCTATCAGCATCATGGTGGCCATGTACTCACTGCACAATTTCTCCCACATATAAAATGTCTCAAAAAATGAGATACGGGCTGAGAAAATACCATTCGAAAAGGAAGAGGTGATGGCTGGGGAAAGTCAGAGAGGCAGAAGCTAAATCTAGCAAGTTTTTGAAAACACAGTGTTGGCTGTAATGCACGGCCTTGATCCTTTTCATCTTTCCTGCCAGGGGCAACAATAGTGCATTGCCCTGCAAGACCCATGGAAATGGCTGTGAGTTTGAAATTTTGAAGCACACAGAACTCATTATGTTTATATGTTGCAATTGTAGCTCCCATGACTAATCCCTCACCTAAACCGACAGACTGGTTTCTCCAAAGACTCCTTAGCTTGGTGGAGGTAGGGGTTGCAATTAAATGTTAATAAGTTTCCATATATCTGAAAATTGCTACCAGTCAGGGTGGGGCAGACAGAAGAGAGTAGCTGCTAAGGTTTATCATAGACTGAGACACTGTCATCAGTCCTATGGCAGATAGCTGGTTTGTAGCTAGCTACCTGAGTGAAATTATGGAGATGAGTTTTGCAACGCTTAATACTAGCTATAGGTAGAATAGATTTCCTTGGCATAGTTTTTCTTCTCTTTCTTTTTTCTTTTTAAAATAATAATACTCCTTGTTGAGCCTACTCCCTCTTCCAGCCCAATGCATGTGCCAAGTCTGTTTACGATGGACATTCTAGAATCTACATTCCCTTTGTAAGTTATTCCTGAGCTTTTGCCATATCATGTCAGCTGCCAGTTTTATGTGTAGCACATGAGTTGGGGATATAAACATTTACATGTGTGTATATTGCACGAGTAGATTGCTGTTCACAAGGAGGAAAGAAATACTCAGCAATTCCATGCAGCATACTTCTATCTCCCTTTTGCTCTGTCCTTCCGTGGGGCTTGTTCACTAAAATCTTGCCCTGGGCTCGGATGAAGCAGGACCTAACCTGGACCCATTGCCATGTGAGTGATGTGGTCCAGGGCCAGTTGGGGACTCAGCTTTGGTTGCTTCATCCGTAAGTGGGATGATATAATTGACCAGGATTAACAGGCAGATTGTGGACCAGTGGGCAGCAGGGCGCTCGGCGTCTAAATATTCTGATCATTGGCCAGTGGGAGGACTAAGAACTTCCCTCTTTTTCGGCATATGAGAACGTTTCTGTATTTTCTAAGAATGCTTTTGTATGCCTTTCACAATCAAAATGCAGCTTACTAAATTCACTTTCTTAGGCTCCTGACCTAGTCAAGGCCATGTTTAAGCAATTAGCCTTGGGAATGGAACAAATGGATCTACTGATTGGCCTTCCTTCACTGCAAACTGCAGTGCAGGGCGAGTAGCTACCAGAGCTATCTCCCTTTGCTCACTTTTCCGATCTCCCAGAACTAGCTCTGAATGCATACAGATGTCTGTATCCAGCTGCTCTTTGTTTTAGGGCCGTGCTACTACTCAACAGAACTTTCTGTGATAATGGAAACAGTCTATAATCTATATTGTCCCATGCAGTAGCCGCTAGCCTAGTTGAACAATTGAAATATAGCTAGATTCTAATTTTATTTCATTTTAATGAAGTGTAAATTGTCACACATGGTTAGCGGGTACCCTATGAGACAGTGTGGCTTTAGAGCAAAGATTTTCTTTTTCCTTTTCAGCAAGAGTCTCAGCCACCGCTCATGAAGTGGGTGTCCTACTCTGTAACCAAGGATAGGCGATAGATGTATTTAGCTTACATTTAACAGTTTGCATAAAGAAATTACCAGCTGGACTTGTAAAAAGCAGTCTGTGTTTGTGCATGTGTGCATCGAAGAGAAAGGGGAACCACGTTGCCTAATGACAGTACATTGCACAAGCGCAGAAGAGGTGGCTACAGGCTTGGGTGGAAACTTCAAAGCAGTTGCTCTTCTAGTGAAAACAAACCAAACTACAACCACTCTGGTCCTCACCACCACTTGCTCCCTCGTAAAGTGCACCACTAGCCACAGGGCGGTTAGAAACTCAAAAAAAAAAAAAAAAAAAAGGAAAAGGAAAAACGTCCATTGCCTGCTGGGATTGTCCTCCGGAGGGAAGGAGGGCTTGAGGAAGGCTCCATGGAGCACCTCACGTGATTACTATAGCCTCATAGGGGCCCCTCGGGGGTCCCCGCCATCACTTCCCAATCACTTGTAGTACAGCTTAATCATTTTCATACAGCCTTTGCTTTAACCCTTTCAAACCAGAGGAACAGAATTAATAGAGCAAGAGAGAGAGTTGTTTGAAAAGCTGCTTCGAGCTTAGTCTGCAAGACCAAGACTCCACCAGGCACATATTTATTTTAAACACTGCTGTTTGGTTTACATTTTCTTGTGGTTCCGACAGCGATAGTGCACGCTTCTTCAAAGCCAGAAGAGCGCTGTAGAAGCATCGCAGGCAAGAGGATTACAGCCGATGACCCATAATGGGCAACCCCACTATGATTCACGAAGTGTTTTAGAAGGCTTTAAATTTCAGTTGTCATGCAGGTTCCAGGTCGACTGGGTCAAATTAACAGTTGGGGCCTATGCTTCAGGAAATCACCCAATCAGCTGCCAGGGGGAGCCTTCCCAACCCTAAGCCCCACCCCCAGGACCCAGCCCGCCAGCTTTTTGAAAGGGGCGGGTGCTAGTCTCTTACCGGCAGGTCTCAAACCCAACGGTCAGGGCTTTCTTCATCTGGGCCATGGTGGGCAGGGTGCAATTGAAAGCCTTGCAGAGGTCAGCAGCCTCTGTCCGTGAGATGCTGTAGCGACCATTTTTCTCCACATGGAATACACCTGCATATCGGCAGGTTATATTCAAATCTGTGAGATAAAACAGGCATGTTAGAATCTTTTGCATAACTACTTTGGAAAGGGTAAGTCTGTGTTTGAATAGCCTCATTAAAAAGCCAAATAAACTTTTCTACTGGCTAGAGTCTTTCATATTCACTGCAACATTCCCAAGCACCATACATTAAGTTCAAATCTGAGATGAGATACAGCAAAGTAGCATCACTCTTACTTTCTCTCCATCAATAACTCCTCAATAAGTTTTTAAAAAGCACGTGATTGGGAGCTGGCCTAATCACTCTGGGTTTGGAGCTGCCTGATTGGAATTGATTTTTGCTCAAACTCTTAAAAATTTTACTATGCCTCAGTTTATCTTTTAACAACGGTGACATTACACAATGGGACAGCCACTTTGGAAGGCCGTTTGATGGTTTCTTACAAAACTAAACATTCTCTTACTATGAGATCCAGTAATCACACTCCAAAGGAGTTGAGAACTTAACTTCCACTCAAAAACCTACACGCAGATGTTTACAGTAGCTTTATTCATAATTGCCAAAATTTGAAAGCAACCAAGATATCCCTCAGTAGGTGAATGTATAAATAAGAAAAAATGAAGTAAAAAATGAAATGAAAAGCATAATCAGAAGCCTATTTCTGATTATTAAAAACAAACTTGTAGAAAATATATAAAATTCAGGAAAGTAATTGAAGGAAAAGCAAGTCTACTACTAAGAAAACAACAGCTAACATTTTAAACATTTTGCTATATCTTTTTTCAGTTTGTTTTCTGAATATGTGTAGGTGCGTTTCTAGTTTAAATGATACTAAATATACAATTTTAGATTTGGGAGTCTTTTTTTTTCCCACTAAATTTTATATTATGAGCATCTTCCCACAATCATGCAGTGTTGCTCTCTTGCTTATAATCCCCAATGGCTTCTGGTTGCACCCAGAATAAATGTTCTTATCTTGACTGATAAGATCTACATGATCTGGCTCTTATCTCCCTCTCCAAGCTTTAAGTAGCGGCTCCAGGTACAAAGCCTTCCTTCAGTTTCTTTGGTCACTCTGAGCTTTTTCCAACCTCAGAACGTGTACATCTGCCTTTCCCTCTGCCTGCAATGTTCTGTCTTCAGCTTATCACATTCTCATTTTTCAGTTCCACATCACCTCACCTCATCTCAGAGTCCTTCCCTGAACACGGTTATCCAACCTGCAGAGTCTCCTCACCTCACCTTGCTTTTGTGTCTTCACAGCACCTTATTTATTTATTTGTGCATTTAGTTAATATCCACTTGCCCTTTCTGTGATGGAAGCTCCAAAAAAGCAAAGGCCTTGTACTGGTTCACAGCTGTTTCCCTAATTAATGCTCATAACAGTATCTGACAGAGAGAAGATGCTAAACCAACACTGAATGAATGATTCACTGAAATTTCCTCAAAAACATACTTTTAACATCCCGACAGACAGATCTAAGACCTGCTGTTTGTTCCCAAGAGTTAATGGTATTTAACGTGAAGCTTAACTCGTATCCACTGCTTAAAGAGTGATTCAATCCAAGGACGTCTGTGAGTTTCGCAGACATTAATCTGAAACCTCAATAAGAAGCTGAAAAATCCACCAGTTCTATGGGATCCTCTGTAACAATCTCAAAAAATTTCAAAGACCTTAACTGACAACTCATTATTTTTCTAGGACTATATGATCCCTGGTTTGCACTTGGGTAAATGCCAAAAGAGAAAGGTTAAGTCATTAAAATTGTCCTAGTGAAGCATGATTCCTCCTG